>OX438782.1:2316945-2753883 GCA_949316455.1 Acleris holmiana | reverse complement strand
GTTACCCTTATTCAAGTTTATCCTTTCGCAATAATGTAAAGAGGTTGCGTAACATTGTTAGTTATTATTATTACTGGCCTGCAATATCTTATTACTTATCACTCTTAATATGTCAGTAGTGTCATACCGACTTCGATCGTGCTCGATTATTCGTCTAGTTATCGCTTTTTAGAATAAAATGCAGCCATACCCGTACAAACCGTGCTCCCCATCATCTAGTGCAGATGCAATTGATTTTATTACTTCACAAAGAGGCGGCCGAATAATGATACGTGCTGGGTATAGTTACCGCGTTAAGAGAAAGAATAAAGACGACACTATCCTATGGCGTTGTGTAGAAAGTAAGTGCTATGCTGTAGTAAAGACAATTAATGAAACAAGTTCCGTTATCATTAGCGAAACTCCTCATAATCATGAGGCTAACTATGCTACTTGCGAAATAAAAAAGCACATGAACACCATTAACGAAAAAGTCGCCCATGACTTAATGACACCTGTGGCACAGATTTATGAGGATGTTACCGGCAAAATTCAAGATGCCGGTTTAGATAAAGTGACCAAAATTTCCTCTTTTGAAAATGTGAAAAAAAAATTATACCGGAAACGGTACAAGGCATTAGGCATAAAAAATATAAGTTTTAAACGGGCTGTTGATGTTGTAATACCCAACAAATTTAAAAACATGTTGTTTGCTGACTACACGGAAAAGAATACCAGGATTTTAGTATTCTCATGCCCAGAATTAAAAACTTGGCTATCGAAGGGTAAGATGTTTTACATAGACGGCACCTTTAAATCATGCCAAAGGAATTTTTACCAGCTTGTGACGCTACACGTCGACCTCGGTAGCGATAGAGAAAACATAAAAGTGGTACCAATATTATACGCGTTATTGCCAAATAAGAACAAACAAACATACAGCTTACTATTTAGACTCATAAAAAGTCAAGCAACGAATTGGAATCCCATCAATATTAAAGTGGATTTTGAAAAATCGCTCATGTCAGCAATTATTGATACATGTCCAGGTGTAGAGATCCAAGGATGCTACTACCATTTCACTAAATGCCTCTGGAGAAAGGCGAGGCAATGTGGCCTACAGAAGAATAGACTGGGCAAGGTCCATATCAAGCGACTATCTGCCTTGGCACATTTGCCTTTTGAGGAATTGCTCGACGCGTGGCTGTTCGCCTTAGATAAAGGACCGAAAACCAAAATTGGAAAATCCTTTAACGAATACTTCTATAAAACATGGATGGACCCAAAATCGATTTATTTTGGCCGGTGGACATGTCATAATCAAGTAAACCGCACAAACAATGCTATCGAGGGGTGGCACAGCAAGGTTAATAAACTTTTGAAACCGAAACCGAATATTATTCAACTTCTTGTAATACTGCAAAGGATGATGAAAAACGATGTAGAAAAAATAAGAAAAAATGAATTTTCTAAAAGAAAAAGCGAAATAATGGAAGTGAATGATCACATTTCTCAAACAGTGTTGGACTTAAAAAACAAAAAAATTAGCCTCGATTTCTGTATCGAACATTTAAGAATGTAGGTAGCTTCTTTTTTCTTCAAGCAAGCTTAATAGGCACTAATTTCCATGTTTTTTTTAATTTGCATTTAGAATTTACTTTATTTTGATGTACTGTCGTGGAAATTAAATATTTTTTTCATGTACCCGTGTTTATTACGTCCCATTAGTGCTGAATTTCATCACATTACCTTTTTAATACTTACCTTCCTCACGAATCCGTCTAGTGACAACCATTAAGCCGGTAGGGTGAGTAAACCCTTAAGCCTCGGATAGGGGTCGACTAAACCCGCGGGCTCAGACAACTCATACCTAATAGATAGTGGTAAACTGAGCCCGCGGGCTGAGAAGACTCTTTAATACTAAGAGTGATTGAATGAGCCCGCGGGTTGAGTAGACCTGTAAGTGGGATAAGTGGTTAACTGGGCCTGTAGGCTCAGTTGGGTCGAGTCACCCACGAAAAAAATCAAAAGGGGCCATTCATCCCGCGGGATGAATTTTATGTGGGATCAGTTGACCATGAAGGGACCCTATCATGATGTGTGTGTATAAATTTGCCTGAGACTTCGTAGTAAAGTGAATTAGAATACTTTTCGTCCCATTCCGTTCAAAAATTGGCAAGAGAATAACTTGGGAATTCAAATGTCTATGGGTCTCAGATTCCACTTACCATCAGGTGGCCAGTGCTCGTCCTCGTGTGCCTTCTCCTTAAAAAAAAAACCTCAAATTACCTACTATCGTTAGGTATTTCATCTTAGTCCTCAGCGTTGGCAACGCATTTGAGGTCTTAGGATTGCAGTCTTGAGATTATAGTCCTGAGAATTCAAATGTCTATGGGTCTCAGATTCCAATTAACATCAGGTGGCCTGTCTGCTCGAGTGCCTACTCTTAAACAAAGCCTCAACTCATCTACTTAAGGTGGGGACGAATTAGAGCAGCCTCGGGTTGAGGCACGCACGGCTCACCTATTTTGCTCAAATTCGTACGCGCTCACGCACTGTGCGCGTGCAGCTAGCGAGCGGCGAGCGGCGAGCCGCCGAGAGTCCGTCTTTTGACCGTGCTCAAAGGCGCCTCGGTGTGCGTGCCTCGCGTAATTTGGACGTGTATCCGAGCGTGCCGCGGGCAGAACGCCAAGTCCTAACTTGTCTGTGGGTGAGGCCCGTTATAAATTGATAAAGTTGCTGAGCCGCTCCACCACCGAGGCGATTTCTACCTCTTTTTATTAATAATTCGGTGAATTATGATAACCGCAGCCGCGGTGGTCATCGTGTCCGACGCCATTTTGAAATGTCTTCCGCGGCGAGCACGCTGCCTCACCCGCGCATGTCTATGTGCAACAATTTGGCTCGCGAGCAGCTCGCCGCGCGGGGCGATCATGCCTCAGCCTGAGCCGCTCAGATTCGTACCCAGCTTTATAAAAAGATTTAAAATGCTTTTCCACCGGCGATGCGAGGCGGCGCGAGAATTATTTTAAAATTCCTGTTATAAATTTGTTTTATACAAATTTGAATTCTCGCGCCGCCTGGCCATTTGAAAAGCACCTTGACTCTTTTTTTACGGTTCTATTATATTTTACAAATTACAATATACAGCCCACTGGAAACGTAAAAAGTATAGTCCTACACTAGGTAGGTATAATCAGATGTGTTTGTCCATGGTTTCCATAGTGGCCGGAATGACTTGCATTAACCGAAGGCTAGCGATGACGACTGATGGGTTCTATGCGTCATCGACTCTTATAACCGGTCATTTGATTTATTGTTTTTTAGTGCCGTATTGAATTATTGCATTTTTTATTGGACACGAGCATTGGAAGCGTTTTTCAACCGATTCCACATAAGAAAGAGGTTCTCAACTTTTCTTTTTTTTTTTTTTTTTTTTTATGTTAAGGAGAAGGCACACGAGCACTCAGGCCACCCGATGGTAAGTGGAATCTGAGAATCCTAACACCTCAAATGCGTTGCCAACCCTGAGCACTAAGATCGAATGCCTCTATGCTAGTAATTTCACCGGTTGTCTTATCCCCACACCGGAACACAACGCGCGGCGGGTAGTTAATGGATAAGATGGTGGTAGCGATCCGGACGGACCCTGCACAGGGTCCTACCACCACTACTCGTAAAGTCCTTTATGCTGGGTATAGGCTGCTTAAATTCGCATTTCATGCACTATTGCATGAAGTGTTGTCGTCATCTAGACTAAGACAATTAAGCCCTACAGCCAGACAGACGAGGTGACTGTACTAAATAAAGTTGTTGTTTGAAAACATCATACTTTTTTGGGTCATTTTTTGTTATTCATAATCATCGCAACTCCTAAAGTGAATTGTGATTTTTCGGGAACCGTTCTGGTTTTAGGACGTTTATAAAACAAACCTAACGTAACCCTTATTTACCAGTTGAATATTTTTAAAATCCTGAAAATTAACACGTGTATTATTAATATTTATTATGAAGAATGCTCATTATGATGCAAAATGGTATGGGATATATTTTTATGAAGAGTGATCATTACGATATAAAATGGTATGAGAATCATTTTCGGAGTTCTCAATAATCTAAAACACTTATTCGCAACAATAATATGAAAAAAAAGGAAAAGAGAATAGAAAAGTGATATTTGTCGCGAAACGGTCCCAACTCAGCATGTGCTGGCTGTGAAGCCAACGCTGGTCTTCCGTCGGGACCGCTCGGTGGAAACACGGAAGGTGACACAGACAACGAATATTTTAAGAAACAAATAAAACAAATTAAAAGCAAAGTTGAATAAAATAACGAAACAATAAAAAACGAGTGTGTCAGTGGTCCACAAGAGCAGGCAGCGCTCAGGTGGTAACCACAGGAACCAAACATATTAATTTGAATAATTTGCAATTTTATATAAACCTCATTCATTCATTCTCAGTCATTTGGAAAGGATGGATGAAAAAAGATTGACGAAAGAAATTTACAGTGCTAAAGTGAGTGGAAGGGTCGGAAGGGGGCGCCCTAGGCGTACTTTTTTGAATCAAATCGGGGAAATACTGGAAAAGGGCCGAATCTTAAGTACCCGAAACCGACGTGCATGCATGACTCGATGTATGAATGTGGAAGAAGCGAAAGAGCTTTGTCAGGATCGTAGCAGGTGGAAAGAAGTGGTCTCTGCCTACCCCTCTGGGAAACAGGCGTGATTTATGTATGTATGTATATAAACCTTGGCGCACCCATTAAAAACCAACAAGACTCGGGACCAATACTCACACTTACACAAATATTTGACCTCAAAATCCCCGTATTTTATCGCGCGGGGAAAATCCCAGCGCAGTTAAAATCCTTGTTGTGTAGTTTGTTTCATTTAAGACGACGACAAAGCGCTTAACGCGGGCTTTTACAACTTCTTTTGCTACTGAATATAAAAACATGTACTGGATTGGCTCAACCCGTCTTGATTTTGGAAATAAAACAATGTCTTTTAACATTTATTGTAATATAATAAATGAAATGAGTTTTAAAATAAATGCATACACACGAAGACACTGTTATCTGAACACCCATAGACTTTAACACGATGTGATAAGGTTTATGTTCGATTGTAAATGTACAGTTAACAGTGTCTTATTAAATAAAATAAAATGTATTTTGTTTTCCCGTGTCGTAAGAGGCGACTAACGGCCGAACCCTATATTCAAACCGCGGACAGATAGCCTTACTTCGGATTAAAATTTGACACATTTTGTATGGGCAAATGTCAAATTTCAACCCGAAGTAAGCCTTGTCTATCCGCGCCGCCGCGGTTTGAATATAGGTTTCGGCCGTAAGGGAATGAGTAATAAGGGCTTGTAGTACTGTTAGGCGATGGGCTTGCAACCTGTCACTAATACACTGGTAAACATCTTAGCCTGATTGTGCAAAGTTGTTGGTATTTCTGTAGCTCTGCCTACCCCACTCTGGGAATGAAGGCGTCGTTAATTACAAATAAACCCTAATACGAACAATAGGTACTTACTCTTATTCGGATTATGTCTCAGTATCAACAACGTTTAATATAATAGTTTTAGCTTCAATAATTGTACTTTACTCGTTAACAGTTCACAACTGAACAAAAACATACCTGATGCAAAAAAACATTATTTTAGAAATGCACGTGCAATGCAATACCGAAAAACAACAGGAAAACTAGGTACCAAGATTATTTTTCAGTGTACTTTCGGTCTTTTGTCACGCCTGCGTAATTGTTTTAGAACCTTACACAAAGATAACAATTAAACAATAGATAGTGGTAAGGTTGACTTCAAGTGTCTTTTTCGTCATTTTAAATAAAATAAAATATACATGCAATAAACCTTCCTTATGTTTGGGGAACCTTCAAGCCCTACTTATCCTAGGAACGCTGCTAATATTATATATGAGTGAAAGTTTTGATCTAGCAATCAATTTATTTGTAAAACATAGGTAGATTTGTTTGAAAGAACTTTAATGGTTGTCCCTCAATAGCCTTTTAATGAGCTAAATGGATTTAGATGATAACTGACCCACAGCTATTCCATTAAACAAGCCTTCTTCTAAAAGATACCACATCCAAATCGGTCCATCCGTTTGGGAGCCACAGTTATACACGCACGGTCGAAAGAAGCCAAACATTTTAACTTAATTTAAACAACTCTTAGTTTTATACGTTATTGCGACAAGGTACTAAATTGTACAGCTACTTATGAGTTCCGTACACAAATACCCACTTGAAATTTACAAAAGCCCTCTTTGGTCAGGCTTGAAAAATGGCTGCGCAAAAGGAACGACACTGCTTTCCGACAATAACTTACAAGTTTTTATCTTTAAGTGTAAACTGCCACTACTTATCACTGCTGGTGTCCCTCAGGGAGGTGTGCTCTCTCCTCTTCTTTTTTCTATTTTTATTAATGGTATAACGACCTCTCTTCTCTCTTCTTACCATTTATACGCTGACGATTTGCAGATTTATGCGGGTGCTAGTTTTGATGACTTCCCTTCCCTGATTGACCTTATCAATGACGATCTTGCCACGATCCAGAAGTGGGCCACTAATTTTGGATTAAAGGTCAATGCAAAGAAATCGCAGGCAATTGTTGTTGGAAGCCCGCACTACATCTCGAGGCTGTCTGACCTTGTGATTCCCAATTTGATGTTTGACGGTGCCATAATTCCTTTTTCCTCCACAGTTAAAAATTTGGGTGTCACAATGGATCAGACTCTTTCCTGGTCAACTCAGGTTACCGATGTCAGCCGCAAGCTCTTCGCTTCACTTCATTCTCTAAGGCGCCTGCAGAATTTTCTTCCTCAGCAAACCAAGATAACTTTAGCGCAATCTCTTCTCCTCCCTCTCATAGACTACGCTGACGTTGCATATATGGACCTCTCAGAACGGCTGCTCGATAAACTTGAGCGCCTCCAGAACGTGTGTATTCGGTACATTTTCGGTCTGCGGAAATATGATCATGTCTCCCACTTCCGTGCACAGCTAAACTGGTTACCAATTCGTTTTCGCCGAAATGTTCACGTCCTGTCGCTGCTTTTTAACACTATTTTTAATCCTCGTTCTCCCTCCTACCTTTCTGAGCGGTTTAGCTTCATGGCTACCGGCTCCCAAAACCGTTTGCGCTCAAAGGCCACTCACCCTCGCTTTCCCGTCTCACAAATCTAAATCCTATTCCAAATCCTTTTCTGTGCACTCTGTCAGGTTGTGGAATCGGCTACCAGCGGGTATTAGGCAATCACAATCGGTAGATTCCCTGAAAGGCAAATTAAAAAAGTTCTGGCTTGACTCTATTTCCTAAATATTGTATCAATTATCCAAATGTTGATATATACATATATTTAGTTTATGTAAGTTTAAGTACGTTTATTTATGTATAATTACATATCTTTCTATCTATCTATCTATTTATGTAAGTATTTGAATGTATTAGTTTTGTTTTTATTCTATGGTTCTTTTTTTTTGTTTTTATAGTCTTTTTGGTTAGTTTTTGTTTTTTGGGTGCTCTAAATAAATTTGTACACCTGTTTACTCGATGCACAACCTTTCACTTCTCTCAATCTCTCAAGGGTTAGCTGGAAGAGATCCCTTAAAGGGATAAGTTCGCCTTTGTACATCTTTTTATTTTTATTCTTTGTATTGTTTTGGTTTTTCTTTTGTACAATAAAGTGTTTACATAGGTACATACATACATACATACTTATAGTTTGTTTCATTTAAGACGACGAAAAGTAACTTACGCGGAATTTTACTTCTTTTGTTGCTAAATATGAAAGGGAAAGATAACAATAGACATCTTAAAACTAAACGAGGTAACGCACGTGAACTGGATTGGCTCAAACTGTCTTGATCCTGGAAATAAAATAATAATTTGTAACAAGTTTGAGGATAATAAACAACAACAGGAAAACTACCAAGATTATTATTTACAGTGTACTTTCGGTCTTTTGGCACACCTGCGTAGTTGTTTTACAACTCTACTTAAAGATAACAATTAAACTATGGATAGTGGTCATGGTTGGTTCACTATACTGTCAGACATTCATCTTCATCTTTTTGACAGTGATTTCGCCAATGTCAAGTGAGTAGATTAAAACAGTGAACAGAATAAATCAAAAGCCGGACGTCTTTCGATCGGCCATCTTCTCTCCCCAAGGTTACCACCGGAAAACTGTCGGACATTTCTCGCTACAACTTCTCGCAGGGGTACAGAATCGATAATAGTACAAGTACAGAAGGCTCTCCTTTCATCTTGACAAAAGCCGCTTTTCTCTTAGCCAAAACATTATGATTTATGGCTCTCTGACTTCGTCGTCTCTAGCGCAGGCCAAACGGAACGTTAAGGCTGTGTACGAACGGTGAAAAGGAATTGGCTCTATCGCCGCGTCGTCAATAGTGAGGGCTGTCAACGACTTAAAATAAAATAATAATGTTGCTCTAATAAATAATGTATTTTTATTCATTTCAACAGAAACAATGCAACACACAAACAGACGAATGCGGCACGTTCACTTGCGATATATTTACAAGTTACGTAAGCGTGTGCACGCGAAGTAGCGTGCGCGTGCCATCCGATGCACAGCGCGGCAGCCACTGAATAGTACCCGTGATACGGGTAACCAGCATGTACTTGTAGCGATGAACGTAAATTGCGGAGTGAGCCGCGCCTGGCAGGGGCTCGATTTTTTTAATGTCACCGACGAAAAATGGCCAACTATGAAATAAATTTATGCAGAAAATTAATCAACGAGTGGTCCTGCCTTTTGGATTTGATATGATAAAGGCGTTATGATATGAAATCCAAAAGGAGGGCCCGTTCGTAGATAAAATTGCTGCATAAATTGATATTAAAGTTAGTAATTTTTCGTCGGTAAGGTTATAAAATCGTACCCCTTTGGTGCATTTTATATAAAATCGTTTCATTTCACACACAACATTAAAACTTTGTTATGGGAATAATCTCGTGTTTCTATAATATTAAAATGTTTAAATAAACCTCTGTCATTCACCGGTCGTATTTATAAAGCAAGTTCTTATGCCGATACGGTGACATTTTGTAAACTTTGTTACATAATAACGAGTTTTAAGTAGCAGGAGTCTATTCAATATCGAAAATATACCATTTATGCTGATTTAAAAGTACAGTACTAAGGCGACTAAGGGAATAAGGGCTTTTAGTACTGTTAGGCGATAGGCTTGCAACCTGACACTAATACACTATTAAACCTCTTGGCCTGATCATGTCGTTACAGAATTATAAACAAGTCTTTTTAGAGTTGTTGGTATTTCTGTAGCTCTGCCTACCCCACTCTGGGAATGAAGGCGTGATTGTATGTATGTATGTTTCCCGAAGACTATCGAGATCGATTTTTCGCCCTCGTAAACCCCTATATTGCAAATTTCATCGAAATCTTTAGAGCCGTGTTCGCGAACGTGATTCCAAATATATATGTTATACAAATAATGCTCGTTTAATACATAGTATATAGTATAGGAGTGCAAGTAGTATACTCTTATCTTTTTACGATATAATCGCGTTATTGCAATTATGTACCGTTATCTTCAAGTTATCTAGTTTTGCGATATACATGATTAATAGTATTTATTATAAGTATGACAGGGCTCTGTTTTATAAAGCTATAAATTACAAACGGAAGTTTACTCTATGTATATCTTTTTCGTACCTGGCGCTATACCTAAAGCTTAATTTAGGGCTAGGTAAGTCAATTTGGTTAATAATTTCCCATTATGTTTATATGTATATATTTTTTGTCTTACATACTATTATCCTATAACTCAGCGGTTCCGGAATATTGGTAAACTTCTTGTTACTCCAAATATCTTGATTTGCAAAATGGTACCTATGCCTTAGCGAAAAATAACTGTAAAATATGTGTAAACAATTCCCCTTGACCTTGACACACGACTATGCCTCTTGTAATAAAACTTTCGATACGTTCTCCTAATGTTATTGAAATACTCGTATTGACGTTAAGGACAATCGTAGACATTTGGAAAAAAATATAATACCAAGCCCTAAGTTTAGTTCCGACTTCTTCGCAGGCAAAAGCTATCAATATAAAACAAAAACTGGTTTAACCTTGAAATATCGACAAACATTTAATCGAATTTCAGTTCAAAGTCAACGTTTCGCTTATTTTCGTTTGAATGAATATTCTTTACATGAAACAATTAAATGATGTATTTTTAAAACACCGATTTTTAATGTGTATAATTATTATTTACTAAATACTTTATGTCACAGATCTTTATTTTATACTTTATTATCCAATATTTTATTTTATATTGTAATAGTTGGAAAATCATTACAGCATTGTGTGAGTGTGTGGCATTTTTTGGAATAAAACAAGCCGGTTCTGTCGCTGTTAGGTCGCAGTTCACCTAAGACGCTCCTCGCTTCGCTCGTCGTCGCTCCTATTTGTACTCTGTCGAATAACAAACTTCTGTTTTCATATGTATCAATGTGTTGCAATTCAAACTAGTTTTTATTATGTATTTTATTTTGTTGCACTGTCTCTTATATGTAAGTATAGTTTATGAAATATATTTTTATTAACTAAGGGAATAAGGGCTTCTAGTACAGTTAGGCGATGGGCTTGCAACCTGTCACTAATACACTGGTAAACATCTTAGCCTGACTATGCAAAATGTGGTTACAGAATTAACAAACAACTCTTTTTGTAGTTGTTGGTATTTCTGTAGCTCTGCCTACCCCACTCTGGGAGTGAAGGCGTGATAGTACGTATGTATGTATGTATATATTTTTAAGGATTTATAAATCCTTGTACCGTTTTTCTAATAATTGTTTATATATAATGAATAGTCTATGAAGCCACAATACTACAAGAGAAAATATTTATACTAAATATTCTATGAATCGTTTTCGATGAAATTAAATTCGATGAAAAGTTTGTCGAGATTTCAAGGGCACCGAAAAAACTATCTTTTGGACTTCGTCTGGTTTTTTTTAGGGTTATATGCCAAAATCGTTGTTTCTAAGGTGCACAATTTCTATTCGCACTTTTTCCATAATATTTACAGTGGTGTTTTCCTCCTTTTAAATCATATTATATGACATGTTATCGTATTGTCAACGTTACGATAGCTCTAATTGACTTGTCAGTAATGGCGGTCGAGTTAAAAACGATTACGAACGAACGAAGAACGGTTTTACCCTGTACAGTAACGCCCTCGTGCTTTTTCCCGTCACAATTTGTTCCATTCCAGGAAACAATTTGGTAGTATGTGACATTTTTATGTGTTTTGGCTCTTCAGGTCTGTTGCAAGACAAACACAGACAAACGAAACCTACCTAATACAACCTTTAGACAAATGGAAAAATTAGCGATAAGGAGAACTCCCTTTCCAAAAAAATAAGCTAGTTTTCGAAGCTGAATTGGAGTAGAATTAAGTTGCGCAACTTGCGCGCGAGTTACTAAACATTTCCTTTACAATATAAATTACTGTACAGGGTGTTTAATAGTACTAAAATTATGCAATACAAAATGAGAACTACAGCGAACTAGATTCTAATTAGTTCAAGAATGACTTTGACTTTTACTTTTTTAATACAAAAACTTAATTAAGATGCAGTTACTCTTCCTGGGAAAACATACAATTATCCTCGTATTGCACGCCAGACGTAACAAAATAGCTGCCCGTGATTACCCGGGGTTTTGACGACACGGTGGCCTAGTTGGGAGTGACCCTGCCTCCGAAGCCAGCGGTCCTGGGTTCAAATCCCGGTAAGGGCGGATATTTGTGTGATGAGCACGAGTATTTGTTCCTGAGCCTTGGATGTTTTCTATGTATTTAAGTATATATTTCTCTGTATAAATAATTTTATCGTTGTCTAGTACCCATAATACAAGCCTAGAGCTTAGTTTGGGACTAGGTCCATTTGTGTGAGATTGTCCTCTGATATTTATTTATTGTCATTGACTCTCGGTAAATGAAATAACTCATGGCAATGATGTGCTCCATTGAATACCCATCACCGCATCCCATTCAAAGTCATACGGATGAATGGACGCAATGAATTGCTTTGGAAAAACCATTGTAATAATATTACTGATAAATTTTGCGGTTTGCGTGGTTGATAAACGATTTATTTTAATTAAATCATAGCCTCGTAGAGTTAACAAGTATCCTCCTGCAATAACTATTTTGGTACTATTGTAATTGCGACCTTGTCGCATTAACTACCGTCGTCCCAGTGACTCGCGGTGCTTAGACGAATCTAACGACAGCCCATAACGGCAACAAAGAACAGAACAAAAAACCATACGGGTCATACACAGATTTAGGTTATCGTCTTTCCTGCGGACACGCCGGAACTTAACGTTTTAATAAAATAAATAAATCACAGGACAATGTCACACAAATTGATCTAGTCCCAAACTAAGCTCTAGGCTTGTACTATGGGTACTAGACAACGATAAACTTACTTATATATAGAAATATATACTTACTTAAATACATAGAAAACATCCAAGACTTAGGAACAAATACTCGTGCTCATCACACAAATATCTGCCCTTACCGGGATTTGAACCCAGGACCCCTAGCTTCGAAGGCAGAGTCACTACCAACTAGGCTAGCGTGTCGTGTTTCAAGGCCTAATTTTCTGGCTAAGACCATTCCCGCATAAACGGCGTCAGGACTGCTTTAGACCTATCATATAATCATTACCCTTCCTTTACTTCGCCGTAGTCGGGTAAAAACAAAACTCAATACAATACAATACAATACAAATATTCTTTATTGAACACCAGATACAAATACAGCATGAAAAGTAAAACACAAATAAAAACTTACAGAGTCAATAGGCGGTCTTATCGCTAAGTAGCGATTTCTTCCTGACAACCTCACAAAGAAGAGAAGTGTCAAAGAAACAGAAATAAATTGGTAGGCGGTGCAAACTAAACTAACCTAGGTATATGCACACAAGCTTTTAACTATTGACCACAGGAAAGACTTCTTTTGTTTTTAAGAGTGTGTATGACCCATACATAAATACATACATTGTAATTGAAATGGTTTACCTTAGTGCCTACAGCTATTATTATTTGCCCGAAGAATGGTCGCCTTTATAGTTGTGAATAAACGTGGATAGCGCTTCCGTCACTCTCGCACTGACATCCTGGTCAGAAAGTGACAGATGTGTTATCCACATTTATCCACGTCGATAAACACGACCATGTTATGCCCCCTGGAACAATTAAAATCGACAGCAGTCCGTTTTCAAAGTCCTTCCTTCCTCTTACTTTGAAACTATGAAATGAACTTCCCTCAGCATTACGACATGTCCTTTAAACGCGGCTTTAAAAGTATATTCACTGAAAGGTAACAACTTGGCTATGGCCCCGGCATTGATGATGCCTATGGACGACGGTCACTACTAACCGAGTATGTTGAGTGGTGGTAGGACCCTGTGCAGGGTCCGTCGCTCGGGATCGCTACTACCATCTTATCAATTAATCACCCGCGAAGCAGCATTCGCATTTTTGTGTTACGGTGTGGGGATAAGACAACCGGTGAAATTACTAGCATAGAGGCATTCCATCTTAGTCCTCAGGGTTGGCAACGCATTTGAAGTCTTGATTGCAGTAGAAAGTGAGAATTAAAATGGATCACAGAGCCCACTTACCATGAAAAAACACTCAAGGCGCTTAAATCAAAGAGCATTAGTCAAATAATCACATGACTTTTGGGCTTGAAAATAAATATTATTAACTTCTCGCGCGGCGTAAACATGGTTGTTTGATGAGTGTACCTCTCACCACATAGTGTGACAATGTGACACATTATTTGCTACGTGATTTATCTTCTATGCAGCATAACGTTCAGGAGTACAATTAAACAGGTACTTGTGGCGTTCCGTATTGAAAATGTATAGGTAAGGATTACTTTAAAAAAATCCTTAGTACAATTTCAAATCAAGATTCCCATTCATAAGTACATAACAACTATCTGACAAAAACACAGTGCAACACAACAAACATAGTATACAAAAAAAAAACAACATAATAACAAGATCAGGTTATTTGGCGACAGAAACTCTGAAAAAAAACGTGTTTCGATAGTGGCATAACAATTAAAGTCCTCGACAGTTCCTGTAGAATTAGTTACCCACTAATCCTTCTATTCTAACCCCTCAGGGGGGATAAATATCCAAAAATCCCTAGTGCACCTCTACGATGTCCACAAATCTCACACATCTAAATCCTATTCCAAATCCTTTTCTGTGCAATCTGTCAGGTTGTGGAATCGGCTACCAGCCGGTGTCAGGCAATCATAATCGGTAGATTCCCGGAAAGGCAAATTAAAGAAGTTCTATCTCCTAAATATTGTATCAACTATCCATACATACATACATAACATCACGCCTTCATTCCCAGAGTGGGGCAGGCAGAGCCACAAAAATACCAACAACTCTAAAGAGCCCAGTTGATAATTCTGTAACATTTTGCACAGGTAGGCTAAGATGTTTACCAGTGTATTAGTATCTAACCTCTGGGCTTGTACTATGGGTACTAGACAACGATAAACATACTTATATAGAGAAATACATACTTTAATACATAGAAGACTCAGGAACAGATGTTCGCGCTCATCACATCACACAAATATCGGCCCTCACCGGGATTTGAGCCCAGGACCGCTGGCTTCGGAGGCAGGGTCACTCCCATCTAGGCCAACGTGTCGTCAACATCAAAATGTGGAGGAAGCGAAAGTTATATGTTCAGGAGAAGATGAGCGAGTTGGGGAAGAGCGTCGGTAGACTAGAGGCTTAGGGGGTCGACTTGGGATCGCAAGGTTCCTACAGAGTTCGAACCCCCGCGGTCACTACGTACCAATGAGATTTTCTAACTTAAGAACATTACCCGATGCTCTTACGGTGAGGGAAAATCATCGTGAGGAAACCTGCACATTGGAACAGCTGATTGTGTAAGAGGGTATTTACGCAAAAGATCCTAAAGGGGTGATCCTAAAAGTGTATCCGAAAGGGCCCGTCTGTAAGATAAGATAAGACCCCGTGAGGGGACAGCCGTGAAGATACAAATATCACGGGACAATGTCACACAAATTGACCTAGTCCCAAACTAAGCTCCAGGGTTGTACTATGGGTACCAGACAACGATAAACATACTTATATACATAGAAAACATCCAGGAACAAATACGCGCGCTCATTACACAAATATCTGCCCTTACTGGGATTTGAACCCAGGACCGCTGGCTTCGGAGGCAGGTGACCCAACTAAGCCACCGTGTTGTCGTCAATAAAAGTACATAACGGGTGTCCCAAAATTTACGCAAGATTTATCATAGTATGAGTATAGTAAATCCTGAGTAATTTTGGGATCCTTTAGTATCTGACTTAAACTTTGCCTTAAATATTGCATGATTAACTACCTATTTATTTCCAAGCAGTTGACCTTTAAGCCTATTTCCTCCAATTGGCCTTGTAGTCATTCTTAATGTCTGCTGCAAAAAATGAGAAACGACCGCGAGGCCGTCGTCAAGCAAGCTGTCAGGCTATTCAAGATACCACATTTTTAATTGATGAGGATTCAATGATAATTTTGTATAACCAGAGGACGCCCGCGACTTCGAACGCGTGGATTTAGTTTCCTGCTACTCCCCCTATTTTAATTCCTTGGGGGATGAATTTCCAAAAATCCCTTAGTGCTCCATTATAGGATATCCGTATATTCCCTAAATTCCAAGTCCCTAGGACCGAGGCAAGGAGCACGGCTTGGTGGGTCCTCTTATACCATAGGGTTCTTTAGTGGTGGTAGGACCATGTGCAGGGTCCGTCCGGATCGCTACCACCATCTTGTCCATCAACCAGCGGTTTTGGCTCAACGTTGTCTGCCATTCGCTCAGTAACGGTACTGTTATATTTAGATATGTACTTACCTTTTTAGGGTTCATAAAAGCTGTATGTGTATGTATATAATGTATGTATGTATAAATAACAAACCCAGACACATTGAGAATAAAGATTTTAGATGAATTGTTTTACTCTATCATTGAGGTGTTTCCATTAAAAACGCTTTGGTATGACAATCGACATATTAGTGTATTTTGGGAACAGGCTGTTTTGTGAGTCAATCATTATGAGAATAGGGTGTTCTATGTATTTCAAATTTAGGGTATTTTGGGAATGGAGCCTCGATATTGTAAGAAAAGTGCAAATCGAGAATGGTTTGTTTTGGTACTAAGTTAATTTGGGATTCGTTCGTTATGAGAATAGTTTTTTTTTTAATGTTGGGTCGTAATGAGTATTGGTGTATTTTGAGATTAGTGTCGAATGCACCGGAAAGTTTAAAATCTGTAATATTTTTTCTACGTTGTTAACTTTTCTAATTTCTCTTTTAATTAACTATCACTAATTAAACGTTTCGTAAATAACTTCTTATCGTTATGGTTATTAATAAAACGATAAGGAACGAGGTTAACCTGGGCTAAGCGCTTCCACTCAAGTTATCTGTCTTGAAAATTGTTGAAATCATTTCTAGATTACGCCGCGTTCACTGCCATTCACGACTAAATACTGCAGGCTCCCAAATGTTCAATCTTGAAAAGAATAACGGGGTTATTCCCACCTGTTACCGCTGGTAACAGCTGGGAATTTTTCTCTCACTTGTTACCACAGAGTACTTTAATGGTAAGTGGTAAATATTTTTCCCATTTTTTACCACTAAAATATTTGGTGATAACTACTTTTTTTATTTTAGTTGTAACATTTTTATTCCCAGTAGTTACCAGTGGTAACAGGTGGGAAAAAAATCCCAGCTGTTACCAGTGGTAACAAATTGGTGGTAACAGGTGGGAATAACCCGAATAACGCTATAAATGTTAGTGAAGGTGAAAAACCCTGCACTTACTACGTTATTCGAAACATGAAGCTGCAGTTGGGATATCTTTATATTTGTAGATAGTGTATTTTCTCTGGTAATATAACTAATTTATTAAACACTAGCGTTTACCTCGACTCCGTCCGCATAGAAGTCGTTTATCGCTAATCTCTCAGGAACCGTCAAATTATTCAAGATTAAAAGTACCGTACGTATGTCCTTCCCTCGAACTATCTCCATACCAAATTTCATCTAAATAGGTTCAGCAGTTTATCCGTGAAAGCGTCACACACAGATAGAGGTATTTTCACATTTATAATATTGTTAGGTAGTACTTTATGAGTATAGATTTTGTTATTTGATTCCTCTATAAAATTCTATAAAGTTAGTAAAATAAAACTATTTGTGAAAATATAAATTCTACTACAGTTTTTTTAACCTTGTTCATAGAATATTGTAACTTACATAGGTAACTTGCGTTTACTGATGACAAAAAAAAAGATGAATGGTTTGCAAACTAGCTGTCAGCACATGTTTATTTATTTATATGTTAGCTCACGTCAATTGTAAACTTATAATAATCCCGATAAGCGTAATAACGATTTACCTTCTCCTGTCAGTTCCTTTTTCTTCCCCTAAATTTTACACAAATTCTTTTACCATCAAGGCGATAAGGTTATGGAATGCTTTGCCCGTGGAGGTACGACGTGCTAAGTCTGTTGCCATTTTTAAAAGCAAGCTAAAGGATCATTTTCTATCACTTCCGTAGTTTTTCTATTATGTCCTTTACTGTTTTCTTTCTTCTATCTCATGCTTCGTCTGTTGTCATTGTTTGGCTGTTTTGGAGGATGTATGTATGTATAATTATTATATAAATGTATAATTTTATGTATTTAGTATGTATTTATTAAATTACTTACTTTTTAGTATATATATATATATAAATATAGTTTTAATTTCAAAATTGAAATAATTTAATTGTTTCTAGTAGTTATTTAGTTTGAGTTCTAAACGAATTAGTTTACACCGCCTGCCATGAATTTGTGTCCTCAGTTATTTCTCTTACAAGGTTGTCTGGAAAAGATCGCTATTTAACGATAAGACCGCCTGTTGTATATCTATGATTTAAATGTACTGTTCCGTGTTCTGATTTATTTTTTAGTATTCAATAATTCGTATTTGTATTGTATTTAATCTGACGTAAACTGATTAAATAAGGCCAGTAAATAATCTCACTCAATTAATAAATAATGTAACAGCGCCTTTTATCACTCGCGTGCTAATTTTGACAACATTGTAAGTTTGCTCTAAACATGTAAACAAACACTCATGCGCAACGTGCCGCCAAAACTGACAGCTCCTAACAAGCACGCCTACCCTTTCTAATGTAGCACAAAAAAGGGAGATGCACAGTGTCGCGTTTCAATGTATTCGTTGTTACTTACGCATACTCGTATGTCACCGGCGTGTCGTATATCATTGTTACACATTGTATAAAGATAGGTTCTTGAATGTGGAACGTCTAAGCCAGTCGAGACTTCGCCGCGGTGGAGAGCGCACGTCGCCTACGCAGTTTTCGCGATAAATAATACGAAGTTTTGTAAAGCGTTTTGTGATTTTTGCATGTGAAGGTTATTTGCTGTGACATAAAGGTTGGTGTTTTTTATTCGTACTCTTTTTTTATTGGGTTTTATTTGAAAATTACGCGACATGCTATTTTTTTATTAAATCCTTAAATTCTCGATTTATTTATAATACTTATTAAGTAATTAAAACGTATTATTTTATTATGATCGTTTAGTTTAAAATACAACATCAGGCATCCGTTGTTTGACGACGCACAATTAATTATATATGCATCGGAATTAAAAGTACCTACTTTGACTTTTGACATCGTATTTACATGAAATAAATTTAAATACGTATTAGAAAAAATCGTGCAGGTAGTAAATACGATAAGGTAACTATGCTTTATCATAATACTAGTGACCCGCCCTCGCTTCGCTCCGGGTTAAAGTATTAATAAATAAATAAATATCAGGGGACAATCTCACACAAATTGACCTAGTCCCAAACTAAGCTCTAGGCTTGTACTATGGGTACTAGACAACGATAAACATATTTATATAGAGAAATAAATACTTAAATACATAGAAAACATCCAAGACTTAGGAACAAATACTCGCGCTCATCACACAAATATCTGCCCTTACCGGGATTTGAACCCAGGACCGCTGGCTTCGGAGGCAGGGTCACTCCCAACTGGGCCACCGTGTTGTCAAAACCCCGGGTAATCCCGGGCAGCTATTTTGTTACGTCTGGCGTGCAATACGAGGATAATTGTATGTTTTCCCAGGAAGAGTAACTGCATCTTAATTAAGTTTTTGTATTAAAAAGTGCTATAGTCATTCTTGAACTAATTAGAATCTAGTTCGCTGTAGTTCTCATTTTGTATTGCGTAATTTTAGCATTGTTAAACACCCTGTACAGTAAATTATATTGTAAAGGAAATGTTTAGTAACTCGCGCGCAAGTTGCGCAACTTAATTCTACTCCAATTACTAAGGATTCGAATTCCATATTTTGATATTGATTGCTAATAAGCACTTAATTATTCTTAGAATCCGTTATTTATCGAATAGGCAAAATAAATGCTAAATTACAGACGAATATTAAAATCTGTGAAAACTGAAATCGTGTTTTTGTCTTACTTAATGTATGTGTGTATAATAACATGCTCTTCTATTTATATGCACATGTAGGTTATTTGTATAGAGATAGCAAATAAAAAAAAACATAAGAAACAATTATTTACAAGAAAATCTTAGTACAAAGGCGAGCTTATCCCCTTGCGGGATCTCTCACAGCTTACCTTTGGATTAAAGATAAGTAGCTTAGTGATGGACAAACTGACACTTAATAAAACCAAAATAATATTATTATTTATAAATAAGTACATAAGAAATATGTCATTGTAGACTTTATCTAGCAGATAGTCCATATTTTTCTTAAGTATAGCGGGTGTTTCTATTCTATAATGTCAAAGATAAATATTCGAAGCGTCTACCATTAGTCTACGCCCGGTAGAATCCCACACTGTCTCAAACACCGTCCACAACGATCTTGAACTCGAAATAGTCAACGGATGAAAACAGCTGTAGTTTATAAAACATAATGTCCTTCTAGCGAGTTGTGACGTCTAAAATGATTTAAGTTTCGTCTAACGGCCAAGCGAAATGCGGCCGTGACACAAGGCCATAAAAGCTTTTTTTGCTTTCCTCTTGACGCTTCAGGCCCTTTTCAGGTTTCATGGCTACGTTTAGTTTATGTTAATAATCCACCACAACGAACTTTTGGAGAAAAAAAACACTGTTTTGAAAAAATCTGTTTCTAAAGTATTGTAAAGTTTAGAGATAAATGATTAAAAACGAAAATATATTTTTTTTGGGACGACTTTTTTTGGACACTCCTTACCTATAGATATTAAATATCGAAACTTAACACAAATCAAAGAATAACTTGATGTACGTAAATAAATCCAAGAAGTCAACGCCGAGTTTATCAGGGATTTTTGATTTGGGTTTATTCAGGAAACCGTTTTTATGTTACATTAAAAACAAACTTATAAACAGAGCCCGGAATTTATGTAGCACTTTTGAGCTGTCATAGGGACTTCTCGTTTATTGACTTCCGATATACATGTGTATATCGATAAATACAGAATACATTTTTTTTAATATGATTACGAGTAGAAGTAAACAACATGCAGACTTATCGCGAATGAGCGTTCTCTTCGAGACAAGATAAAATTATGACTATCTATTTCTTTTATAGATAAAATAATGATGGGACACTTTGTTAGCACTAAAACTGACTTTGAACATGAAATTGATAAATGTTAAAACACTGAACTGAACTGATTAAATGTAGAATTGTTAACTATTAACTTTTCATTGCAAATCTCTATTTAACATTTTCAGCCACTCAAAAGTTATATAAAAGAGATCGCTCTTTGACGATAAGACCGCCTGTTGTTCACCTTTACTTTTAATTTTCATTGATATGTTTTGTTGTGTTCTATAATGTATCGATAAAATTATGTATATCGAAAGTCGATAAACGAGAAGTCCCTATGACACATAAAAATTGCTACGAAAATTCCGGGCTCTGCTTATAAATTATGAACTGATTAATTTAGCGCAACGGAGACACTGCGCAGATGATGAATATCTTAATCATGTTTATTTACATAATTTTAACTGACAAAGAAACTCAAGATAACCTATCAAATCTTCCAATTGAAGCGATATACACATATATATATATTTAAAAATGCTCTGTCATCTCATCATGTTCATGTTTACGCATGCCCCATTATAAAGAGGTTGTTTAATTCAAAACGACGCTACGTTTTAGCAACATCCCGTAGCTCACTTACTTTATTAGACAATCACAACCTGTGATGTCTGAAAAGAAAAATTGAAGAAGCTCTGGCTTGAGCTATAACTCCTAAATATTGTATCAACTGTCCCTTACATTAATATAGTTATAAGTATATGTAGTTTATGTAAGTTTAAGAACGTAAAGTAACTGCAAATAATGTATCATATTTGTACTTACATCTCATACGATTACCTACATATGTGACTCACCAAAATTTATTGATGACTGATAAAATAAGGATCTAAATGATATAAAACAAAATGTTTGTACATATCGTAGTTTACAAAAGTTTCGTATTTAAAAATCCGTTGCTGACGTGTTCATACAAATTATTTATGTAGATGTTCGAATGTGTTATTTTTATAGGTTTTATTGGTTAGTTTATAAGCTCTTTTCCTAAATAAATGTGAACACTTGCCTACTCGAAGCGCAATCTTTCAGTTTTCACAATTTCTCACGGGTTTGCTGGAAGAGATCCCTTAAAGGGGTAAGTTAGCCTTTGTACGTTCTGTTTTTATCTTCACTGTATTGACTTGGTTTTTCTATTTGTGTGTTTACATACATACATACTTGCATACTTTCATCGCCCAGACGGCTGGCTTAGAGCCAATTCCGATTAACTGAACTGATTATAGTGATTATCCTAGTGACAGGAAGCCGTATTGAATGGAGTACAACATCCTTGACGGACGACGCTTTCAACATAATGGCTCACTTTGTTTATAGTTTTAGGTAGAAGTTTTCATTTATTAGTTACTTGCGGAAGCCCGCGACTTCGAACGCGTAGAATTTAACGACACGTTAGCCTAGTTGGTAGTGCCTACGAAGCAAGCTATCCTGGGTTCAAATCCCTGTAAGGGCAGATATTTGTGTGAAGAGCACGAGTTGTTCCCGAGTCTTGGAAGTTTTCTATGTATTTAAGTATATATCATTTATGTATGTTTTAGTGGTGGTAAGACCCTGTGCAGGGTCCGTCTGGATCGCTACCACCATCTTATCCATTAACCACCCGCCAAGCAACAGTGTTCGTATTGTTGTGTTCCGGTGTGGGGATAAGACAACCGGTGAAATTACTAGCATAGAGGCATTCCATGTTAGTCCTCAGGGTTGGCAACGCATTTGAGGTCTTAGGATTAAAGTCTTGAGAATTCAAATGTCTATCGGTCTCAGATTCCACTTACCATCAGGTGGCCTGAGTGCTCGTTTGCCTTCTCCTTTAACATAAAAAAAAAAAAAAAAAAAAATATTTTTTTCTCTATTCTTTGTTTAGTATACCCATAGTACAAGACTAGAGATTAGTTTGAGACTAGGTCAATTTGTGTGACATTGTCCCGTAATATTTATATTTAGAATTAGTTTCCCACCACTCGCCGCTCTATTTTAACCCCATAGGGGATGAACTTCCGAACATCCCTAGGTTGTGCGTTGGTCGATCAGTCGGCCAGTTTCTTCTTTTATACTATAGCTCTTGCCCGCGGCTCTGTCCACGTAGAAAAACCAAATAAAGCCTATGTTACTCAGCGATAAAATAGCTTTCTACTGGTGAAAGAATATTTGAAATCGTCCAGTAGTTTTTGAGTTTAGTCGTTACAAACACAAAAATACCGATCTTTCCTCTCATATAATACTAGTTGCTTCCCGCGACTCCGTCCGCGTTGAAGTCGTTTATCGCTATTCCTCAGGAACCACACAATTATTCGAGATAAAGAGTATTCCGGGACTCAAACTATCTCCACACCAAATTTCGTCTAAATCGGTTCTGCGGCTTATCCGTGAAAGCGTAACAAACAGACAGACTCATAGACAGACACTGAGAGACAGAGTTACTTTCACATTTATAAAGCTATATTCTGATGAAACCTTAAAATTTTCAGATTATTAAAAAATATTACAAAAAATGACTGACTGTTGAGTTTCTTGTGGCGCTTCTTCTCAGCAGTGGTCTCTTTGAAGCGCCAGTAGAGTTTTGACGTGTAATAGTGCCCGTGCGGCCTGCTTACTGAATAAACAACTATTATCTTTTTTTATCTTCAGCGTGAGTTACGTAGGTTAGGTTGGACCTGCGACAACCAGTAAATAATCTGAAAACAGGAAGATTACAGCAGAAATTAGCTGTCTATGAAGTGATACATTCTATGAAATGATTTTCTGTAAAACAGTGTACTACAACCGTGAAATAGCTAATCTTCAATTACATAGGTAGTCACAATCGTGTCTTCCATTTTTGCTTGCATTATTGAAAACAATAAGTAACACTAATTGCTTCTTACAATGTTTTGATTGTTGTGAATAATTAATTCCATACGAGCGTAGATACATTAACTACATTATGGTCGGTGAAACTGCAAAACCGCGTAACTAACAAATTGAGTAAGTAGCAAAATACTCCTTAAAAAGTAAGTCAGTAAGGCACATTTTGCAACTTATTGAATTTGTTAGTTACGCGGTACTGCAGTTAGGTACATCGACGATATAAGATAATGTTCTCTACGTATGTACGTATGTGTATAATTCATTCTAATACTCTTTTTTTTTTATTACCGTCACAAAAGTGAACCAGTTCCCGGAAACTGATTGAGGTGAAGTTTGGTATACCACGTAACTTCGATAACAATACATAGCATCATCATTGAGCTAGTCTGATGGAGTCGGAAGGTGGTGACAGGATCTCCGCTATACTTAAAGTAGACCCACAGTGTTTGGACTCATTATTTTGGTCTTGGTAAGCGGTAAATTACTTGGCAAAAAAAAGGACAGTCTGCTTCAAAAGCTTGTCCCATAAATTTTTTTTTGTTCGTCTGAACGTTAAGTTTCAATTTTGGGAGCCAAATTTGAACCTGTTCCCGTTATTAGAATCGGATTTAAGAGGCCGTATACGAAATTTTGCCGATTTCGCGGATTTACGTGATTTTGATGCTCCTAACAATATTATAAAGAGAACGAAACGTAAACAAATCGCGAAACGTAGATTGTTCTCGACCTCGACTACTATGGCGTGGCGACCTAGTTAGCGGGAGGAGTGACAGACTATTTTAATTTTACTAGGACATTTTTTCTAGTTCGAGAAACCACTTAACATTCCATAAAAACACCATCTATATTACTTAGCTTACTGTTTTGAAGTAAATAATGACGAAATTGACGCAAACTACGTCACTGTATGAAGATTAAATAAACCGGGCAAGAGCATGTCGGACTATGCTCAGTGTAGGGTTCCGAAGCCGTTAAGTACTACAATCATAAAAATCAACAAGTAATAATCTATTGGCCGTCTTAGATGATTTTAGTAGGTATAGACACTAAAAATCGCCTGTATCTCAAGAACCAGTGATGTCTACTTAGTCGTCATAGTGGTCCTTTAAAATTCGTTATAATAATGCTCTTTCATTCAGGGATCGTATACCGGTATTATTTTCATACAAAAATACCGGTATTCAATTTCGGTATCTCGCTTATTGTTAAATGTTTTTGCTCTTCAAATAATTTATATAATAGAATAGTGGTATTACCTAATTTACAGTCGAAAATATCAAGGAAATAATGCAAATTCAGGAAGATATTTCAATTTTAATTAATACCGGTATTGATCCCTGCTTTCATTTAAGTTTTTTTTTCAGATTTTTAGTAAGTATTTGTACTTTTGGCTGTAGGGGGGGGGGGGGGGGGCACTTGAGTGTAAATTTGCTCTTTAAAGCTTAATATTTTTAAAAGACCTATCCAACGACACCCCGCACTACGGCACTATAGGGAAGACGAGAAAAAAAATACATCCCCACGTTACGTGTAGTCACTCATTTAAAAATAAATGGGATTTATAGAGTAAAAGATTACTGATATGCTTTAATAACTTCATTATTACATTTTATAATTGCGCTTTAATTAGTTATTGACATAACCTAATTTTGATTCATTGATAATTAGAATTGGGACAAGGTACCTAATTCAAAAACCATTACCATTAGTAATAACCGCAAATAAAAAAAGTAAATCTAATTAATCGATTATTAATTATTCAATTACGTAAATGACATTTTATTTTATTATTTTAATTGGGAATAATGAGCTCGAAAAGTTACTTTCAGTAAGTTCACATCATACAATACGATACAAATATTCTTTATTGAACACCACATACAAATAGCATGAAAAGTGAAATACAAATATGTAAAAACTTACTAAGTGAGTCAATAGGCGGTCTTCATGAGAATTAATTTGTTAGTTAGTACCTACCAAATTAAAAGTAATTGCAATGCGATCCAAAAACTAAACATTTTTATCAAACTCACAATTAACGAAATATTTCTTATAAAATTGACAAAACCTTTTTTTGACGAGCATCCTAATTGCGAATGTTATCTATTAATTCACTGTTACACGCACGTGTGCAAGGCTGCTACGATTACGTAGCTTTCTTATCATATGACGCGAAAACCGCTATAAGTTTTATTATCTGTTTTATAGTGTGCGCATATAGACTTCATACTTTATACTA
The DNA here is from genome assembly GCA_949316455.1 of Acleris holmiana. NCBI lineage: Eukaryota > Metazoa > Arthropoda > Insecta > Lepidoptera > Tortricidae > Acleris > Acleris holmiana. The sequence continues at coordinate 2,728,039 of OX438782.1, read as the reverse complement.
CCTTTTTCTTTTAGACGAATAATCACGCGTACGGATTATAATTTCCAAAATCGAATTCCTGCTTTACTACGCATGATATTTTTATTTTTATTTTATATTAATTGTTTTATAAGTTCTATGATTGTCATGAGCAATATTTATATAAAAAAAACCGGGCAAGAGCATGTCGGACCATGCTCAGTGTAGAGTTCCGAAGCCGTTAAGTACTACACACATAAAAATCAACAAGTAATAACCAATTTTCTATGCAAAGTCATTGTTGATTGTTTAGGTGATTTTAGTAGGTATAAACACTTTAATTGCCTGTATCTCAAGAACCAATGATGTCTACTTAGTCGTGATAGTTTTCCTTTGAAATTCGTTATGTGCTCTTTCGGTTGAGATTGTTAACAGATTTTTAGTATTTATTTGTAGTTTTGGCTCAAGTGCCCCCCACTTGAGTGTAACAAAAAATAGCGCTTCAAAGCTTAATATTTCATAAACGAATAACTTAATCGAAAAACTGTGTATAAAAACTCGTAATATTTTTGAAAGACCTATCCAACGACACCCCACACTATAGGGTAGACAAAAAAAAACCCACGTGAAGTGTAGGCGAGGTACCCAGAAAATTTTCTGGGTACTTTTTCGTGATTTTATTGTACTACTTTGTTTGCGTGACTAATATGCATATTCATACTAAATTACAGCTTTCTAGTACTAGCAGTCTCTGCGCTAGGCTGCGGACGGACGGACGTGGCGAAACTATAAGGGTTCCTAGTTTGACTACGGAACCCTAAAAATTACTGACTGTTGAGTTTCTTGCGGCGTTTCTTCTCAGCAGTGGTCTCCTCTTGGAAAGCTCTGGTAGAATGTTGACGTGTAAATGTGCCCGTGCGGCCTACTTACTGAATAAACAACTTTTATAATTTTTTATCAAAGCTTTGAACTATAAATCAAATTTATCGTGGTATCTGTACGAGTAATATCAATTGTTTATTTATCGTCTGGGGTCAGAGTACGCGTGCATTACACGTATATGTCACACTGCTACCATTTTGCTAAAACTATTATCATCGGTTATCAATTATCATAATATTCTTAATCAATATGCAGGTGTCGCGGTTTTTTTTTGTTGGAATGCTGATGGTACATGATTAGTTCTTACGAACACGCTGTTAATTTTTTTATTTTACGGTGTTTTGTACGAAATTTTTGCGGTTGGTTGTTTTTAATGTTGAATTTATTTTGAAATCGAATCTTCTGCAAGAAATGTCCGACAATAACTTGCGAGAAACTTGAATGGCTGTCCCTTCCTTACAGCTGTTTCTTGCAAGTGTATTAAATTAACAGGGCCTTTATTCAACTGCGTTATAACGATATCGCGTTTGACGTGTTTTGGTATCGTTTATGTCACAGTCGCAATTATTGTAAATGACATAAGAGTTATCAAGACGTTGACAATACGGAAACACGTCAAATACGATATCGTTATTACCGTGTAGAATCCCAGCCCAAGTAGTTTCGTAAAGCGTTTTTTCCCAGTCAAAAGAAAGATTAAAACTACGAGCAATATTAAAATAAACGGTCACTCATCACTTCATCAAATGTATCATTTAATCGAATTTTATTTAATAGAACGCTATTGTCTGCTGAATTATCTTTTCAGGGTAACTTAAACATTAATTACGTAGGTTAGGTTAGATGTTTAAGATACCCTGAAAACATTATGGTTTCAGCAGAAAATAGCGTTCGATGAAATGATACATTCGATGGAAGGTGTTTCGATGAAATGATAGACACCCAAAATAAACCTATAATCTTTAAAAAAGAAGTGTATTAATATACGCGTATCAGCTCAAAACGCTTGTAGTTTATTAAAATAAATAGTTATTTAATCGAATACTTTCGTTCGGTACTATGAATATTCGGGATTTAGATCAATTCGTTCGTCGTGCGTGCGACTAAAGTGCGCTTGGTTCGCGCTCTGGTCTTTTCTATTTACCTTTACGGTGCCGAGACGTGGTGCGTAAGAAGCCGTGATATCAGTAAAATCGATGCTTTCGAAATGTGGTGTTTGCGGAGACTGCTGCGTAGTGGACTGCCATACTGTACGAGTTAGGGATCACCAAGCGGCTTTATGTTTTCTGTAAGGAGCGCGCCCTCCGCTTCTTTGGTCACATCGTGCGATCTTCGAAGCACGGTCTGGAGAAGCTAATTATCAGTGATCGGAGTAGGTAGTGCAATTTCGGGTGAATGACCTTAAACATTATACTTAATATGGATAAGAACCCAGATTCCGGGACTCGTATTATTTCACAGAATATTTTCTTGATATGACCTTAATTGAAATTAAATGGGAACATGCGTTTTTTTTTTAAATATTGCTATTGTAAATACTTTTTTACTTTTTGCCATTTCAAGTGGCTACATATCTCGTCAATGCTATATTATATGCTAGCAAAATAATCGTTAAACACTTTGCAAATAACATCCCGGGGTTACAAGCTATATCCATATTAAACTTAAGCACTGAAGTCTCATTCTATGCTAGCAAAATAATCGTTAAACACTTTGCAACTAAAATCCCGGGGTTACAAGCTATACCCATACTAAACTTACGCACTGAAGTCTCGCGAAATTGCACTACCTATTCCGATCACTGCTAATTATACAATACAATACAATACAATACAAAACACTTTATTGTCCACCAAACAAAAACATTACACAGAATTTTCACAATATATTGGGCCAGATGGATGGAAAGCGTGCTCAAAGCAGAGCACCGGCAAGATGGTCAGACGTCATCAAGAAGGCGGTGGGTGGCAGCATGCACCGGACGGCGCACTCGGCGTATAATCACACACACTGGCGTGAAATTACCCGTGGTCGCGATCCCCAGGAGGGGGGACCGAGATAGAAGAAGATCAATTTAGCACTGTGTCTTCGGAATCAACTGCTGGGCTATGCCGTTTTGGGGTCCCTATTATGCTTTTATGTATGTGATAGAAATCAGTGTATTTATCTTTAAAATTTTCACTGCGGTAATCAAGACGGAAAGGTATTTTTAGGGCGTTTTCCTTTACTTAGCAAGATAACCTATCTGTGATTTCGTCACAGATTCTAGTATTTTATCTGTTTATTAATAAATATAAATGAGTAGGGTTTAGCGTGATAAGATAGTCGTGTTTATCAATTTATTACAAGCTTAGAAGTAGGTATAGATTGGTGCAAAAAATTAAACGGGTAAATTGTAGGGCATGGTAATTGATTGATCATCTTCATCTTTTATGCTCCGTGTGGTTGCCGGGTTAGAATACTTAGAGCCACTCCATGTCTTCCCGTGGATGTCGTAAGAGACGACTAAGGGAATAAGGGCTTGTAGTAGGTACTGTTAGGCGATGGGCTTGCAACCTGTCACTAACACACTAGTAAACTTGGAATAATTGTGCAAAATGTGGTTACAAAATTATAAACAAGTCTTTTTGGAGTTGTTGGTTTTTCTGTGGCTCTGCCTTCATTCCCAGAGTGGGGACTCTGGGAATGAAGGCGTAGTGTTATACAAGCTATATGTTATCTTTTAATAAGCTATAAGCTATCTTTTATACAAGCTATATGTTTTTTTATTTATATATTTTATATTTATATTACCCTGGTGAATTAAAATGCGTTATGTTTGGCGTAATTAATTATTAACTATCTAGCCCCTTTGTTCGTTTGGTTATATGTTCATTTCTAAATTTCTCAATCGCTCAATTGTTAGCTCCACTCAAAGGGATCTCATCCAGCTAACCTTTGAGCGATTGCGAATGCCTATATCGTTTTTGTTGTTGTTTATTTTGCTGTTAGAACTACACGAAAGTATTTTACGTACATAATATTTAACGCCGAAAGCTATAAATATTTTAGATTTTTTTAAATGTTGTGCTTAGTCCTGGTAAAATAAACCTAACCTTCCCTGTTAGGTTAGGTTTATTTTAGAAGTAATTTTAAAAAAGTCAAATCTATCAGTAGGAGAATAGGTATGCGAAATTAGCATTATGCGAAATTAGCATTATGCGAAATTAGCATTATGCGAAATCATACGTTCGGACAATCGTGATTATGCAAAAACACGGGAAATTTAATAGTTTTATTTTGTTTGTCAAGCATGAGTAGGCAAATTTTACACCTACTTTGATGGCGTCGACATTTTCTCGTAGATAAGAAACTTACTATCTGGATTTCACAATTTTATTGTGTTTGTGATAAACATTGAGTCATTTTATTATGTCATCATGTGCAATGTGAGGATTGATCCTTGTATTGGAACTCCAAGCCATAAAAAACTTCGATACTCCTTTCTAAAAATATCTGATTTGATTTACAGCACGTAATATAATATGGTCATTATATTGAAACTTATTAGAGATCTTATTGCAAAAAACACGTTGAGCTTGTTACGGCGTTTCTTCTCAACAGTGGCTACTCTCATGGAAAGCCCTGGATACCTCCGACATGTAAATGAAATTATATAATAAAAAAAACCTTTCGTAATGTTAAATGTTTTTCCTACTCCTGTACTTTTATCTGTCATTTATATAGTCACGAACACTAATATAAGAATATAGATAATATGTCCGCAGAACATTCCGTTGAAAACTCTATCTAGTCTATTCCCCTTAACAGCACTTGTGCTTTTTTGAGCCAAAACGACATGCCTAGCTGCCAAAGCTTACACCTAGGTTAATTTGACCAATCAAAATACTTCACCAAATTAATACACCAATCACAATACACATTGACTGTCAATCGGAACGTTAGGTTTTTTTTGGTATGTAAACTCTTTTACTAATTTAACTCTTTAAAAACATGGTATCAACCAACCAGAATGCAGCTATATTAAAATCGACCAATCAGGTAAAAGAACTCATTTCTCAAATCATTAGGTGTTTTTTAGTCCCTATTTCACAAGTTAAACCGATTGTGCTACTTTTTTTTTAAATATAAAACCTGGCAAGTGCACATCAATTTAAAAACAAAGTTAACCATAGACACATATTTTGTCGTTTTCGAATGGTTGTTGTTCAGTGCTTCGTTCCTTCGTATTCTAACCTAGGTATATTAATAAAATTTTGTTAATTTAATTTTGCATTTTATTTGAAACCTAGTCGTAGAAAAAGTATTGTATGCAACGGTGTATAACTAAGTCAAAAAATACTCGTGGCGTCTTGCTTTACGATGTTCGCGTGCGGCTCACATCGTAACCACACCACTCGTCTTTTTTGACCTATCTTATACAACTGTTGCATAAACTACTATTTTAGAACCTTAAACGAGTATGCATGTATTCAAAATGCAGTTAACCCTAGCATCTAGATTGTTCAGAATTCCTGCATCCATGTTTTCAGAATCGAGTTTATGCATTTTTCACTTAAGCTTTCAGTGTTTTTATAGTTTTGGTAGCTCTCAATTCATTCTAAGTTATGGCGGCCGTTTAGTAGATGAGCAATGTGGTTTCTAAAGCCTTTTTAAACAAAGTGGAATAGAGGCCCTAACGTTTAAAATAAAAATAAAATAAACCCATATTTAGGGGTGGCAGGACCCTGTGCAGGGTCCGTCCGGATCGCTACCACCATCTTATCCATTAACCACCCGCCAAGCAACAGTGTCCGCATTGTTGTGTTCCGGTGTGGGGATAAGACAACCGGTAAAATTACTAGCATAGAGGCATTCCATCTTGCCTCAGGGTTGGCAACGCATTTTAGGTCTTAGGATTATAGTCTTGAGAATTCTAATGTCGATGGGTCTCAAATTCCACTTACCATCAGGTGGCCTGAGTGCTCGGGTGCCTTCTCTTTAAAAAAAACCCGTTCAAGTGCGAGTCGGATTCGTGCATCGAGGGGTCCGTAGCGTTTATTATTCAATCTTTAATCGTACTTTTATAGTTATTTATGTGGCTGGTGCATAATGAGAGGCATTAAAGCACGAGTGTGGTTTTATGAAACGAGCCGAAGGCGAGTTTCATAATAAGATCACACGAGTGTTTTAATGCCTAATTATGCGTACAGTCGCATACATAACTTTATCTACATACATATCGTAAATTTTCTACAATATGTACAATCCGGCAAACATTTTCAAGTAACTTTATTTTCTGGTCTACGCACTATTCGAGAGTTCGAAACAAATGAGTGCGGTGCGGTGCAGGTGGGGGGCGGGCGCGCGGGTGCTGCAGGTTTGCTGGATTGTTCTAAGAAGATGTTCGAAATTTGAACGTGATTAAAGTTTCGGCTACCTGCACTTTAATTTAAACATTATGATGCAACCACAGATACATGTTTAGTAATGTATGTCATTTGCTTATCGTTTCTGAACATATTATAGGGAAGTTATACCATGGATGTAGATAAAATATTTTTTGTTTTTCTTTAGGGTTTGTACCAAATTTGATGCTTGTATGATTTACCACGAAACATCAACATTAAAATTGTGTTGTAAAAAGAACTTGTATTGGGACCCCCTTTATTTTTTATTTTTTTAAATACATATTCTGGAATAAACAATCCGCTATCTTTTCAAAAGAAACGGTTTTTTAAAAGCTAGGACGGACGGACAGACGGCAATAGGGTCCCGTATGACACCCTTCGAAAACGGAACCCTAAACAGAACGTAGTAGAAACATGAAATGTCTTATTACCTCGCTGTTCCAATTTCCCATGACCTCCAGCGACTCGATACTCGAATACATTATTATAATGTAAATACTACGGCCTTATAAGTAGATGCAAAGTTTAGTGCCATGTCACGTTAACGTCATGTTTGAACTTGTGCACTAATCTGTCGAAGGTTTTAAAGCGACACGGTACTAAATTGTGCAGTTACTTATAAGGGTGACTGTACCTATTGCGTAATGTTGTGCAAGCGAGTATCAAACGTAAGTACTACATACACATAACATACATAAAGTCTCGCTTCATTCCCAGAGTGGGGTAGGCAGAGCTACAGAATTACCAACAACTTGAAAAACATGTTGATAATTCTGTAACCACATTTTGCACAGTCAGGCTAAGATGTTCACCAGTGTATTAGTGACAGGTTGCAAGCCCATCGCCTAACAGTACTACAAGCCCTTATTCCCTTACGGCCGAACCCTATATTCAAACCGCGGATAGATAAGGCTTACTTCGGGTTAAAATTTGTCAAATTTTAATCCGAAGTAAGGCTATCTGTCCGCAGTTTGAATATAGGGTTCGGCCGTTAGTCGCCTCTTACGACATCCACTGGAAGACATGGAGTGGCGCTATTCTAACCCGGCAACCATCCCAAATAACGCAACGTAGTTACTATTTGTTTATTTAAAATAATTATTTTGTACAATACATTGAAGAATATAAATGTGCAAACAGCGGAGTTAAAGCCTAAATGCATTATCTACCAGTCAAGCACTAATCCTATCGGCCACCAACCACTACTATCTGCTCCTAATACTATGTCCGCTATGGTGATCTGCCAACACGTACTCGAAATTTGTCAAAAAACCGGGCAAGAGTATGTCAGACCATGCTCGGAGGGTTCCGAAGCCGTTAAGTACTACAAACATCAACAAGTAATAACTATTTAAAGTCAATTGGTGCCGTCTTAGATGATTTTAGTAGGTAGGTATAAACAATTTTTTTTTTTGACAAACCCGTAATATTTTTGAAAGACTAATCCAACGATACCTTACACTTTGGGGTAGACGAGAAAAAAAATACATCCCAAAGTTACGTGTAGGGGATATATCTACACTAAAAAAGAAAAAAAAAATTATACCACTTTGTTGACGTAGCTAATATGCATATTCATGCCAAATTACAGCTTTTTAGTACTAAGAGTCTCTGCGCTAGGCCGCGGACGGACGGACATGGCGAAACTATTAAGGGTTCCTAGTTTGACTACGGAACCCTAAAAACTGGACGGGAACAAAACTTGCCGAATTGGCTAACCGGGCGGCGCCAGACGTTTTGGTCGAACGCCAAATTTTCCACAATAAAGCCGATCCATGTGTTTTAATTGCGCGACATTATATAAAATCACCTTGAGTTATATCAAATAATGATTTCCTTATCGTAATCGTGCAAAAACATGTTGAACAAGCGATGGTGCGTAATATGTGATACCTAATCCATTTAATAATCGAGTTATTAAGGATTATATTCTAATTTTAATCCATGTCCTTCACTCCTGTGCCCCTATTGTACTAGGTTAAAACGATATTGCGTTTGACGTGTTTTGGTATTGTATTTAACTTGGCGGCCATTACTGTCAAGTAAATAAGATGTAATTATTTCTCAAAAAAACTACTTACTTCTTTTTTAAACTTACCACTTAAGTTTAACGTGTGTATGTGTCTGCCTCGAGGCTTCGTAACTATTATGTTGACTGGTAGAGAACGCCATCGGGCAGTCCACAGCAAATCCGGTATGTGTACTTTATTCATCACTAGCGACCCGCCCTCGCTTCGCTCCGGATTAAAGTATTATACATATAAACCTTCCTCTTCAATCACTTTATCTATTAAAAAAAACCGCATCAAAATCCGTTGCGTAGTTTTAAAGATTTAAGCATACATAGGGACAGACAGCGGGAAGCGACTTTGTTTTATACTATGTAGTGATGATCATCAGCCTATATTAACCTATATTAGACATAGGTCTCTCCCATTGCACGGCACCGAGCACGATTCATGGGCACTCTCATCCAGCTCTTGCCACCTGGCGAAGATCGTCGCTCCACCTAGTCTTTTTTTATGTTAAGGAGAAGGCACACGAGCACTCAGGCCACCTGATGGTAAGTGGAATCTGACACCCATAGACATTTGAATTGTCAAGACTATAATCCTAAGACCTCAAATGCGATGCCAACCCTGAGGATGAAGATGGAATGCCTCTATGCTGGTAATTTCACCGGTTGTGGGTCTGAGGGCGTCCTACGCTAAAGCATACGATACTCCACTCAAGAATACGATGACTATTATTGTACTTTGTTGTTTTGTGCAAATAAGTTTAAATAGTCCCGTGTGGTTGCCGGGTTAGAATAGTGCCACTCCATGTCTTCCCGTGGATGTCGTAAGAGGCGACTAAGGGAATAAGGGCTTGTAGTACTGTTAGGCGATGGGCTTGCAACCTGTCACTATTACACTGTAAACTTCTTGGCCTGATCGTGCAAAATGTGGTTACAGAATTATCAACAAGTCTTTTTAGAGTTGTTGGTATTTCTGTAGCTCTGCCTACCCCACTCTGGGAATGAAGGCGTGATGTTATGTATGTATGTATGTAAGTTTAAATAAATAAATATTAGAGATGGACCTACTACGGATTTTTCTAAGTTTGCTAAGTTCGGGTAAACTCGAAAACGTTTGTTTCGCTTCGTCCGTCGCGCTATTTGTTACCTATGCGTGTTGCACAAAAAAACAATTAAATGTATTAGGATTATTAAATTTCATAGATTAAAAAATGGTTAAATTTATTGCCTATAGGCAATAAAGTGCCGAATATTCGGCATTCTTTGCCGACTAGTCGCCGACACATTACCGAGTAGAAATGATGCCGAATAGTCGGCTTTCCAGACTAATTAACTAAACACACTATACTAAACTAAACCTTGCCTACTCGATGCACAACCTTTCATTTACACCTCGCTAGTCTTTTATTTGATGTTATTAATTTCAAAAAACCCGAATACCTTTTCGCTAAAATCAAATTCTCCTCTTTCCACGAGAGATATGGAACGAGGTCATCTCGTTATCCTTTGGAGGGCCATCGCCACAGAACCGTGGCTTTCACCGGTAGTTTCCGCTACCTTGCAACCAAGTGCTGGAACAATATTCCTCCGCCTTTTAGACAATTAACATCGAAGTTTTCTTTTATTAAACGAATCAAACACTTTTTGCTTCAAAAACAAATGCTCGGAATGCCTCATGGTTGCTCGGTGACGGATTTTCTTGTTTAGGGTGAGGGTTTGTTTGGTGTGTTCGAATAACGCTTTGTGCTTCTCAAACATGTCACAATTTGCTGGCTACTTACTCGCTAATTCTCACTTCGCTTTCATTTCTTTGCTTAATTTTTAATTATTCTATAATTTTATAATTCGTGTATAGGCACCTGATTTTAATGCTTCTTTTTTTAGGATATGATTACTTAATAACTTTTTTTATGACCTATTCGTTTCTACACAACATAATGGCTTTGTCGTATCCCGGGGTTGTGGCTGAATACCAGTGTTTTGCTCACTAGAGTAATGCTATACGCTGAGCCATGACCTTTTTGTACTGCTGCGACGCACACATGCGATTGTGTTTGTTACTAGTTTGTAAGTTTGATATTGTTCTTTTCCTCTTAATATGACAATTGTATGTGTGTGATTGAAGCATCAAATAAACGTTTTATCTATCTATCTATCTATCTTTCACTTTTCTCAATCCCTCAAGGGTTAGCTGGAAGAGATCCCTTAAAGGGATAAGTTCGCCTTTGTACATTATTTTCTAGTATCTTCATTGTATTTTTTCTGTTTTTTTTTTGTACAATAAAGTGTTTACATACATACATAATCGTCGACTACTCGGCCCACCTCTAATAAATATCTTAACTATCAAAACCACCAACCAAAAAAAAAGTAGGCGTCGTTCAGGTCGTCCTGCATCAGTGTGTTAAAGAGAAGGCTCGGAATAGGCATGAAGAAGTACTCCACCGACAAGAACATAAGCTCTTAGGTAAGATGATGATAATGAGATAGATACCTTACGTAAATCTAACAAGCTCATGTAGATCGCAGATGACCCGCGTTCAATAGATCACTGCAATAATGCGTTTAACTATAAATCACTACAACTTTTACACAATTCTTCCATTCATCGATTTATCTTCATCCATTACTGATTATGAAGTTCAGAAGGTTCTAGAGATAGCAATAAGTTAGTTGTGTCGTCTGTGGTACGATAAGACTTTATTTAGACTAACGACCACGCCTCTAAGGCTCTGTCCTAAAAATAGCACATATGCCATAATTGCTAGGAACCTTATACGATCTCTTGCCAGTCCCAGTCCTCTTTATGTTGCGTCCATGCTCTAAGGCTCTGTTATCCTATATTATTAAACGAGCAAAATGACTGTATATATTTATCACGTTCTCGAAAACAGCTCAAACGATTTTGATGAAAAAATCGATCTGACAAGTCGTCATTTTAAGAGGATTGTGAAGCGATGCTTAAATCGCGTCGCTGTCATATATAATCCAAATTTAACTCAAGGCGATAACGTTTCTCACCCCCTAAATCTAATCCGATTTCCACGATTTTTGAATATGTTGTAGATGTTATGAAAACTAGGTTTGTACGTTTCCGCTTTTGTTTTTTTATTTTATTTCTTTCCATTTAAACATTTTCTTGGAAAGGAAAACGTATAGACTTAGTCACTACATAGTATAAAACAAAGTCGCTTTCTCTGTCCCTATGTCCCTTTGTATGCTTAAATCTTTAAAACTACGCAACGGATTTTGATGCGGTTTTTTTAATAGATAGAGTGATTCAAGAGGAAGGTTTATATGTATAATACTTTAATCCGGAGGGAAGCGAGGGCGGGTCGCTAGCTTTTCATAATATCTACAAGAAATTCAAAAATCGTATAATTCGGACATCGTTTAAGGGGAGAAAACCGTTATCGCATTTTGTATGTTTTTTTTTGCTTCACAGTTCTCTTAACCTTTTGAACGCCTTACGTCAAATACAAATGCGTCACTCACAGACCAAACATGTATTAAAAGTTATGCAAAACTTAACTTAATCCATACGACATAACGTCTCTTGTAAACTGTACCTGAGACCTATATAATGGTCGGTGACGCTGTAGGCACGACAGCTCATGACCACTTTAGTGGTCGTTGGCGTTCAAAGAGTTAAGGAAAATTATGATTCCGAGGTACCTATTTGACATATACATACACTTCACTATCAAATTGTGATTTAATAGTGTCGTCTACATACATCCGAGTAGAGTTCGGTCGCCAAGGTTCTTTTAATTATGTGTCCTAAAAATAGGACAAACTACAATTTTATTTGCCTGCCTTAAAATAAGGTGCCTGACATACAGACGGACATGGTGAACCTTTGAAATGTCTAATTTAATTACGGAACCCTTAAAACAAATAAACCTTTTGTCTAACATTGTCATGTCCATATTAAGTAACCATATGATTATCTCATTTAAAGTAATATGAAACAATTGTTGTGACAAATGATAAAAACAATGAGGATAAAAACAATGAGTCTTCAAACAAACGTTACGATGATAATTTGTATTGATTAAGTCATGGTATTTTCCAAATGTAAATACAATATGTACAGTTGGAAGCATAAACATATACACAGCTATCGCGTTTAATGTATTTTTTATTAATTTAATCTTTATTACCCAAATAACCAATTGGCGGACTAAATGCCTAATGGCATTTTCTCCCAGTCAACTAAATAGTTATATAGAAACTAACAAAGGTACAGAAAAGAAAGACCGAAAACAAAACAAGAAACATATTTACAAAATAATAGGTAATATTTTATTAAATTGTTATGCAAAAAGTATTAATAAAACAATAAATGTACAATACATTTAAATAAATACAATAACAGATAACCTATAAAATAACACCAGAGACTAAACAGATCAGGTCACTAGTAGAATGACTCGGTCGCAAAATTACCGACTCGCAAAATGACCCCATCGCTTGTAGCCCACATCTCAAAATGTCTGAGTCATTTTGAGATGTGGGCTACAAGCGATGTGGTCATTTTGCGACTCGGACGTTTTGAGAAGTAGGCTACAAGCGATGTGGTCATTTTACGACTCAGTCATTTTGAGATGTTGGCTACAAGCGATGTGGTCATTTTGCGATGTGGTAATGTTTCGATCTAGTCACTCTACTATTGACCCAATAGATCGCTTATAGCGATAAGACCGACTGTTGTATACCTTGTTAGAATTTCATGTTTTAGTCTTTCCATGTTTAGCGTAATTGTATTGTAAATATAACCTATAAAAAACCGGCCAAGAGCATGTCGGACCATGCTCAGTGTAGGGTTCCGAAGCCGTTAAGCACTAAAAACATAAAAATAACTAATTTTCTATTTAAAGTCAATTGGTGCCGTCTTAGATGACTTTAGTAGGTATAAAAACTTTAATCGCCTGTATCTCAAGAACCAATGATGTCTACTTAGTCGTGATAGTTTTCCTTTGAAATTCGTTTCATGCGCTTTCATTAAAAAATATTTTCCGATTTTTAGTATTTGTAGTTTTGGCTGGAGCGGGGGGACACTCGAGTCTAACAATAATTAGCGCTTTAAAGCTTAATATTTCATAAACGGATTGCTATTTTGAAAAACTGTTTTCACAAACCCAGAATATTTTTGAAAGACTAATCCAACGATACCCCACACTTTGGGGTAGACGAGAAAAAAAAATACATACTTACCCAAGTAACGTGTAGGGGAGGTGCCATAAAAACAATTTTTTTTTTTTCATTTTATTGTACCACTTTGTTGGCGTGACTATTAATATGCATATTCATGCCAAATTACAGCTTTCTAGTACTAAGAGTCTCTGCGCTAGGCTGCGGACGGACATAGCGAAACTTTAAGGGTTCCTAGTTTGACTACGGAACCCAAAAAAACGAGACTATTACATTATTCCATGATGGGTCTAGGTTATTAGATATACATGTCATATTCTACGCCCCATCTTGTTCCAGCAATTGCTATATGTGTACAGACCTTTGTGTGACATATAAGCGTGTAGTAGATAATTTGCTACTTTTTATTTTGTAACTACGTAGCAAATAACTCATTAACTGGGTCGCGTTTTTGGCTCAGTTGTGTTAGATAAAAAAATTGACATGTCATAAATGAACGTACCGAAAACCGGGGTGAATATGGACACAACGTAAAATAGGGCCACAACTTTTTATAAATAAGAACAAGTATCAAATGAAAATTACGTTCTATTGGAAATGATTTCAGTCTTATAGTTAGTCACATAAGCTTAATTTTAGGTTGTGTCCCAAATCATCCCTTAGTCCCTATTCATCCCGTTTTTGCGTTACATTTTTTTTTTTTATGTTAAGGAGAAGGCACACGAGCACTCAGGCCACCTGATGGTAAGTGGAATCTGAGACCCATAGACATTTGAATTCTCAAGATTATAATCCTAAGACCTCAAATGGGCTGCCAACCCTGAGGACTAAGATGGAATGCCTCTATGCTAGTAATTTCACCGGTTGTCTTATCCCCACACCGGAACACAACAATGCGAACACTGTTGCTTGGCGGATAACAACATAAACCTAACATAACACCGTATTGTTCTTAACTCGGCCTCCATGACTGTTAAGCAAGTAACAGCTATAGTACCGTTAACAATTCGATAACATGTCAAAAGCAATATAGTTTTGCCAAGTAGAATAAAGCCGCTCACAGTGTAGTAAAAAACCCGTTAAAATATTTAAATAACCGTTATTTCTTGTTTCAGATACGTCAACTTCGTGTCCAGTATTTCTAACACCGGAAAAAAGTCCGTACGACTGAAAACTGCATGTGATATAATTTATTTTAGATATAATTTAACTGTATGATTTAAACCAGTACCTATTTATATAGAATAAGAAATCAAAGATCAAACTTGATAGAAGAGAGTAAAGACAATCGAAAAGGAACACACGAAAGAGGGAGAACACACAAAATGAAAGGCAATCAGACTCCTTGCGAACACACGCTGTCGGATGATGCAGTTTACAAAGAAGTGGTTGTAATTGGTGAGTATTTTTTAACCCCGACTAGGGTTGCCACATGTCAGGATTGTTGGCAGACTCGGGAAATGTCAGGATATTCCAAACAAGTACCTATTAAAAAACAAAATTTTAATTTTCGATAAAAGATAAATGTCACAAAGCCACTAATCAACAAATGCACTTAAATACTTAACAAAAGTAACAATAAAAGGGAAACACAAAAATTGTTTTTATTAGGTGTTGCCCATTCTTTTATTTTCCATGTCAATAGTGCAATAAATACTTTATAATTATTTAATAAGACCAAATAAAACAATAAAAACTAACGAAATCACTTACTTAAAACTACACTAGTCTAACAAACCGCTAGCAATGGGCATCGTTCCCAAAATGCTAGCAGCATTGACACGTTCAATGGCAATGCTTAATCTTTGTGCCAAGTTAACAAGCATTATGCAAAAAAAATGTTGCCATGATAAAATTATTAAATTGCACAAATCGATCACTTTTCGATCAATGTAGGACTTTTCATTTCTTCATACGGCAACCCTACCATCGGTGTATACAAAGGGTTCCAAGTTTAACTTAAGAGCCTCTATTCCTAGGTAAAGCCATATTTGGAATCCTTTCGTGTTGTTTTAACTCTACCTCCATTACTGTCAATTAAAATAAGAGCTATCGTAACGTTGACAATACGATAAAATATAAATATCAAATATTAGGGACGCTCTCACACAAATTGATCGAGTCCAAAACTAAGCTCTAGGCTTGTACTATGGGTACTAGACAACGATAAACATACATACTTGTCGAAGGATGATATAATTCACCTTGATCATCACCTTCAGAGTTCTTGTCCGCCATAGTCTCCAGATTCAGGTGGTATTAAAATCATACACAGGAATAATTCATTACACAACACTTTAATTATCACTTAATTTACGAAACCAAAATACAAAGAGATGATTTAGATACAGTACGATTGAATATCAAAATTAACTTTTAAGGAATGCAGTGAGGTTGTCTGTCATGGCGGTTTACGTTACTTTTGTTAAGTATTTAACTTAACAAAAGTAACAATAAAAGGGAAACACAAAAATTGTTTTTATTAGGTGTTGCCCATTCTTTTATTTTCCATGTCAATAGTGCAATAAATACTTTATAATTATTTAATAAGACCAAATAAAACAATAAAAACTAACGAAATCACTTACTTAAAACTACACTAGTCTAACAAACCGCTAGCAATGGGCATCGTTCCCAAAATGCTAGCAGCATTGACACGTTCAATGGCAATGCTTAATCTTTGTGCCAAGTTAACAAGCATTATGCAAAAAAAATGTTGCCATGATAAAATTATTAAATTGCACAAATCGATCACTTTTCGATCAATGTAGGACTTTTCATTTCTTCATACGGCAACCCTACCATCGGTGTATACAAAGGGTTCCAAGTTTAACTTAAGAGCCTCTATTCCTAGGTAAAGCCATATTTGGAATCCTTTCGTGTTGTTTTAACTCTACCTCCATTACTGTCAATTAAAATAAGAGCTATCGTAACGTTGACAATACGATAAAATATAAATATCAAATATTAGGGACGCTCTCACACAAATTGATCGAGTCCAAAACTAAGCTCTAGGCTTGTACTATGGGTACTAGACAACGATAAACATACATACTTGTCGAAGGATGATATAATTCACCTTGATCATCACCTTCAGAGTTCTTGTCCGCCATAGTCTCCAGATTCAGGTGGTATTAAAATCATACACAGGAATAATTCATTACACAACACTTTAATTATCACTTAATTTACGAAACCAAAATACAAAGAGATGATTTAGATACAGTACGATTGAATATCAAAATTAACTTTTAAGGAATGCAGTGAGGTTGTCTGTCATGGCGGTTTACGTCCTTTTCGTTCACTCGCTCAAAAAGGAATGAATCTTCACAAATACCCACCATTGTAAACAAAAACACTCCAAGCATAGACAATAGCGATTGGTTTTTATAATAACTAAAACAAGGCTTGGGCATTCTACAGACAGCCACTATCTAAAACGTCGTACTGCGACATACTTATACAGGATATTTTTTTATCAGTGCACAAATTTTAACATATGATTGTGTATTGTTAATATAATATATTACGACAATAAAACGACTTCAATTTTTTTTTTTTGCAAATTGTCTCTCTTTTACTTTCTCGTGTGGACACAAAGTCACACTAGAAATGATGACATGGGTTGTCAAGCTGCAGGTATGCGATACACTGTATTGATATTCGAAATTTGAAATTTCATGTACAGCTTATCAGACAACAAGCCCTTCTCCTGCTGAAGTTCTAAATTTGAAATTTCATTTATTAACTTATTTAAAAACACTCCCTCCCTCGCACCCCTGCATTAGAGGGTCCATTAATATCGTTAAGTTAGTGGAATCATTGAATCGGCAATATCTCTAATATTTTTTAAGCTAGAGTAAAAATAACACAACATGTGTTATTGATTAACAATAGCGAAGCAAATATTAAAATTTGTGCACCTATTAAAAAAAAACCCTGTATAGAGAAATACATACATAAATACATAGAAAACACCCAAGAAATATTCGCGCTCATTACACAAATATCTGCCCTTGCCGAGATTTGATCCCAGAACCGCTGGCTTCGCAGGCAGGGTCACTTCCAACTATCAAAGGTGACTTTGGTAAAACCATATCGCTTTACCTAGTAGAATATAGGCGATTTATCTCTGAATCTGGCTGTGGCATTGTTTATAATAAAGGCAATTTCGTTGAAACAAAGTTAAAACGAAATTGCCTTTATTATAAACAATGCCACAGCCAGACTTGGGACTTTGTTTCAACGAGTAAAAAGTTCCTTCTAATTTGTTTCAATATTTAAAATGGTATTTAAGAGCAAAGGTAATTAAACTTTATTTCCTTGCTGGTAGGTTCGAATTCCTAATCACAAAACCTCCCTATGGTGAGCTTCACAGGGTTAAAAAGGTTGGATTTCAGCGAATATTACGTACTCGTACAAAAAAATACCCTTCCGAGGATGAAACCTAGGTCCATTTTTCGTACACCAGCGGTTCTCAAAATGGGCTCTGTAAGAGCTCCACAAGGGCAAAACTAAATCAACAATGTTACGTAAAGTATCAGTATTTTTATTAATTAGAGAGTTAATGTGTAAAACGGTTTTGCATACTTTAAGGCTCCATAAAATATTGTCAATATTCGTAAAACGACAATAACAAAAGCATACTTCTTCTTCTTTCTTAGGGCGTTTCGATAGTGATATCGCCAAAGTTAAGTGAGTGAAAGTGTAATCAGTAAATAAAATATATTAAAAGTAAAAGCCGGTAATTTTTCAATGGGCCATGTGCCCTCCCTGACTTAATACAGAGAGACATTTGAATTGGACACAAAGTAACAAAACATACTTTAACTAAACTAGGTTTATTCTACGTTTCTGAATGGAGGTAAGTGGTTTAATGGGGTTCCGTCTTAAATTACTACGGAACCTCATGATAAAAAGAAGGGTTCCGTCTCTAAAAAAGTTTGAGAAGCGCTGAACTAGACTTACTGCGTCGTTACATTAACGGGGAGTTATCTATAAATGGATCGTGCACGGTCAAAGCTGCAGTTGGTCGCCGATTACATAATACTACTATTTCCAGTGGCATGGGCGTACAGTACATAATTTATTATGTCGAAGCTTCTAGATTAGTCCGTCTGACGGTCAATTAGAATGACCCGTTAATGGGTTCTGTTTCCGATGCTTCGTTAGGAACATGTTAATTAATACGTTTCGCAGTACGATATCTTTGAGATAAAAGAGCTGTTCACGATAATTCTTTAAAATGTCCCTAATGACATCTTTTTTTTCGTTCCACTCAAACAACGTAATAAGTTGAACGTATATACATTTTATTTTATCGAAACACCTTTCAACGCTCGTTTCATTAAGCAGTTTTAATTTTATCGAAAGGCATTTCTCGCCGCAAGAGTTTTTTTTGGCACTCGCGAGACTATCCTATCGTACGTAATTAATACAATACAATACAAATACTCTTTATTGAACACCAAAAAATACAACAGAACAGAGATTTTAGTGGTGGTACGACCCTGTGCAGGGTCCGTCCGGATCGCTACCACCATCTTATCCATTAACCACCCGCCAAGCAACAGTGTTCGCATTGTTGTGTTCCGGTGTGGGGATAAGACAACCGGTGAAATTACTAGCATAGAGGCATTCCATCTTAGTTCCTCAGGGTTGGCAACGCATTTGAGGTCTTGAGAATTCAAATGTCTTTGGGTCTCAGATTCCACTTACCATCAGGTGGCCTGAGTGCTCGGGTGCCTTCTACTTAACATAAAAAAGAACATTTAAATCATAGGTATACAACAGGCGATCTTACCGCTAAATAGGGATCTCTTCCAGACAACCTTGTATGGAGAAATAACTGAGGACACAAATTCATGGCAGGCGGTGTAAACTAATTCGTTTAGAACTCAAACTAAATAACTACAAGAAACAATTCAATTATTTCAATTTTGAAATTAATGTTTAAGACATCTTGAAAACATCATGGTTTTAGCAGAAAATACATTTAAAAAAACTTGCATTTTGTTAATGTAACGCACCACTGTAGGCCCAATGTTGAGGTCAGGTTCTGGGCTACGATAGAAATAGTGGTGGTAGGACCCTGTTCAGGGTCCGTCCGGATCGTTACCACCATCTTATCCCCATAACCAACCGCCAAGCGACTGTATTCGCATTGTTGTGTTCCGGTGTGGGGATGGGACAACCGTTGAAATTACTAGCATAGAGACATTCCATCTTAGTCCTCAGGGTTGGCAATGCATTTTAGGTCTAAGGATTGCAGTCTCAGGTGGCCTAAGTGGTCGTAAAAAAAAAAAGAAAGAGCAACATTTATTCGACGAGCACAAGAAAAAACAGAACTAAGATGAAACGTCATCCTATACTACTAACTATTATAAATGCCAAAGTTTTCGAAAAGAATGTTGAAAAGTGATAATTTGACGGTATAGTGGTGATATTTTCTCTATTTAATCCTACTAATATTATCTATGCTACAGTATGTATGTATGTGTGTGTGTGTTTGTTACTCTTTCACACTGCAGCTGCTGGACGGAATTGAATGAAATTTTGAATGAAGATAACTGGATTAACACATAGGCTACTTATTATCCCCGAAAATAAAAGTTCCTGAGGGAATAGCGATAATCGAAATGCACATGGATGAAATCTCGAGCAGAAGCTAGTATAAAATAATGGCAACAGCCACAAAAAGGATCAAGTAAAATACAATAGTAGAATAATGTTGCCATGGGGGATTCTGTGACGTCGAAACTAACGCCAATCAGCACTATGTGACGGCAAACACCGCGATGCTGGTTTTTAGTGGCAGAAATATGCTATGGCCTTTCACGAACTAAAACCGGAGCAACGCTGATCCAACTGATGTATCCAACTCGGAAAAACCATATTGCCCTTGACTTGTTACGCGGCCGCCATTACTGTCAAAACATTGACAATACTGAAACGTCAAAAGCAGTGATGTTGAATAGAGGCCTGGTGTTATGAAGACCAAGGCCTAAAGGAGTTACTAACTAACCCAACAACCCACGATCCTACCCGCCTAGCGAGATCCTGGACCGAATCTCGGTAAATTAAGTGTCGGTAGTAACTTAAGCAGAGTCCGTCTGGATCGCTACCACCATCTTATCCTTAACCTACCACCAAGCAGCAGTGCTCAATTTTGATGAAAATACTAGCATAGAGGCATTCCATCCTAGTCCTAAAAGCTGGCAACTCATTTTCAGTACTAGGATTGCAGAGAATACAGATGTCTGGATCTCAGATCTCACTCCCCATCAGGTTTACCTCGTCCTTACCATAAAAAAGATGAGTGCATTACTCGCTTACTCTTTCCTACGCACACTGTTCCATTCCTACAGACCTAAACGAGTAGTAGGTGTATAATGAGTACTGGTTAAGGCTGCCGCGTTGGTGACCCTTTGGTAAAGCACATGTGCAGTAGTGAAAGATTTTCGGATTATGATATTCGTTCTCCGATACTTGCCCAATATTTCTTCAGAGCTGAGCCATTAACAGGGTCTTTTCAGTAAAGGATCTATGCGTTATTTTTGACACGCGGCTTGCCTTTCCCGGTCATATTAAAGCACTCGCTGCCAGTAGTTTTCGTACACTTGGCTTTGTCTATGTGGTTTCACAGTATATTTGTTTTACGACTGTAATGCTGTGTAAATATTATTAAATATAAATAACGTTGATAGTGCAGGATTTTCCTATCAGCGTACCTAGCGTTAGAGATACCTGACCTAGTTTACACTAAAATCTATCTTAAATCTATCTTACCTAATGTTATAAATATAAATCTAGTGCGAATGCTCTCTCTGTCTGTCTTATTAGACCGTCTAAATATTTTTAGGATGACATTAGAGATTAGCACTGTCGGATACAGCTGTCGTTTCGAATTGTTCACACTCATAGTTTTAGTGAGAATGGGGCCATTTAAAACCCGCACACGAGTCAGACTCGCGGACCGAGGGTTCCATGCCAAATAATTTGAGTGAATCTATATCTGAATCCCTAAAGTTTTTTAACCTATTTTTATATTCTCTAACGTTGTATGTCATAATGATCACTTGTCCTAACGCTCACATGGCCTATCTTTAGGATTCCTAACATCGTATGGATGATTTTTTTTTCCATAATGTTTTATTTCCTAATAACATCACTTGCCATATTGATTCTTCATCCTAACGTTATGTGCCATAATAGTCATGTGTCATAATTATCGGTACGCATAATGATCAGCATAGTTTTTTCAAGGGATGTCAAAAAAAAATAACCTCGAAGGCTAAGGCGGGAGCTCGCTGCGCTAACCTAACCTTGCCGAGTCGGTTCTGCCCAGGAAGGTCTTGCTCGCTCATGCAATATAAGGGATTTTGAGGAATATGCCAAATAACATTAGGAATATTAATACTTATGGTAAAAAATACTCGGGCAAATGAGTTTTAGGGCAATCATTACATTATGAAAAATGATTGTTATGGCAATTGATCATTAGGGCTAATGCCCATTAGAGCAAAACAGTTCGGGCAAGTGATTTTAGGACAAACGATGTTAGGGATCGCGAGGGAGACCCAATTTGAGTAATACCATAGTAGTTGTGACTCGTTGCAAAATATCCGACCGCAGCAAAGTTTTCAAAAGAGGCTAATCGAGGGTATAGGCTTGTCCAAAACCGTCCAAAGGGTAATAAGCTAACACACACACACACAAACGTTCGTATTTATAATGTTAGTAGCAATAGTAGGATTGGATACTTATAATATATATATTCTTATTGTAGGTAACGGACCGAGCGGTATGGTGACATCATTCATGCTTGCCGGCAACGTGCCGTACCTCAAGCAGCTACCGCCAGACCTACCCATCGACGACATGCTGCGAGCCAGGTATAACAGTCGGATTAGGCTCATAAAACACACTTGCCCGAAATGTGCACCTTCTGCAAAGGTGCACTTTCCGCAAAATGTAAAGTCCCAAAATGTTCATTTTCCAAAACGCACGCTTTCCCGAAATGTGCACTTTTTCATTCAGTACACTTTTCCAAAACTCACGCTTTCCCGAAATGTGCACTTTTTCAAACAGTGCACTTTACCAAAACGCATGCATTCCCGAAATGTACACTTTCCCATTTTCTCATGTATGTAGTAAGAAGTATCCAAAGTAGCCAAATATTATAACGGAACATTTATAGTTTCTGTCTTTCTGTCCGTCCGTCCGTCTGATTAATGATGTCGATTATTGGGACGCTTCTCTATGACTACAACATCCACACTATATGTCAATTTATCTAAAAAAAAAAACCTGGATTGTAACTGTTCATTAAGTCCACTGTCCTATGAATCCATCGCTTTGGACGTAAATCATGTTATAAATAGGCTAGTTTTTTTTTTTTATTCTCTCATTTAAGTATGAAAATATCGCAACCTATGGCAATATATGCCTTAGGCGTTTCATTTAGATCTCATTTTTTTCTGGGTCGAACAATAACTCTTAGGGCCCGTATTGATAAACTGATCTCTGTTTAAATGCCCGTCTCAAGATACGTCAAAAAAGACAGTTTTCTATGGTTTGACTTTTATTTTGACATATCTTGAGATGGACATTTAAACCGAGATCCGAGAGAAGAAAGCTCAAAACTTGTTTAAAAATATTAATTTAATGTTATTATTTTCGGCACTATTTGTCTTTTCTTTAATATAAGTACTTGTGCAATCGTACATCTAACATAATGTAATGACTTTGTTGCCAAAATAAAATAAAGTACTAAGTAAAAACAAAAAAGTAAAGTAAGTACTAAGTAAGTTTAGTTTAGTTGGACTAAGTACTTAGCTGTAATTTTGTGCTGTTTTGGCTTTAGCTGTTAAGGTACAAATTTGTTTTATAAATAAATAAATAAATAAATAAATAAATAATAAATAAATAATCTTATTTATCCTTAATCATAAAGATAAACCAAGGTTTCATTTTCAGTAACAACATTTTTCAATAATGCATCAGTACTTCACTTTCTCTCGATTTAGTGTCGATCTCCCCCTTCGGGTGCAGAGTCCCCTGTCTGTGCTGTCACTCGTCGCCTCTGCACCCGAAGTTTCGAATTCAGTCTTTCGTGGTAACCATTCAGCTTAATACGTGTTGCAACACTAACTTAAAATACAAAATGGCGCAGTTGGATTTGAAGCTTACCTTTTGTTATCTGCAGGTTGGAAAACATGCCAGCGGGACAGAGCCTATATGAGGCAGACCTCACAGAGCTTGCTGAGGGACTGGAGGGGAGGAGCCAGAACCCTATTCCATTACTGGTAAGCCACCACTAACCACTCGGTGGTACTGCGGCAGCGGTACTTCAGGGGTATTTGTGCTTTTTAAACATCTCGCCTCTTAATTTATTAAATATAAGTAGTAAACTGCTAAACTAAAGTGGTCCTGTACGCCTACCTATTTGGCCAAGTGAAATGCGACCAAATTATGTATTGTCTTATCTTATCTATACTTAATACTATGAATGTGAAAGTAACTCAGTCTGTATGTTTGTCACGTTTTCACGGATAAACCGCTGAACCATTGCGATGAAATTCGCTATGAAGATAGATTGAGTCCCGGGAAAGGATATAGGGTACTTTTTATCCCGAAAAATTTGACGGTTCTTGAGGGAATAGCGATAAACGACATCTACGCGAATGGAGTCGCATGCAAAAGCAAGTAATAAATGTATCTTTGACCTCCTGTACACTGAACGCGTTGAGTGATTTTAAAGTTTCTACAGGGTGTCGTTGGATCTCCTCTATCTTGATGCTGCAAGTGAAGCCGGGTAATCAAAGCTTCCTTTTTGGCAGACTTGACATTATAAAACTGACCAGCGATCGAACACTATCTCACTTGATGGTAGAATGACGAGTTTTTTTAATAGGTAATTTAGTTTCTTACAAATTGCATAATTTTGTGCCATATAAATAGCTATAGTAATCCTGTGTGTTTAACCTTGCGTGGTCTCATCTGGTGCTTCCAACGGAAGATCAGCGCTGACAAATGCCAGCATTATGCTGACTTTGAACCATTTCGTGACTACATTTTTCTGGTGCTTATGTCTCTGTTATTTGTTGATGTTTGTCACGAATAAATGTATTTCTTTCTTTCTTTCTTTATAGTATATAATATTTACCTACAATTTTTTAGCTGCGTGACTTTGATAGTTTCTGAGAAAAGTCACTGTGAAATACAGACATATTGCCGACAGACTGACGGATAGGCATAGCGAAACTTTCAAGGTTCCTAGTTTGGCGGAATCCTAAAAAAGATAACTATCTTTTTTTTAACTGGCTACCAGCGGCTTCGCCCCGCTGCAAATTTCTGACTTTCCCGGTGGTTTTTACATGTTTTTTCTTCTATATGAACCTTCTCCTGACCAGTCCAGCCTTTCACGCGTGATCAAACCCGTGACCAAGGGAAATAGGGATTAATTTTTATATATATAGATAATGTTTTTACTATGTCAACCCTATCATTCAAGTGTGCAAATGTAGGTATCCCTATTCACTGAGCTCTCCTAGGGAATGAATAGGGTGGAAATCTCTTGTTCAGTAATATCCTACAATATTCTGAGCATTATGCATTCGTGGTTTGCATTCTTGTGCGACGATATTTCGAGTATCGTGAATCAGATCTTTGTTTTTTTTTTTTCAAGTTAAATACAGTTTCGTAATTCGAACATGAGCAGGATCGGTCAGAGGTTTCTTTTCGGAGCGAACCACTATAGCGCCCGACCGAGAAGAAGTCAATTCTGTGACCTGTCATTCCAGCACAAATTATAACGTCAAACCCGAGAATAGGTTATAAATGGGCAATGACAGGTGTCAACATTTACTACTTGCTGCCCGGTCTATAGTTATTAAGCTCTTTACCGCCCCAGTCATCAAGTCGTGACGGTTCTCTATTGAATGGCATATTTTTTTACGCATAATGCATTCTTTCACATAAAATCGTTTGGCCTAAAACGGTTTTTACAATAGAAACGGTTGTATTTATTTTTTTATTAATAAGTAACCTAACCTAATCTACACAATACTTGTTTATTAAGCTCTGCTTAATCAGCCTAAAAGTATGTTATGCGAAAAGATTTTATGTGAAATGATACATTATGCGAAAATATTTCATGCGTTCCAAGGGGATCCCGTCGTGACAGCGAATGACAAGACTCATACGCCAATGGCATACACTCGCGAGCAAAAGTATCGAATCACTTTGCATTTTTTCATGTAAACCCAATATATTTGTAAATTTGTTTATTTTACTTAAATGTAATTACGTTTCTTGAAATATTAAAATTTAAAAAAACTATGAAACATAAAAATTGGCCCATAATTTTTCATATTATGGGCAATTTCCCGGTTTGTGAGCCTTTACTCGTTACGACGTGCACGACTTGCACTACCCTTGACCCCTATATAACGGGGGTAGAGGGGGTTCCTTATCAGTCACTTATCAGAAGTCGACCGGTACACATCTCCGCAAATTATCCTGTGCAGAACACCTGAAAAAAATGGAAGCCACTGAAGCTCAAGTCGCCGTAGTCGTCCAGCTTCTGCAAGAAGGGCGTCAACGTTCAGTAGCTGCCGAGGTGAATCTGAGCCAATCTACAGTTTGTAAACTTTACCAGAGGTTCCACCAAACTGGGTCTTTTACTTCAAGACCAAGAAGCGGCCGCAGAAGGTGCACATCAGAGCGCGACGACCGCTTCATTGTCTCAATATCTCTCCGAGAGCTGGATTTACCATCCAGCAGCGACTGCGTGAGGTGCGAGGAGTGGTTGCCAGCGAGTGGACAGTGAGAAGAAGACTCAAGGCAGCGAATTTAACACCCAGGAGGCCTGTGACGGGGCCCTGGTTGCTGGCACGGTACCGTACAGCCCGAAGAGCATTTGCAGAAATTCATAACAATTGGACCCTTGAGCAATGGACCCCAATTCTCTTCTCGGTCGAGTGCAGAATATGTCTGAATGGCTGCGACCGAAGGGGAAGAGTCTACAGGAGATCAGAAGAACGATATGCTCATTGCTGCTTCTCCGAAAGAGTCGCCTACGGAGGTGGCTCTGTTATGTTTTGGGGCGGCATCTCGTACGACGCGCGGACCGAGCTGGTTTTCGTGCCTAGCGGTGGCCGTGGCGGTGGATTGACTGCTGCCAGGTACATAACGGAAATTCTGGAAGAGCATGTCATCCCTTATGCTGGTATTTTTGATGAGGGGTTCATGCTAATGCAGGATAATGCCCCTTGTCATACCTCCTGCCTACCTCCGCGAGGTGGGCATCGAGTCCATGAACTGGCCAGCGATGAGTCCGGACCTTAACCCCATTGAACACATGTGGGACTATCTGAAGATAAAGGTTCGGGATCGGGATACTACTCCTGCCACTGTTGACGAGTTGAAGATAGCTTTGCTGGAGGAATGGGATGCTATTCCTGAAGACTATGTTAGAAAATTAATTAGATCGATGAAAAGTCGCTTAATCTGTGTCAGCAAGGCTAGGGGTGGCAATACCCGATACTAATTTAATAATAATAAATCGTATTGTATGTTAAACGGGCCTTTTATTCCAAGTTTGCCGTGTTTATTTTTAGCGTATTTTCAGGCTACTTCCGTTATTCGCGTTTTTTTTTTCTGCCTTTGGGCCTTGAATATTAAATTAGCCATTACATTTTCCAATGCGTTACATTTTTAGCTTTTATTTGGTACCATAATTTTCAGATTCGGGTGGGAAATTACAAAGATATTGGGTTCACATGAAATAATGCAAAGTGATTCGATACTTTTGCTCGCGAGTGTATACGTGACCAACATTCAACTCTAAATAAAACCTTCGACGATGGTATTAAAGTTCCTTTTATCTACAAGACGGTTTGTTCCGTGGCGTATAGAGCACGTCACTTCGTTTGTTTTGTGGCAGTGAAGAGGTTACTCTGGGAATACAGAAGAAGCTAATTCCACTCTAGCAGTACAGTCCCGACGTATCGGCTTTTATAAAATGCGACATCAGGGTCGTATCAAAAAGGTCGCCCCCTTGGTAGGTTATCGCACGACAATGTCGTTATCACGACCGAGTGATACTATGCCACGAGTGTTTGGTCTGCGGTTATCGAATTCATTAAAAAAATGTTGTACCTACTTGGTTATGTAATTTTAAATGATTGTTCAGAATTATACCGCGTTCGCTTTAGGTCGGTGACCTAATGCGGTGGTCAATTCAGTTTAACTAGATTCATAATGTACTATAAAAAAACCGGGCATTAGCATGTCTGAACAGGCTCAGTGTAGGGTTCCGAAGCCGTTACTACTTGGGTTGCCACCCGTATAATATATAGTATTAATAAGTATATTAATGTTTGTGGTATTATTTCGTTGTAATATATCAGATTTTTTATAAAATTAACCTAACCTAACCCATAGGGTTATACACGGGTCCTGAAATATTTACAGTTTCGGAAAAAATGCGTTTGCCCAAATGAAACATTTGACGAAATATATTTGATGAAAAATAATTTGCCCAAACGGCAGTAGGTACAGTCGACGTCATAAATATGTTTACACTTTAGTCCCATGCCACTTTCATTCACTGAGACAATTACGTATAGTTATACCGGGTGTGGCCTGTAATAGGAGCAATAAATTGAGGGATCGTTTCCACACCACAAACGTAACAACATTTATTCTACAACTTTTGAAAATAACTTATTGTTTACCAAATATTAATGAATTTAGATTTTCCAAGCAAGCAATGAATTCGAAAACTACGAAGTTTGTGGGCTGACAGCTGATGTCAACTAGACTATTGGATGGGGTACATTGAAAATGCTATTAAGTTTGTTCGAAAAAATCACAAATATTAAATTACATATTTTTTTAAAGTTGTACAACAAATGTTGCTACGTTTATAGAGTAGAAATGATCCCTAAATTTTTTATGACGTCGACTGTACACGGATCCAATGTTATAAATCATTGCAAAGACCTCACTTGATCTGTAAAAGTACGTGATTATCGAGTAATCATGGTGAATTAGTATGTTTGGTTTTGTCACACCACACGGGTCGCCCCATCTCGAGATTTTAGGCTTTTGGTAGCCAGTCTAGTGATCGGAAGCAGGGGGTGATTCTCTCAACACAGCGCTGCGTCGATCTCAAAGGTGAAGTTTTATCCGGCAAGTTTAAGAAGTCCCGTCGGAGCGTACAAAACACATTTTGGCGCGTGCCTTCTCAATTAAGCAGAAGGCAGGTGAGTCGAGTTCAGTGTTGTATAGAGCTGCCTAATTGGTTCCATACCCAATGGGTGCTAATGGGACCATTGGGACCCTATTACTAAGCCCCCTCTGCTTGCGTCTGTCTGTCCGCTGTCTGTATGTATCTCATGAACCGGTTCAAAGAGTGTGTATTTCTTTTTTGTGCGGAAAATATAATGTTAAAGGGGGGAGGGGGGGGGGGGGAAAGAATAGTGCCGTCTTGTTTGAGTCAAATGCTCGCAGTGGCCGGTTTTTTGCGTGGATAATGGCTAATACCTATCAATTTGCACAGTGACTGACTATATTATGTGCCCGATCGGCCTCGACAACAGAGGTCGTTAACTCCTGCCAATTATATCTCGGATAACAACACAAAATTAAATTATTAATTTATTTTAGCCCGTGTGGCTGCCGGGTTAGAATAGTGCCTCTCCATGTCTTCCCGTGGATGTCTTAAGAGGCGACCAAGGAACTGTAGTACTGTTAGGCGATGGACTTGCAACCTGTCACTAATACACTAGTAAACTTCTTGGGCCGATTGTTCAAAATGTGGTTACAAAATTATAAACAAGTATTTTTTTTTTTTTTTTTTTTTTTTTTTTTTTTTTTTAGTTGTTGTTATTTCTGTAGCTCTGCCTACCCCACCCTGGGAATGAAGGCGCGATGTTATGTCTGTATGTAATTAATTTTTAAGGCACTCCATTTATACTATTCGTAAATAAGAAACTTTCATATACGTTACCATCCATACTGATATTATAAATTATCAAATTTGTGTCCGTCTCATTGTTGTGTTCCGGTGCGGGGATAAGACAACCGGTGAAATGATTAGCATGGGCGCATTCCACTTTGACTTTTAAATGATAATAGTCTTAAAGTGTTTAATGTAATTATCTATCTATATATATAAAAATCAATTGCTGTTCGTTTGTCTCGCTAAAACTCGAGAACGGCTGGGCCGATTTGGCTGATTTTGGTTTTAAAATGTTTGTCATAGTCCAGGGAAGGTTTAAAAGGTGCGAAAATGATTGAAAAATCCACCGGGAAAGTCAGAAATTTGCAGAGCGGGGCGAAGCCGCTGGTAGGCCGCTAGTTTTATAAATTGTAAAACAGGACCATTTGATTCAATTATTATTTTTTTTTTATTTTTTTTTGTATGTATACACATTATGGAAAGCAATAAACGATTGAGTATTGAGTATTGTTAATTTGAAGTAGTACGCCGAAAGGCAAAATGTGACGGACATTATTATAAACTAACTAGCGACCTGCCCTCGCTTCGCTCCGGGTTAAAGTAGGTATTATACATATAAACCTCCATCTTGAAACACATCTTTTAAAAAAATCCGCATCAGAATCCGTTGCGTCGTTCTAATGACCATTATGTAATCTTACTCATGTTTTACAAATAAAATATCTCTTATCTGTCCGTAGGGTTGGTAACGCATTTGAGGTCTTAGGATTGCAGTCTAAAGATTATAGTCTTGATTATTCAAATGTCTATGGGTCTCAGATTCCACTTACCATCAGGTGGCCTGAAAGCTCGTGTGCCTTCTCATCATAAATTATAAAAAAAAATGCAATAGCTGATTACTTTATATTGGTAGCTATTTATAAACAGTATCAAAGCAGGTTCTTGCTGTTCCCCACTCGACTATACGCACGTGGCTCCCCACGCTTTGTAAACGATACCTGCTGATCGCACTCCAGATAATTAACATATACTTATACGCGGTAGAGGACGGACGAGCCTTAACGCGTAGTACCTATTAGTTTCCTAGTGGGCGTTTTCCAAAAAAAGTATCTATAGTTAAGGACAAAAATTAACAACGGTAATTTAATACTGCCCTCTTAAGTCC
The DNA here is from genome assembly GCA_949316455.1 of Acleris holmiana. Taxonomy (NCBI): domain Eukaryota; kingdom Metazoa; phylum Arthropoda; class Insecta; order Lepidoptera; family Tortricidae; genus Acleris; species Acleris holmiana. Next base: position 2,697,503 of record OX438782.1, on the reverse strand, counting down.
ATAGGCAGTATTTCAAATTAAATAAGCATAGCAGATTCAAACCTCACCTGTTAGTAATATGGTTGAACTTGCTATACAGGAGTTTTGTCAGGAAGCCACAATGTCTCTTAAAGCAGTAATTAATTTTCGTAATGGAAAAGTAACCAGACAAAAATGCTTGGCCTAAGATACCTAACGTAAGAGCTTAGTACCTATCTAGTCTAGGGGACACGGTTTCTGTAGGAGAGCGTATCGAAACTTTATTTTTTTTATTTAATTTAATTTAACATCGTCTTGGGTAGGTATAAATAATATTATTATTTTATTTATTTGCTCTTGTGTTTATTAGAAGTTTCGACACTTTCCTGCTTAACTACGCATGATATATATATATTTAAATTTTATTAATTCATTTATGTAATGCTAGGTTAACTACTATCATTGTCACCAGCAATATTTAAACAAAATGACTGAGTGTTGAGTTTCTTGTGGCGCTTCTTCTCCGCAGTGGTCTCCTCTTTGAAGCGCTAGTAGAATTTTGACGTGTAAAACTGCCCGTGCGGCCTACTTACTGAATAAACCACTTATATATTTTTTTCATCTTTTTTACCGTTGTTAATTTAGGTCCTTAATAATAGGTTTTTTTTGTAAAACGCCCTACTACTTGACCCTTTTTCTTCCAGGTAGGGTCCATTTACGAAAATCTGTTTAGGTTTCCAAATTATTCCTCCAAATTCCGAGTCCCTAAGTTTAGTAGTTAAGGCTTAGGTGGGTTGTCTGTCAGTCACGGTTTTTTTTATATCTACCACTACATACATATAAAATTTGTAAAACAAAATCCCCCGCCGCATTTGCCTTTAATGTATGTTAGCGATGATCTCAAATACTAGTTTTTATGCATAATAAAATTAATAAATTGTATTTTTTTACTGAAAACTCAATCGTGCTTAGTATATAAATACATTCAGGGTTGCCAACCGTCCCGGAAAGGGGAAACCCGGACGAATTTGTCCCAGTTTTGAAGGCGTCCGGAGAGCTACCGGGCAGAGTTTCATTTGTTGTCCGGGTTTTAAAGTTTCTAAGTCTCCACCGCTTAACAGTTTTTATTAAAAACTAATTTAAATTTTATAAAAAATACTCTGTTCGTATGTCCGGTTTCTAAGGACCACAATCCCGGGTTTTCTCAGTTCTCGCCAGATTTTAGAGATCGCTACCCTAGACGTGTTCAAAGTTGCGTGAATTGATTATTTTATCTCAGTGGCTTTATGTCAAGTACCTACCATTAGCGTCTGTGAGTGGTTGTCTTTGTATCACGTGTTTGTAAAGGTGATCACAAGTGTTCATATTTATTCATTCATCCATTGTCATCATATGGCACAAAATTATACAGAATGGTATTAGTGTCTCTAAAACTTATATGATACGGTTAAATTTAAATTTAGAAACCGAGCAAAAACATGCCAGGCCATGCTTAGTGTAGGGTTCCGTCCGTCGTTACTACAAAGATAAATACAATATCCGAAAACCACAAGTGTGGGCTTATTTTCTTTTTAACCCCTTTCTGACAGATGCTTTGTATTGGTCACATAAATTGAATACAATTTCAATCTTACTACCTTAGTTTTAGGCTTCAAATCTGGTTGAATTTACACGATTAAGAACTATTTGTATACCGTTGTTTGCCCAAAAAACATTGAAACTGGTAGGGTGGTGGTTGGCTCTAACAAACATTACCACTGTAAAGCTGTGGACGTGTGTCCCTCGTATGGTTGCCGGGTTAGAATAGTGCCACTCCATGTCTTCCCGTGGATATCGTAAGAGGCGACTAAAGAAATAAGGGCTTGTAGTACTGTTAGGCGATGGGCTTGCAACCTGTCACTAATACATTAGTAAACTTCTTGGCCTGATTATGCAAAATGTGGTTAAAGCATTATAAACAAGTCTTTTTACAGTTGTTAGTACTTATGTAGCTCTGCCTACCCCACTCTGGGAATTAAGGCGTGATGTTGTATGTATGTATGTATTATACGCAATAAAAAAGAAACTGGTTTAGGCCACTACAGCGCCAAAAAAGGAGCTCAAAATACTTCGAGCCTTGAACGCAGTTTGACAGAGATCCTTATTTGAATAAACCTCTTTAATAATTCTTAGATTTATGTTCATTTCAAATACATTAAAATACCAGTTCTTAGAGATATTTAGAAAAAATAGTCTTTACCCGTTGCAACTGTCAAAACGTAACAAGTTCCACGCATTGAGAGACAAGGTTATACGAATTCTATAGCTCTATCTCTTTCAATGACACACGACACGACCTCTGGTTATCAAGACCGTTATCTAGTTTTGCAAAAGGCTTCTTTGCGTATTTTTTTCTAAGTATGTCTAATTGCCTTTGATCCATCTATAATGCCACTATCGTTGATGTGATAATAGCTTAAGTAATATATTTTACAATTAAAAAGCCAAAGACAAATAATTATGTACTTAAATCCTGACAAGATTCTATTTAGCTCTATTTCAATACAAATTTGTATTGAAATAGGGCTAAATAGATTCTTGTCAGGCTATACTCAAATGTTATGAGTTTGAGTTTGAGTTTAATATGTGCATACATACTCCAAAACAGCCAAACAACGATAACACGCGAAGTATGAAAGAGAGGTTTATTTTTTAGAAAAAGTAATGGAAATATTACAAAAACTACGGAAGTGATAGAAAATGATCCTTTAGCTTGCTTTTAAAAATAAGTAATAATAACACAGGACAATCTAACACAAATTGACCTAGTCCCAAACTGAGCTCTTAGGCTTGTACTATGGGCACTAGACAACGATAAACATACTTATATAGAGAAATATATACATAAATACATAGAAAACATCCAAGACTCGGGAACAAATACTTGTGCTCATCACACAAATATCTGCCCTTACCGGGATTTGAACCCAGTACTCCTTGCTCCGAAGGCAGGGACACTACCAAACGAGGCTAGCGTGTCGTCAAATGGCAACAGACTTAACACGTGAGCTACCTACAGTCCAGATTGTATGAAGGAAATACAAACGCAGGAAGCGCATTCAATTCTTTCGCAGCACGCGTTACGAAGGATGATGCAAATGTGTAGTAATAATGATACCTACGGAACCCTTCAGTGACTTGGCATTCAAAACCGGTTAGCTTTAAGAGTGAATACAACGACCCACCTGACGTATGTGGTTCTGTCACGCGTGAAATATACATTAACATTAGCTACGACTTATTATTATTATAACATTAATCATTGTCCACGCTTTTTGTGTAGATATTCTCTAACATTGTCGCTCACTTCGCGTCTGATTTTGCCTGACAACAACTTGACGTTAGTCGCCTATGAAGGCTTCCTTTCTTCATACATACGTACATTAAATCACGCCTGTTTCCCAGAGGGGTAGGCAGCGACCACTTCTTCCCACCTGCTACGATCCTGACAAATCTCATTCGGTTCTTCCACATTTATACATCGAGTCATGCATGCGCGATGGTTTCGGGTACTTAAGATTCGGCCTTTTTCCAGAGTACGCTTTCTAATTTCTCCAATAACGTTTGTAATCCTAATTTCACTCGCCATAACGTTGTCTTTACTAATAATCGTTTGTCCTGATAATGACATGACATAATTTTTATCTACCTAGTGTTTGTTGCCCGAGTTTTCTTTGCAATATTTTTTACTCGTAATATATCGAATGGTATACAATTATTAGTCCTATCGTTGTGTCGCATAACGTCTTTTGTCCTAATAACGTGTGGCATGCATACACTTTGTTCCGCATATCCTTTCGTTTGATGTGGCTAAGATTCAACTATCGAATGATTGATGTGCATAATTGTAATATTCCTAATATTTAATGTGCTTAAATTGTTTTGACTAAATGTCATTACATTAAGCATAAATCTTTTTAGCAAGCAGAGTTAAAAGTTAACGCCTAGCAAAATCTCTCGCCTCGTTAGGGTCACAGTTCTACCTAACACTCCTCCTCGCTTCGCTCGTCGTCGTACTAATCTACCCGAAATCTGACCTGCCTGAAGGTAGAATACGTAACGATTCTGACTTCACGCCTACCATAGTTTAGTTTAGGTGCTGTAATTGTAGCCAGTTTAATGATAGGCAAAATAATTATTGGGACAATTCATGTTAGGAATATTATGCTTAGGTAATTAGACTTTAGAGTTATCAATATAAGGACAACCTTTCTTTAGGACGTTAAATGAGTATGCGCAAAAATTATTAGGACAAACGAGTAGTATGCCATTCAACAGTATGCCAAACATTCTCGGCCAAACATTTTTAGGAAAAAAAACGTTATGCGATACGACAGGCGCCCGTAATAGGCACGTCTTAACGTTCGTCATAATGATAAAAGATAAGTTGTTTATTCAGTAAGTGGCCTACTTGTGCACGGGCACTTTTACACGTCAAAATTCTACCAGCGCTTCCCAAGAGACCACTGCTGAGAAGAAGCGCCACAAGAAACTCAACAGTGATAAATGCCTAGCCAAAAAGCCATGATAAAACAATCAATAAAATTTAAAAATATAATATATATCATGTGTAGTTAAGCATGAAAACGTATCGAAACTTCTTATAAACACAAGAGAAAATAAATAAAACAACAATAATATTTTTAATAATTAAAAAATAAATAGTGTCGATAGTCCCCTAGACTAGTGAATAGAATGTTATATTTTGTCATAATAATGGTTGTTCTAATGATTCGATCCCTGAAATAATATATTTGACACGAGCAGTCTATGGGTCAGCTACACTCACAGAGAAACAATTAGGCCAAGATGTTTACTAGTGTAGTAGTGACAGGTTGCAAGCCTATCGCCTAACAGTACTACAAAACTTTATTCCCTTAGTCGCCTCTTACGACATCCACGGGAAGACATGGAGTGGCACTATTCTAACCAGGCGCATAGCTGCACAGTATACATATCTAGTGGAAGGGCACCCTTATAGTACAGAGTAGCTTATCAATTATCCTAATCGATTTCCTATGGAAGTGGCCATCGATCGCTCGTTGAGTCCATACAGAACCATCGACTAATTGCCTGGTGATCTTACCATTAGTAGATTGGGTAGTAGCATCATCGGTCTCTTAATAGACTCTTTCCGCGTTGTAGGCGTTCACCGCTTTTACCTCAAGATATATAAACTATATTATATATATTACTATTATCTAATAAAAAAAGTATTATATTTATCATTAAAGGATAAGAACTATATGTGTGCCAATATTTATCTAAATCGGGTTAGACGTTTTGTTTTGATTAATCACAAACATCCGTACAAATCGTTATACTTACGTTTTCGCTGACAGTTGGCAGTCGCTGCTTAAACATATTGATATTTTTAGTGTTAATGATGGGATATAATCATTAAAATTTTCGCTTAGTATGGAGTCCATACTAAGCTAAAAACCAACACTGCGAACACCTAGTACGGAGAAAGAAACGTAAGAAGTGATTACTTAAAAAGTTGAGTATAAGAATACGGGAATATGGGTTTAAAAACTTCGCTGAATCGTAATGATTCTAATAGTGTAAGATAATACTGAAAAAAAAACTGATATAAAACATAACATTAAGAATTCGTGACATGGAAATAAGGGAAAATTACCAAAATTCAATTTAAATTGATCAATTGCTCAGAATCTAATAATTTCCGGCCAGGGTACTTATAAGACCTAATTTACTCCAAATGAGCTCTACTATAACCTCTTAACGGGAATGTATGCAATAACCAACCCTCTATACATACAAACATTGCAAGTTAATAAAAAGCTTGTAAATTTATGTCTAACATGTTTTATTTATTAACTTCCAGATGGACAATTTACTCAGGCCCTGCGCAGACCTCGGGATCCAGGCAGACTCGCTCATAGAATGGAAATATGACGTAGAGAAACAAGTAAGTAACCTAGCCTAGTTAGTTTTACAAGTCCACCATCACCATTATATCAGCCAAACGACGTCCACTGCTGGACATGGCCCTTTCCAAAGGGTCTCCACGACGTTCGGGTTTACCCGACTGCGTGACGCAAAGGAGGGAAATGTGTTTCGCGATAACTCATCACTTCATCGAATTTATCATTTCATCGAACGCTATTTTCTACTGAAACCAAAATGTTTTCAGGGTATCTGAAACATTAATTACGTAGCTTTGATTAGATGTGATACCCTGAAAACGTTATGGTTTCAGCAGAAAATAGCGTTCTATGAAATTAAATTCGATGAAATCATACGTTCGATGAAAGGTGTTTCCATGAAATGATAGACACCCGTGTATCACAACCTACATAATATATGTTTGTTCCTTTGTGGCGCTGTACAAACTAAACGCGTAGTCCGATTTTGATGATTCTTAGGTCGATCGATTTGTCTTAATCGGCGGCTCTACTTTGAATTATGTAATTCGAACTTCGTCTATTGCTATCCCTTTTGCTCTCGATGCGTAATTAGTTTGCAAAAAAGTGACGGGGCGATCTGAAGTTCGAATTACGGATTTCAAAGTAGAGCTACTGGAGAGTGTCACTGATGATATGACAGTAGTAAAAAATGCAATATGGCCGCAACCAGACTCCATTACGTTGTAAAAAAAAAAAGTCGTCCAAGTATAAAATTATGTTTAGGTTTCTCTCATCATTTTTCATTTTGAATTATCATTTAGGATTTATATGTGTGCATGTACGTATATATCGTTCAAGGTGCCCTCACAGAAGCTGGGTGGATGGGCCGATGTCGTTAGATTCGTCTTAACCTCACAAGTGTCACTGGGTACTTAAATAAAAGCAAAAAACAATATGGCGGAATAAAAAATATAGAAGTGGTAAATAATTAAATATACACGACATGATTAAAACACACACTTTTTGTTCAACTTGTGTAGTGCTCACATTCATACGAGGTCGTGTCGACGAATGAGGTAATTTGAATTTGTATAACGCAAAATATAAACTAGAAGTTGTCAAGTTGCAGAAAGCGATATCCTTACCATGAGTTACGGTGGCCGTACTTGCAAGAGAGTCGAATGCTCTGTCTCTCTCACTCTGTTACAATTCTATGAGGGACAGAGCATTCGACTCGCTAACGAGTACTTACGGTCATTGTGACTCATGGTGTACAGTCGGATTCTTAAATATGTATATCAGGGGATAATCTCACACAAATTGACCTCGTCCCAAACTAAGCTCTAGGCTTAAACATACTTATAGGTATAGAGAAATACATAGAAAACATCCAAGACTCGGGAGCAAATATTCGCGCTCATCACACAAATATCTGCCCTTACCGGGATTTGCCCCAGGACCGCTGGCTTCGGAGGCGGGGTCACTCCCAACTAGGCCGACGTGTCGTCAACACATACGTATACACTTTTGCACCTTATTTAAATGGTATTACAGTAAGACCACAAATATAAGTTACGCCGCCAATCTTCGTCCACGCAGAAAGGTGCTCACTAATGCCACAGAATAAGTAATAGTACAAGTACAGAAGCGACACTCCGTGACAGCAAACATGCGAATTTAAACCTAAACAGAACGCGTTAACGATAATTAAACAAGTGCACGGCCGGAAGTGACCTTTGTTACATTTCTGCGATCGATAGTGGGGGCGCCCCTAACGAGGCAAAATGCAGCTTAAATCTGCGCCGCGAGAGTATGTATTATTTCGCCCGCCATGAGCTTTACTGACTCCGCCCACTCCGCAGGGCTGGCAGTTACTTGTACTAATTAATACGTTAATACTTATTCCGTGGCAGTTGTAAGAAAACAAATTGCATTAAACTTATTATTAATTGTAGTTTTCTTATGTAGTTTTAGTTTTATTCATCCCTAACTGTGCTAATACTGTTGCATTTGGTACACAAACAGGACTATTTTCTTTGTACCTATCTTTTATATTTGTATTTGTTTGTGCAACTGTTTGTGTGTCTAATTGAATAAATAAATGAAATAAATAAATCTAGTTTGTAACTAGAGACGCACTAAGCGAGACAAGCGAGAAAATACAACTTGTGCTACCCGTACTGGAATAGGTAGGTTAATGTTAGTCTAGGAGCTGACGGACGTTTTCGATAAGCAATCATTTATTTTAAGGACTTTGAAGGTTCATTTTGTAATAGTTGTATTACTAAATATTTGTTGTTAACATAATACAATAGCTTCGATATAGACCTTAAAACATTTTGTTTATCTATAACAAGATGAAATAGGTATATAGAATACAGATAGATAAGAAAGAGGATAGCACAAAAATCGCAAAATACCTGCATGCTTAGTATGGTGGCGTTTATTGCAAGACAAAATATGGATAAAGCTTCCGTCACTCTCGTACTTATACACGTGTCAAAAAGTGAAGGATGTTTTATCCACATGTTGTCACGCGACAAACGCAGCCATATTAGGCCCCCTGTATTGTGTTGATGCACCACAGATGTTAACATTACATCGTTAGTACATGAAAAAACGTTAAAAAAAGTCGGATAGGTGAAATTTAAAAAAAAAGTTTAATATATTTTTGATTTAAAAACAATAATTATTAATATCTTATAACAATATTTATGTTTCATCAATAACATTTAATCAACATTGGCAACCCGCGATGGAAAGCCTATTAGTCTTAATGCCTGTTTCACAATCGACAAGTAAAGCGTATGTAAGACATAAATTTACTCTTTCTTACACTTAAAAATATACAAGGAGAGAGCCGATTTTTAATGGCAGATAAATTTGTCCTCGCAATACTTAATAATAAAATTTACATTATAATTATTTGTAACTGTGACTGATTGATTACAATTACAAAAGTTTAATTTTTACATATTTTTTAACTCCTTTTTCATACATTTGATATTTATTATTTATTTATTTATAGTTAAGTAAAAGGTAAAATAAAAATTACAGTTTTTTAACAAAAGTTAATTATAATTTTAATTTTATTGAAAATAGTCACAAAGCGGACCTTTTTAACTTTTTCTTATATATTATATAGGTAACTCATTACTAGGGTCATATTTTAGCGAAAATATCCATCTACATATTGTTATAATAATTACAAGTCTTAAACAATAAATAAACCGACTTCAATTTCCGTCAACCTCGGGAGTAGGTATACCCTAACAGGGCTAATAAATCAAAAAAATGATCAAAATCAGAAACTAAAAGAAAAGAAAGAAAGAAAGAAAAACCTAATTTAAACGTTAGTACTTATATATCAAATTAAAAACTAATCTTACATCAGGCTCTTGGACTATGCAACTCGTATAACACGACAAAATTATAAACTCGAGCACTATTATTACCTATTCCGTTACTCAAGTAAGAAGGTAGGTAACCAGTATATGCTGACCTTGCTTTAGTAGGTAGTCACTATTACTGGGAGATCTACTTACGCGGAACGCTCTTTAAGTAAGGTAGGTAATAGATTTTTGATGCGAATAAGTCGAAAACTGCGAAACTGCACGGGTAGCACAAGTTGTATTTTCTCGCTTGTCGCTCAGTGCGTCTCTATCGTTACAGACTAGACGGAAAGGGAGATCCGAGCGACAAACAAGTCGCGGACCACTTGTGCTAGCCCTCCTGAGGTAGGTAGTTAATAAAATAAATAATATTATTCCGCTCTTTTTGTGTCGAGGATTCAATCATTGTGTCAGTAATTAAGTACAGCTACTCGTAACTACCTACCTCGATCGAAGTTATAATTTATAAAATAATATTAAAAATAATCTTACCTTTCGATATCTTTTGGCAGTGTAAATAATGATAGATCGCCATTCCTGACATTATTTAAGCACCCGTATGCTATACAGTACCTTTTGGCTTTTCGAGGAGCCATAGGTACATTTATTTAAACAAAATTCGAATTATTTTCGCAGCGGCGTACGGGCGGTGCGCTTCAAGACGAGCGCTCGCGTGACACTCAACTGATTAGCCTTGTATAAAAGGCCGCACATTGAGTAGGCAATAGCGCGGAGTGTCACTGGCCTGCTAATGCCTAAGATAAACGAGCTTAAAAATCAATTCAATACAAACCTTGTCGCGTTACGCGTAAGGTAGAATATGAAATGACTATTAGCGCTCGTGCGTCTCAGCTTGTGTAAAAAGAACAGAAAGAAAGGAAGAAATACATTTATACGTGACAAACATCAACAAATAACAGAGAAATACGCACCAGAAAAATGCAAAGAGTTATAGGCAGCGATCTCTCCCTGCCCAGCGTGGTATCAGCCATGCTGGGCAGTGACAGATCGTGGGATGCCGTTGCCTCTTTCTGTGAAGACATCATCTCACAGAAGGAGGCAGCGGAGCCCGTGAGGAAGATAAGTTAGCGGACGCCATCAGGCGTAGACGAAAGGGAAGAAGAAAGCAACAGTTTGCCAACTCCAACTTGCCCTAGTGGGGCCATCACCACCCCGCCAGCCGCTGGGGGAGCTGCCACACGTTCACGGCATCTCCCTCCCGTAAGCGACGAATGCCCTGGTCCTATCACCTGACCGGGGAAGCCGTAGCCGCAGTTATAGTAGAATCCCAAGGAACCCCATTGCGGTTACTACCTAAGGCCAAAGAGGGAACGGCGAGGGGTTTTAGTGGGTAGGACTCCTGCCCTCCTTTCCATTTGGGGAAGAGGGTGGGGGAGAGTCCCACATAACCACCACACTACTCGAATGTGGAGGTATGCGCAATGCATTTCCCATCGTGAAAAAAAAGGGTAATATCGTTCCGAATTTAAATGCAAAAAAACTCATTTTGATTTGGGGCACTGTTGTATTTAAGCAACGAATGTTCGTCTAGGGATCGTAAGCGATGGCCTTGACTTCGTTAGTAAATCAATACAATCTCGATTATAAAATATTGACTTTATAATCTATTTGTCCTCTAGCTTCAGCTGTGACTAACACACGAACTGATAATTTATTCATGACTCGTTGGCCAACAAGTAACATGTACCGATTCCCGTGGAATACAATCTTTCATAAATAAGAAAAAAAATGATGCATCATTTCTGTATAATTGAGGTAAAGTAAATTTGTGACGGTATTATAGTTTTTTTTTATTATTCTCTCAGTCTTAATGAAAATTGGGTAAAAATATTTTTAACACACGCAAACGACACCCTACACTATAGGGTAGACGAGAAAAAAATATATTCTACCGTTACGTGTAGCTTTCTAGTTCTAAGAGTCTGCGCTAGGCTGTGGACGGACGGACGGACGGACGAACGAACGAACGGACGGATGGACGGGCGGACATGGCGAAAATATAAGGGTTTCTAGTTTGACTACGGAACCCTAAAACAGGTGCAGCATCTCGGAATGGAATTGATCACTTTCAGCCCTTGCTACGCCAATATCTTATTGTGCTATGAATTATACGGATTACTAATCGTACTCAACATTTTCAACTCAGTATACGATAACACTGTAACATTTCTCCTCCCCCCTCAGATCGACCACATAGTCCTGGGCCGAGGCCCTCCAGGCGGCGCGTGGCACACGTTCCCCCCCGCCGTGCTCACGCTGTCCCCCGCGGCGTGGCTCTCGCTCCCCCCCTACCCGGCCGAAGGGGAGGGCAGGCTGCCGGCGCGAGCGGTGGCCAATTACTGCCGGCGGTATGTCCAGAAGTGTAAGTTGCAGGTGAGTGGGTAATTTAATTTCCATATTTTTAACATCATTAGGGAAGTCGAGGCAGCGGCATCGCAGTATCGCGGCACGGTCTAAGCGGGGTCAAGAGTCGAGGCGCAGACGGTTGATTAACCTTTTCAATGCTATGTCAAATACAAAACCAGAGCGAATGTCAACTTTGCCTCGTAGACACTAAGGTAAAATTTGCCCTGTCAACCATGATGGAATTATCCGTAAGGTTGAACGAAAGCAAAAGAGATGAAAAGGCGGCGGCGTTGCGCTACGGTCCCCGCCACGCCTTAACCTCTACTCCTCGGCGCCTCCGCCTCGACTCTGCCTTGGCTTGAAGTTTGCTCGGTTGTAATAACGGCCCTAGTTTAACCGTAGACCCTTTGCGTGCTTGCTGTTTTTTTCTTTGGACACACTTCTCTTTTCTATGATGGGCGTTATACTCTGGTAATTTTCTTTTTAATTAGCGACGTAAAATTTATTTTGTAAAAAGCGCCGCCAACACGTGCAGGTAGTAAGAGCAATGGTCAAAGTTTTTTCCATCTCTGTCCAGTGTGTTTTGAGAATAAACATAATAATACATTTATTAACAAAACATATATTTTTAAGTTGTTCTTTATCTCGGTGGCACATATGAGCCAATTAGGGAATAGGTTTGATTTGTTAGGAATGGAAAGAATCGGCATCTGAGTCGACCATAAAAGTTTAACACGTGAAAAGGCAAAGGAAAAATACGGGGAATGTTTCTTTTCTAGCGCTACTTCCGTTCAAACGTGATCGTGACGTCAGTGCGCGCCGCGCCGCACGCGACCTCGCCCCCCTGCGCCGGCGCAGCCTGCCCGTTTAACGCCAGATTCCGCGTCTCGGGGTGAGTCTCTATCATTAGTGTCATCAATGTCATCATCATCATCTTTATTTTTTTAGGGTCACATATAAAAAACATAAAAACCCTTACTATGAGACTGTCTTGTCTGTTAGTTTGTTTCATCGTAATTTTTTCATTGCAATTAAAGCTGAAATAGGGGCTAGAAATAAAATAAAATAATCAAATTGAACGTACGGTAACTGGTATATATTTATGTATATTGTTCAAAAAAAAAAAGAAAATACAGTGAAGATAAAACATAAAGGAAATACTTCCTATATATTCTAGAACAGTTTTTTGCACGTGTTTTTATTTCAATTAAACTATTATACATACATACATACTATCACGCCTTCATTCCCAGAGTGGGGTAGGCTGAGCTACAGAAATACCAACAACTACAAAAAAAGTTGTTGGTAATTCTGTAACCACATTTTGCACAGACAGGCTTAGATGTTTACCAGTGTATTAGTGACAGGTTGCAAGCCCATTTCCTAAATGTACAAGAGGCCCTTATTCCCTTAGTCGTCTCTTACGACATCCACGGGAAGATATGGAGTGGCACTATTCTAACCTGACACCACACGGGCAAAACTATTATATTTATATATAATTAATAGATCGCGATAGATTGGTCTTTTTAGAGTTTTTTGGTATTTCTGTAGCTCTGCCTACCCCACTCTGGGAATAAAGGCGTAATGTTATGTGTGCGTGTATAATTAATAATTCGAACAATTTAAAATGAAATTCATTAGCGCGTCTCATACAATTTCGTAATAGGCTGCTTGATGGTAGGTATGACAAGTCGTGCGGACGGGCGTTCCGCATCGCGTGCCGGCGCGTGGTGGTGGCGTGCGGCGGCGGCGGCCGGCCGCGCGCGCTGGCGCCCGGCGTGGCGCCCCGCGCGCTGCACTCGCTCGCCGCCCTGCAGCGCGCGCTGGCGCTCGCCCCCGACGCAGGTCAGTCCTCGTCACCAGCCTGCCTTGGGGTCGGTGCATCTACCTATAGTCATCCCTATGACGCCCATTAGACAGTACATTTCTGCTGAGACTGACGGATAACCGTTGATCGTGATCCAGATATTTAGATATTTGCGTCATGCAACCATCAGTCATGACTTTTGAGTGAACCTATAATAGCATTTCGACAATCATCCTCAGTCATCCATATTATTTCTAGGTTGACACGTATTCTCTTCTAAGTCGGTCTCTTACTGCTGAGGATCGTGACTCCGTTTGCCAATTTTTCTGATCCCTGTCGGTTGCTTTGTGGAAAGCGTTACTTAGAGGAATCTCCATTTCGGTTGATATCTGGTCCCACCAGCGGGTTGGACTTCTTCCCTTAGGCCTGGTGCCATCCATTTTTCCCATCGCTATAAGCCTCTCTAAGTTGCTAAGGTCTCTGCGAGCTATGTGACCAAAGTATTGCAGCCCACGTTGGAAGCAGATGGTGGACAGTCTCGGTTGGTTTTCTAGTTTGAGCTGGGCTATTATGGAGACATTCGTGCGGCGGGCAGTCCAGGGTATTCGGAGCATTCGTCGCCACACCCACATCTCGAAGGCATATTTTTTTTCCCGAAGAGCCGCTTTATGAGTCCATGTCTCTGCACCGTATAGAAATATTGGAAAAATATTGGATGTGATTGACGATCAGTCAGAATGAGCGTCTTATGTCGATATCATTCCATCAGGCGATATAAGTCATGACTGAAAAAATTGACTGACGCAAAACCCATCGTCTGGTGGGCGCCTATCGGCCCTTATCTCAGTCTTCATTCCCTTGTTTTGCATATAGTCCCTTGTTTAGTTCACACTTCCATCCATTAAATCCTACCGACTGCGCCATGTTAAAGTATTAGGGACACGTCAATGAAACTTCGAGGTCGGATCAAGACTGAATAGACATTTATTTCATACCCGATTATTTGCATATAGTCCCTTGTTTAGTTCACACTTCCATCCATTAAATCCTACCGACTGCGCCATGTTAAAGTATTAGGGACACGTCAATGAAACTTCGAGGTCGGATCAAGACTGAATAGACATTTATTTCATACCCGATTATAATTAAATATAAGCTACCGACAGGTTTTCTTTAATTCATCATACTTAAAACTCTCCTCGGAACGTGATTTTTGTTCCTCCTCATTTTATGAAAAAAGTCATTACAGTAGAAGTGTTGTTAAAATTTTTGGACTTTGTCTTAACGATAATTTTGGACTTCAAGATGGACAACCACTTTCTTTATCAAAATTTTCCGGGCTTTTTCAAATTGTATTTCTGTTTATTTCAAGCAATCAAGGCTTGTTTAGAACGCATCCAAAACACCTTACTCGTATGTGACGTCACCTCGCGGCGGTTGGACCATTCAAATTGACAGTCGCTTGAATTCAACGGACAATCTTCACCTTACCATCAAGGAGCGATCACGTATTTGTACCTGTAACTCATTTTGTACCTGTATCCTAAATTCTAAAAATACAATATATTTTATAATCAAAACTTAATAAAAGTATTCACTGAAGACAACCCTAGGATCCCTGCATCAATTCCCATAGGAGCCTAGGGCCGCAACAAGGCTCATATTATTTACTTAAATATTGATGTTATTTTTAATAATAATTTATATTGATATGTATAAAGTAAGATTTGTTGGATTACTTTTATAACAGCATTTTTTCATAGTAGCGAATTTTCACATTGCGTTCTTTCATATCGCAAATATAATTATTCTTCTTTCTTCAAGTAGCGATTTTTCATAAACGTCCTGGGAGTCAGTTTCTAGGTTTTTAAACACTAAAATGGAAATTGTAATAGTATCGAGTAAATGAAAGCGTACAAATTGTAGAGGCGGGCCCGGTGCTGGTGGTGGGGTCGGGCGTCAGCGCCGCGGACGCGGTGCGCCTGACGCTGCGCGCGCGCCGCCGCGTGCTCCACCTGCACCGCGCGCCCAACGACGCGCTCGCCAGGCTCGACCCGCGCGCCTACCCCGACTACTGCCAGGTAGTACACTGCCACCAACACAACACACAACACTGCCCCGCGCGCCCAACGACGCGCTCGCCAGGCTCGACCCGCGCGCCTACCCCGACTACTGCCAGGTAGTACACTGCCACCAACACAACACACAACACTGCCCCGCGCGCCCAACGACGCGCTCGCCAGGCTCGACCCGCGCGCCTACCCCGACTACTGCCAGGTAGTACACTGCCACCAACACAACACACAACACTGCCCCGCGCGCCCAACGACGCGCTCGCCAGGCTCGACCCGCGCGCCTACCCCGACTACTGCCAGGTAGTACACTGCCACCAACACAACACACAACACTGCCCCGCGCGCCCAACGACGCGCTCGCCAGGCTCGACCCGCGCGCCTACCCCGACTACTGCCAGGTAGTACACTGCCACCAACACAACACACAACACTGCCCCGCGCGCCCAACGACGCGCTCGCCAGGCTCGACCCGCGCGCCTACCCCGACTACTGCCAGGTAGTACACTGCCACCAACACAACACACAACACTGCCCCGCGCGCCCAACGACGCGCTCGCCAGGCTCGACCCGCGCGCCTACCCCGACTACTGCCAGGTAGTACACTGCCACCAACACAACACACAACACTGCCCCGCGCGCCCAACGACGCGCTCGCCAGGCTCGACCCGCGCGCCTACCCCGACTACTGCCAGGTAGTACACTGCCACCAACACAACACACAACACTGCCCCGCGCGCCCAACGACGCGCTCGCCAGGCTCGACCCGCGCGCCTACCCCGACTACTGCCAGGTAGTACACTGCCACCAACACAACACACAACACTGCCCCGCGCGCCCAACGACGCGCTCGCCAGGCTCGACCCGCGCGCCTACCCCGACTACTGCCAGGTAGTACACTGCCACCAACACAACACACAACACTGCCCCGCGCGCCCAACGTCGCGCTCGCCAGGCTCGACCCGCGCGCCTACCCCGACTACTGCCAGGTAGTACACTGCCACCAACACAACACACAACACTGCCCCGCGCGCCCAACGACGCGCTCGCCAGGCTCGACCCGCGCGCCTACCCCGACTACTGCCAGGTAGTACACTGCCACCAACACAACACACAACACTGCCCCGCGCGCCCAACGACGCGCTCGCCAGGCTCGACCCGCGCGCCTACCCCGACTACTGCCAGGTAGTACACTGCCACCAACACAACACACAACACTGCCCCGCGCGCCCAACGACGCGCTCGCCAGGCTCGACCCGCGCGCCTACCCCGACTACTGCCAGGTAGTACACTGCCACCAACACAACACACACAACACTGCACCGCGCGCCCAACGACGCGCTCGCCAGGCTCGACCCGCGCGCCTACCCCGACTACTGCCAGGTAGTACACTGCCACCAACACAACACACACAACACTGCACCGCGCGCCCAACGACGCGCTCGCCAGGCTCGACCCGCGCGCCTACCCCGACTACTGCCAGGTAGTACACTGCCACCAACACAACACACACAACACTGCACCGCGCGCCCAACGACGCGCTCGCCAGGCTCGACCCGCGCGCCTACCCCGACTACTGCCAGGTAGTACACTGCCACCAACACAACACACACAACACTGCACCGCGCGCCCAACGACGCGCTCGCCAGGCTCGACCCGCGCGCCTACCCCGACTACTGCCAGGTAGTACACTGCCACCAACACAACACACACAACACTGCGCCGCGCGCCCAACGACGCGCTCGCCAGGCTCGACCCGCGCGCCTACCCCGACTACTGCCAGGTAGTACACTGCCACCAACACAACACACACAACACTGCGCCGCGCGCCCAACGACGCGCTCGCCAGGCTCGACCCGCGCGCCTACCCCGACTACTGCCAGGTAGTACACTGCCACCAACACAACACACACAACACTGCGCCGCGCGCCCAACGACGCGCTCGCCAGGCTCGACCCGCGCGCCTACCCCGACTACTGCCAGGTAGTACACTGCCACCAACACAACACACACAACACTGCGCCGCGCGCCCAACGACGCGCTCGCCAGGCTCGACCCGCGCGCCTACCCCGACTACTGCCAGGTAGTACACTGCCACCAACACAACACACACAACACTGCGCCGCGCGCCCAACGACGCGCTCGCCAGGCTCGACCCGCGCGCCTACCCCGACTACTGCCAGGTAGTACACTGCCACCAACACAACACACACAACACTGCGCCGCGCGCCCAACGACGCGCTCGCCAGGCTCGACCCGCGCGCCTACCCCGACTACTGCCAGGTAGTACACTGCCACCAACACAACACACACAACACTGCGCCGCGCGCCCAACGACGCGCTCGCCAGGCTCGACCCGCGCGCCTACCCCGACTACTGCCAGGTAGTACACTGCCACCAACACAACACACACAACACTGCGCCGCGCGCCCAACGACGCGCTCGCCAGGCTCGACCCGCGCGCCTACCCCGACTACTGCCAGGTAGTACACTGCCACCAACACAACACACACAACACTGCCCCGCGCGCCCAACGACGCGCTCGCCAGGCTCGACCCGCGCGCCTACCCCGACTACTGCCAGGTAGTACACTGCCACCAACACAACACACACAACACTGCCCCGCGCGCCCAACGACGCGCTCGCCAGGCTCGACCCGCGCGCCTACCCCGACTACTGCCAGGTAGTACACTGCCACCAACACAACACACACAACACTGCCCCGCGCGCCCAACGACGCGCTCGCCAGGCTCGACCCGCGCGCCTACCCCGACTACTGCCAGGTAGTACACTGCCACCAACACAACACACACAACACTGCCCCGCGCGCCCAACGACGCGCTCGCCAGGCTCGACCCGCGCGCCTACCCCGACTACTGCCAGGTAGTACACTGCCACCAACACAACACACACAACACTGCCCCGCGCGCCCAACGACGCGCTCGCCAGGCTCGACCCGCGCGCCTACCCCGACTACTGCCAGGTAGTACACTGCCACCAACACAACACACAACACTGCCCCGCGCGCCCAACGACGCGCTCGCCAGGCTCGACCCGCGCGCCTACCCCGACTACTGCCAGGTAGTACACTGCCACCAACACAACACACAACACTGCCCCGCGCGCCCAACGACGCGCTCGCCAGGCTCGACCCGCGCGCCTACCCCGACTACTGCCAGGTAGTACACTGCCACCAACACAACACACACAACACTGCACCGCGCGCCCAACGACGCGCTCGCCAGGCTCGACCCGCGCGCCTACCCCGACTACTGCCAGGTAGTACACTGCCACCAACACAACACACACAACACTGCACCGCGCGCCCAACGACGCGCTCGCCAGGCTCGACCCGCGCGCCTACCCCGACTACTGCCAGGTAGTACACTGCCACCAACACAACACACACAACACTGCGCCGCGCGCCCAACGACGCGCTCGCCAGGCTCGACCCGCGCGCCTACCCCGACTACTGCCAGGTAGTACACTGCCACCAACACAACACACACAACACTGCGCCGCGCGCCCAACGACGCGCTCGCCAGGCTCGACCCGCGCGCCTACCCCGACTACTGCCAGGTAGTACACTGCCACCAACACAACACACACAACACTGCGCCGCGCGCCCAACGACGCGCTCGCCAGGCTCGACCCGCGCGCCTACCCCGACTACTGCCAGGTAGTACACTGCCACCAACACAACACACACAACACTGCGCCGCGCGCCCAACGACGCGCTCGCCAGGCTCGACCCGCGCGCCTACCCCGACTACTGCCAGGTAGTACACTGCCACCAACACAACACACACAACACTGCGCCGCGCGCCCAACGACGCGCTCGCCAGGCTCGACCCGCGCGCCTACCCCGACTACTGCCAGGTAGTACACTGCCACCAACACAACACACACAACACTGCGCCGCGCGCCCAACGACGCGCTCGCCAGGCTCGACCCGCGCGCCTACCCCGACTACTGCCAGGTAGTACACTGCCACCAACACAACACACACAACACTGCGCCGCGCGCCCAACGACGCGCTCGCCAGGCTCGACCCGCGCGCCTACCCCGACTACTGCCAGGTAGTACACTGCCACCAACACAACACACACAACACTGCCCCGCGCGCCCAACGACGCGCTCGCCAGGCTCGACCCGCGCGCCTACCCCGACTACTGCCAGGTAGTACACTGCCACCAACACAACACACACAACACTGCCCCGCGCGCCCAACGACGCGCTCGCCAGGCTCGACCCGCGCGCCTACCCCGACTACTGCCAGGTAGTACACTGCCACCAACACAACACACACAACACTGCCCCGCGCGCCCAACGACGCGCTCGCCAGGCTCGACCCGCGCGCCTACCCCGACTACTGCCAGGTAGTACACTGCCACCAACACAACACACACAACACTGCCCCGCGCGCCCAACGACGCGCTCGCCAGGCTCGACCCGCGCGCCTACCCCGACTACTGCCAGGTAGTACACTGCCACCAACACAACACACACAACACTGCCCCGCGCGCCCAAGGACGCGCTCGCCAGGCTCGACCCGCGCGCCTACCCCGACTACTGCCAGGTAGTACACTGCCACCAACACAACACACACAACACTGCCCCGCGCGCCCAACGACGCGCTCGCCAGGCTCGACCCGCGCGCCTACCCCGACTACTGCCAGGTAGTACACTGCCACCAACACAACACACACAACACTGCCCCGCGCGCCCAACGACGCGCTCGCCAGGCTCGACCCGCGCGCCTACCCCGACTACTGCCAGGTAGTACACTGCCACCAACACAACACACACAACACTGCCCCGCGCGCCCAACGACGCGCTCGCCAGGCTCGACCCGCGCGCCTACCCCGACTACTGCCAGGTAGTACACTGCCACCAACACAACACACACAACACTGCCCCGCGTGCCCAACGACGCGCTCGCCAGGCTCGATCCGCGCGCCTACCCCGACTACTGCCAGGTAGTACACTGCCACCAACACAACACACACAACACTGCCCCGCGCGCCCAACGACGCGCTCGCCAGCCTCGACCCGCGCGCCTACCCCGACTACTGCCAGGTAGTACACTGCCAACAACACAATATCCCAGATTACACCGCGGGATTGGCGATAAACATCTTCTACACGGACGGATTCGCGGACAAGTCGTTAATATATCGCTAATATAAAAAGAAAAGCTTTCACCTAGTCCTAAATGCAGCTCTAGACCTGTACTATAAATAGAAGACTAGGATACATATTAAATGAAATAAACAGAAAACATTGCAAATTCAAATTATTATTTCCATCTCTTTTTTACAGATCTACAAAATGATGTGCGACGGTCCCTCCGGCAACCACAAGAACTACACGCCGTACCCGCAGCACGTCATCGCGGAGGTCATCCCCCTGTCCCCCAAGAAACTCCCCAAGCTGGCCGACTTCGAGGACGAAAGCCCCAAACTCGTCAAGCTACTCAACCTCGTCACAAACGAAGTGACCGAAGTCACAGTCTCGGTCATCACAGTCCTCATCGGCTCCACACCAGACCTCTTCTTCCTGCAAACCAACTTCAACCTGAACAGCATAGACCTAAACGACTGCATCAAATGCACAGATGAAAGCAAGCACGCTGCCAAAAGAAAAATGGAGGACAACCGCTGCTTTCTAAGAAACCACTGGCTGTATTTTAAATCAGTACTCGGACAAAGCATTCAAAGCTGCAAATCTAGATATTTAAACTATACAGAAGTGAATGGGAACGATACCACATGCATTGTCCCAGACTGCAAAAAGCAGGATGAGAAATGCAGGTGTGAGGTGATTCCGTATTCTGATCCTTTAGAAAATAAGATTAAATGTCAGTGTCAACCGACTAATCCTTATTCGAGTGGGGTAGGGTTTGGCATTGATCCGAAGAAAGGGATTGACTGTAGGGGCAACCCGGTAGCTATAGATAAAAGGACTCATGAAATGTTATACGCCCCAGAAGGGATGTATGCCCTAGGCCCTCTGACTGCTGATAACTTCGTTCGCTTCATCCCCGGTGGGGCTTTAGCCATAGTCGCACACATACATAAGGAGCACAAAACAGATTGACTTGCCATAAAAGCATAATTAATTGTGATTACATTGTTTTTTTTACAATAAATATTTTTTTTATACCGTAATTCGTTTGTATTTACACCATGATAAGTTCAAATACAATGTCCTATAATAGTTAAAAAAGTTACCCCTATATACAGCCCTATATCCAGAAATGTTGGACCAATTATTTGTGCAACAAGAGAGCAAAGTTTTTTACTTTGTTTCACGCTCGCAGCAAAATCGAATTTTGCTCATTGTCTTTAAACAGCAAAACCACCCTTTTCGAGGTGCTGAGGTGAAAAAGACTATTTATTTTATCAGGCGGCAGTTGGGACAACAGATAGGTACCTATATCCAGCTGTTCCTTCATCAAGTGTTCTTTGGACTGTTAATGTGTTGATCCAATCGGTTTTTAAACTGAACTCTCCTTCCTCTTAGCTTAACCCTAAATTGGCAAAAATTAAAAAAGTCGTGAATTCAAACCCTATTTGATTTCGAACCAGTTTAAAAAAATATCAATCCAAAAAAAACAAAACGTGAACTTTATCGTATGTATCCTGTGGTGCACACTGCCAAGTTAAGGGTGAAACTGGCCCCGTCCAAAATTAAATTCTAAAGTCGCCTCTTTTTCAAACCTATTTTGGTTATTTACATATCCGTGTGTATGTTCCATTGTAAGCGAATTGAAAATAAATTATTCTATTCAAAAGGTTTTTTTTGCGAAAAATACTGTTAACTTCAAATACAAAATCGGGAAAATGCGGTCCTCTATGTCACCATTGAGTGTTTAATTAATATTCATTCATAATTTTTAAAGAAAAGTTACTTAGTTTTTCTTCAAACCTTTATTTGAATGCCCCACGAACTTGAAGTTGTGATAAAAGTTTTTTTTTTTTTTTAATTTATTTTATGAAAGTACATTTTTTTATAAAAAAAATAATTATCTGCCAAACTGCAGTGCAGTTTGTTGGCAGAAAGAAAGCTCTCTACGTCTAACTTAATTACTTACATATTACATATTAGGCGTATGTGTATATATGCATAAATACATATATACACATACGCACACACGTATACACACATGTGCACACATAAACTCATACACATAGGTACCTGTACACCTATTTAACACACAATATATTTTTTTTTTTTTTTACACATAAATCCCATAAGCACTCACACGAACAGATACATGTATGTATGCTGGCAATAACACGATGGAGCGCGTTGCCAGCAGGGCGCCCGAGCGGCGAGCCGACCGGAGCGGCTACTGCTGGACGCGCGCGCGCGCGAGCCCGGCCAGCAGCGCCCGCTTCAGCCGCCTCTTGTACACCAGCTTCGAAACATCGTCACTCGATCTTATATCCTCAGGAAGGCCATTTAAGATTTTAGGTAACATGCACATAGTAGTGCGCTTCCCATAGTAGTTACAAATCTTTGGAACAAGAAGTTTACGATTGCTTATGATCTTAGAAACACTTCTCGTTTTATATGGGTGATTAACAGGTTTCTTATGGACGTTACACTGATGTTGTTCTAACGCTACAAGAAGCATGCATTTCTCATGTACCGGTAAAGTTTTACAAACTGAGAACAGTTCTTCGTAACTATGACTACAACTCTGTCTCATCTTCTTACTCACTAACGATTTCAAGAATACGATTTGCAGTTGCTTGATTTGGTTAAGGTAAGAAAGGAAAGTGCGCCCGTAACTGCTAAGGCCGTATGACAGAATTGAGTCGACAAGAGCATGGTAAAGCATGTACATTGTCCCTTTATTTACCACAAAACGTAAATGATAAAATTTACCCATCACAGCTCTTAATTTAGTACATACATTGCTAACATGAACCTTCCAAGACATATGCACATCCACTGTTAAGCCAAGATATTTAAAGCTTTCGACAAATTCTATATCGTCACAGATACAACCCAGCCCAGCCTTATGCAAACAGTCAAAGTTGTGGCCAACTATTCTCAAGTTACTGCCCTTAGATTTTTTACAATACGGCGAGCGTATATGCATACATTTAGTTTTACGTACATTTATGATTAAACCATTGTCATGCGCCCATTTGATTACGTTATTTAAATCATTTTGTACTTTACTTTGCATTATTTGTAAGTCATTACTCGCGTACATCAAACAGGTATCATCGGCATACATATATAGTTTACAATCACGCACGACGTTGGGCAGACTGTTGACATGCATGATATAGCCCACCGGGCCAAATACCGAGCCGGTGGGCACCCCGAGCGTGACCGGCGCGCACTCGCCGGCGCAGCCGCGCACTACGGTGCGCAGCGAGCGGCGCGCCAGGTAGGCCCGCAGCCACGCCAGCAGAGGGCCTCGCACGCCGCACTCGTGCATCGCCTGCACCAGTTGATCGTGATCGAGGGTGTCAAATGCCTTTTTAAAATCTATAAATAGGGCGATGATTTGATTTTTATTATTAAGACATTGGTTTACGTAATCCGTGAATTCTGTTAGCGCGGTCGCAGTACTACGCCCGCGCCGGAAACCATGTTGAGTATTTGTTATTATATTATGTTTTTCCAAAAACTCCGTTATTTGACGTACCAAGATTTTTTCAGTTATTTTATTAATCACGGATAGAATAGCTATGGGTCGGTAGTTAGAGTAATCCAGGTGACTGCCTTGTTTAAAAATTGGTCTGATGTGAGCTAGTTTAAGCTCGTCGGGGTATATACCACGTTCCACGCACATGTTTATAAACATCGCGATAATTGGACTTAATTGTTTTTTAAGGCATTTGACATCCCCGACCCTGATCCCATCCGCACCAGGCGACTTTTTACAAGATAGTCGGTCTATTGTTCGCTCGACCTCGGATGCATTTGTTTTTACATATAACAGCGTTACCAAACTTTCTTTAACGTAATCCGATCGAGCCAAAAATGTTTTGTTACAGTCATGCTTGATATTTTGTATTTCCTCCGTAAACGTCTTAGAAAAATTGTCGCATATCATCTTAAGACTATCCCATTTTCCTAAATGTTTTACAATAACATCGTCCAGGTTTACCTTTGTTTTTCCTATCCAAGTATTAATATGAGCCCAGATTTTTCTACTATCGTAATTACATAATTTTATTTCTTCTTGTCTATACTTATTTTTGGCTTTATTGATACATTTATTGACTTTATTTCTAAATCTAGTGTATTGTAATCTGTAGTTCATATTTTTTGGGTTGGATTTCCAAATTCTAAAAAGTTCATCTCTTCGGGCGATCATACTATTTAACTGTCTTGTTACCCATGGTTGAGTATCATGTTTTTTATGTTGTACTAAGCTAATTTCCGATCTACTGTAAATATTCTTAAATACATTACACAGTTCAGAGTATAAGAGTAACGGACATTGCAAGTTAACAATTTTTTCCCAGTTCACATCTCTAAGCTGTTGCAGAACTAATTTATTATTAAGTGTTGTTACCTTATTATTGCCGTCCGTCTCACACAAACCACATTCTTCGCACACTATGCAAGCACCTATAAGATAGTGATCGGAGATGTTACAAGCGAGCAGGAACGCCGTTGGCGCCGAGGGGCCTTGCCGTGTATCTCGCAAGCGCAGCCACAGGTGCTCGATGCGTGACGTCACCGCTCGCCCGTCTACTATCTGCTCCCGCGTATCATCGCCGATCGCGCACTGCATCCCACACTCTGCCATAGCTGCAGTATATCTCAACACTTCATGGTTCATATAGTCATTGAGGTTGATGTTAGTGTCACCGATGATGACAATGTTATTATCTGGAGGGATAGCTTTCGTTACTGCAAGTAGCTGGTCGATGAAACGCGTCTTGTTAAGATCTGGGGGTCTATAAACGGCTATAACGTGTGTAACCCTGCGCGCACTAAGCTCAATTTGAGCATGCATGATTTCTGCGTAAACACTATGAACGGCGTTAGCTGTGCACGTCAATTCCTTTCTCACATAAACTAATATTCCTCCTCCGCGCCGGGTCTCCCTGGTAGTCCAATACATATCATAATCTGTTATTGCATAGATAATTAGTTAATTAACCCTTTAATATTTTCGGCACGCATTTGTACAGTAAAAATTATCAGGCGGTCAAAAGGTTAAATAAATAAATATCCGGGGCACAATCTTTCACAAGTTGACCTAATTCCAGACTAAAGAACTTATTACACCTTCCTAAATTAGTCACTAACATAAGGGACCCCGCAATACGTTGAATATGAATGGAGATATCTTCATCTCATTCCAACGTATTGCTGCGTCCCTCTTGTTATTGACTAATTTAAGGTGTAATAAGCTCTTGAGCTCTGGACTAATCAAGCCATTTATGAATGAGGGTAGATGTTTTTAGTTCCCTGGTAAAGGTATCTCAGTCAGGTTTTATAGTCTTATAAAAAATCCATTAAAGTAGATCTCAAGTAACTGCATGCAGACTAGTGCTTTTTAGGATTCCGAAGTAAAATTTGGAACCCTTGTTTCGTCATGTCCGTCCGTCCGTCCGCAGCCTAGCGCAGAAACTTAGTACTAGAAAGCTGTAATTTGGCATGAATATGCATTTTAGTCACGCCAACAAAGTGGTACAATAAAATGTAAAAAAAGATTATTTTTTTGGGTTCCTCCCCTACACGTAACGATTAAGTAATCCGTCTATGAAATGTTAAGCTTTAAAGCGCTAATTTTTGTTGACTCGAGTGTCTCCCTCCCCCCTACAGCCAAAAATAGAAATACAAAAAATCAGAAAAAAATGGTAATTGAAAGCGCATACAACGAATTTAAAGAGAAAACTATCACGACTAAGACCTCATTGGTTCTTGAGATACAGGCTTTTAAAGTGTTTATACTTAGGTATGACTAAATAGAAAATTAGTTATTACATGTTCATGTCATGTTTGATCGAAGTATAGTGCCTTAATTGAGAACAGGATTTTTTTGAAAAGGTGTTCTATTAGAAAATTTGTTTATAGAGGTTTCAAAGAGGCAAGAGGCTATTTTTGTGAGAAAATATGTTTGAATATTACATTGGTGATTTGCTTCGCCACCTTTGGACTAGTGGTCGGAATGACGTCATTTTGTTTGTAATCGCAATCTGTAATTCTATCACTAGCTATGACGTAGAAACGACCTTGTGGCGCTTAAACCCTTAAACCCTCAGCAGGTTTACTTTTGTGACGTAAACGTTTAAAGCATGTTTTTTAACTTTTTTTATTCAAATTGGAAAATAATACAAAAATATTACGACATTGATTTTATTAGATAAATCTTAACCTAACATTAAATAGAACAATAAATCATACAAAATGGCACCATACAGTATCAAATTTAGTGAAAACACTTTGAAACTCTCAACTAAACAATAAAAATATTCTTAGATAATATATCAAATTATTAACAATCAAAGACAGCACAGAAATAACACAAATTATCTGTACTGTACCGTAAATACAAAAAAAAACAGGATTTTAGAATTCTGTCACCATACCCTGTGAGCATATTAACACTTAAAACGATTTTAATAATTTAGATTGATAATTATTATATTAATAAATAGTGTAAATATTCCAAGTTAATGGATACAGTTACATACAGTATATCCTTAAATATTTGACAGTACAGTCTGTCTCAAATAACGGCGCTGTTTAGTCGAGCGAACAAAAGATAGAACTAGTAACATCTTGTATATAAAACTGCTGGACATAGGTCTCCCAAAAAGTTTGATAAAAGGAATGCTCCTGCGCCGCTTTCATGGCCAGCCAGGGCGACCCACGCTGGCGCTACGTCTTCCGGTACACGGACACCACTTAACAAGTCTTGCCTATTACAGTTATGGTATAACACCGGATCATACCCACTGCCCACTGGCAGACGCCTTTAGACCCCATGAGCATCGGCTGTCTGTTTTGCGAGCGATGTATATATACGACATATTTTAATTATTATCGCCAAGACATTTACTAGTCCCGCATTCAGCAAGAATAAAGGGGAATTGCAATACTATGTAGAGTAATAAAAGAAGGAAGTGTCACTGCGAGTAAAGGCAGTGGCGTCGCGGCACAGTCGAGGCAGCGGCCGTGTCGTGATACGGTCGAGGCGTGGTCTTTGTAATGAGTCGAGGCGCGGACGACTATGCGCTGCTCTAGTTAAACAAAACGAATAACTTAAGCTATTGAGAGCAAACTTAAAAGCAAACCAGGATAAGTTTTTAAACAAATGCTGCCGTCCTAAAGGCAGTATAAGGAATTACTACCTTGTTGCTTCGCTCAGTAGAATGGTATTACTTGTCTTATTTGAAGACTAAACATCACCGTTAAATGCACTTACTCTAAACTACTACATGAATACATCGAAAATCGATCAGACACTTATCACATTAACCAAATATCACAGATATCAAAAAAAATGCGTACCTATAAGGCTTAGCTTAGCTACATCCTCAACCTAATCAGACTATGCCATTCGCCCCTATAAGGGGAATACTTAGGCCAAACAATTTATATCACCACCACCGCCATCCAATTTTAAAAGTTACCTTTTCACACTTTTACCTTATTTACCAACGGTTAGCTAGCTATTTTTCCTAATAGGTACCTACAACAATCAGGTAAAAACAATCAAACTGAAACAGGGCAAAAAGTGCGGATCCACAATTGGGATGCGTCCTGGGTAAGAAAAAGGTAATTCTCATAAGTCCGTCAGTTAGTTATCAAAAAATACTAAACACGTATTTTTTACACGTATCAATCAAAATTGACAAAAAAAAAAAAACAGCTGTTTATTTTCTTCAAAGACAAGTTTTGGTTAGCAAAGAGAACGCAGATCAAAGTTCGGGAGTGACGTGTGCCGGAGTGAAGTCACGGGGAACACTATTATTATCTTTGTCATTTTTTGTTTCATTCACGGTCTGGGTGTACCAAACGGTAACCAATCTAACCTATTCGGTCCAGGGGGTCACATGCTTACAAAATACGCCATAGTATAGTATACGCGACCTAATGGCACAGATCAGAAAGTTAAAGTTGTACATGGCTCATGGAGGGACATGACTCCCACGACCCCTGGATCTGGTAAATTGTCAATAAGGGCCTTATCACACGAGCGCGCAGCGTTTTCGCCGCGAGTGCGTAACGATTTCGTCGCAAGTTCGCCGCGTCTAGTTTAGGATTTTCCCACAAGTACGCAGCGAATTCGTTAAGCACTCGCGGCGAAATCGTTACGCGCTCGCCTAGCTTTCAACTCGCCCGCAAATCACAAGTGTGATAAGGCCTGCGGTCCCATTATAATTAGGTCGTTCCGTGAACGTTGGACGATCCGTGAGAGCCGTATTTCGTAATTGAACGTAGATAAAACATCTGGCACTTTCGGACCGGTATGTAAGTGCGAGGGTGACGGATGCTTTATCCACCGCGATAAAAGCGACGATAATACTGCACTCGCAACTCGCCAGTATATAACTAAACATGGTCGCAACGTTTGCATCACTGTACTATGTAAAGTAAAAAAACAAGTGTTTATACAAGCGACAGAAACCATCAAAGATTGAACCAAATATAAGCAAACAGTTTGCGGCGTTTCATAAGAATCTTGTTATTTACGGCTTATAGTCGGCTAGTTTGTCACATGTATTAAGCAAGGAACCTGGTGATGTTTATACTGAGCATTTTTAAATTACATTTTTAAAAATGCTTAGTATAAACATCACATTACTAAAGTGTATTCTGATTCATACTAAATTTATGGCCTGAACAAATTTCTTAAGATTCCAGTAATTAAGAATTTATCTCATCTTAACTATGGCTCGTGGATTAAACCTAGGTAAAAGGTCTTTCATTAAACATTTACCCAGGAAAAAATAAATATTAATTTTCAATTCAAATTTAAACAAATTCGAAAAGTTTAACAACTTTAGTAATTCTTTTTATAATGTCTAATAAGCTCATCAAGTAGAAAAGGGACAGAGTCCCACTAGCCTCCTTTAAATGAGTAGTACAGATCAACTAGAAGCGTTATAATTTAGATAAAGATTGATGAAAAAAATATTACAGATCAGAGTATATCCTTCCAGACCCACCTTACCCCTCGGCCGTACCACTGGTGGTACTTTGACCAATTATTAATATTAAAATCGAATTTAACGTTGTCGAAGGAGCTCTGCTGTCGCAGAGCTCCTATTTCTGGGTAGTTTGGCCCTCCGGGCCTGCTGAAGATCTAACATAACCTAAACCTACCTCATATTTATGATACAATTTTTGGGTCAGTGGTACGGTTTAGGGGTACGGTGGGTCTGCACCCAGTATAATATTGGCAACACTGAACAATATAGAATTTGCTGCAGCATGTGCTCCTACTCCCCCGTTAAACCTTTGTTTTATGGGGCAATGACAACTGTGGCTCGTTTCATGAAGCTACAAGTAACAAATTACAAGCGGAACTCCGTTTCTAGCAAAAGGAATTAGAAAGAGACTTCCGCTTCTAATTTGTAACTTGTAGCTTTATGAAATGGGCCTAAGGCCACCTAATGGTAAATGGAATCTGAAAATGCAATTGTCTGTAGGTTACAGCATAGACAATCATTCAATCATTCTCAAGACTGCAAAATATTCAATTGGAAACCATAACAATATATGTACCCACAGGCTTCATCATCACCTTAACATTGCCCTTGTGCATAAAGAAAGTGAATTTAAACAATCACACGTTGATTTTGAGAGTGACACTAAACTAAAAACAAAACCATTTAAATAGTGGCATTATTGCGATTAAAAATAATTTACTATTGAATGACATTATTTTTTGGATAGTGTCACTCTCGAATTTAACGTGCGCAGTAATTTCTTATGTTCACATGTTCTCTTCCTGTAGTTTTTGAGGATGGACCAATAGACAATTTTTTATTTAAAGTCACCTCAAATATAGACCTCTAGATCCTCCCCAGCAAAGAAATACATTATATAGCTTGGCTTGCTTATCTTATATTAACATGCAGACTACTGACATATAACTAGAAACAGACAATAATATTACAGTCTATTGAATAAAAATATTTAACCTATCATCAAGATAACGCAGTGACGGCCCTACCCCTTGTAAAACAAGGTAGAGAGAGATGGTGAGAGTCAACACTGTTTGGTCATTTTGGTGCCCCTTACTACCTAGAGTAACTGCTCCTCTCACTCCACCTCATGTCCAGCGGTGATGGAGCACCGATTTAGCACAGCATATGGTTACAACTAGATTCAACCAATATTTTATACATATGAAGGACTATTGGCAATTTTGACGTCAGTGCCTTTTAAAAAATGTATATTTTTAAACATTTAAAAATAGAGGGTATAGGGAGGCTATGGCCCAAAAAGTACCAGAACAATTTACTAGATAGAATAATGATAGAAAACAGGTAAAAAGTTAGGGTTAGATATGTATTGTCATCCTTCACAGAATAGAAAATAGACTTAAGTCTTAGGAATTATAGGAAAGTTTTTTCCAGTTAGTAAATTATACAAAAAAAATATCTTTAACCAAATGCATCAACAATTTATGTGTACATCTTTCATTTCTGTGAGATATTTTTTATTGTTGTTTCTTTTTACATTTGTATACATCCAATTGGTAAATTGACAAATTTATTCCGACTTCTCACTGGACCACTCAAAGTAGTCCATGACAAAACCAGTGCCCCATGATAAGCCATAGACAATGAGGAATATGACAACATTCCTATAGGCCTGCATATATACTTTCTGCATGAGAGTGTTGGCTATCTGTCAGTCTAAGTTCTCACTTAGTGGTTTTGCACGCTGAAGGGTCTCTACTAGTATCTGAAGATCCTCCCTAATGACTCGAGGCAGCCTGAGAGTTTTCACCGATTCTACATTCGGCATAGACAACGCCACACGAAGCAGAGCCGTGTCTCGGAGAGATCGCATGCCAATGCTGATATTCCAGTTTGTTCTATATCTAGCGTCGTGCCTCCTCTTTGGTGCCCGGAAGACGACATTATTTCCAACATAAAAGCGCTCACCTGTCGCTTCGTCGGTAAATTCCCATGGATGAGTCGCGAAAGTATTGATGTCGCAAAACTGGCTAGGTCTAAGTGTCGCATAGAACTGCCGCATTCCCCTGAAATCTCGCCACCAAACGATGACGGGGCGCGAAGTTACATTGGTGTAACGAATATAAACTCTGTGAGACGAATCAACGGAGCGCACCAATTCCTGCGCTCCTGTGTCATCGACTTCAAAAAGTAGAGCGTTTTCCGCTATTGCTTGATCCCCAGGTAAAGCCATTCCTACGGCATGCGGCCGTAGGAAAATCAGCTTAAATACCTTTTAGTCCGCAAATGATTGTCTCTCTATGCAATGTAACCAAACTGAACAGGGATTTGATAACAAACCTGTTTATGATAAGTCCCTCCACAAACCAATAGCCAGACAAGGCGCCGTGGTATTGTATTGTATTGAAGCTGGCAAATACTGGCAACACTCGTGAATAAAAACTTGAGAGCGATGGCCGTGTGTGTAGCAGTTATAGGAAAAGATGTAAGTTATCCCAGTTATCTTTGCTTCTTTAACTTCTAAGGCGATCGCTTCATGATCAGTAGAAGGTAATTTTTCATAACAGTGGCACAGAATAGCACTTATCACGGTTTAATGAGTTTCTTTAAATCTCGATAGGCGGAAATAGGCAGGCGGATAAAATGGATCAATACTTTGAGACCTACCAGAGACAAGACAACCCAAACAATGCACGGCTGTACAAAAATTACCCAATTTTTTGGGTAATTGTCGTAGTAACGAAAAAGAAACATCCCATTATATTATCAATATTGTATTTTTTACTGTTACAGAATTCGCCTTTGTATATAGGTGGAATTGGCAACGACTCGGGAAATGACAATGATCTATCTCGACAGTGGCTAGTTCACACCGCTCTGGACGCGTTGGAAGAACGGCTCGCTACAACTAACACTAATAATGCCGCATCTGGAACTAACACTGCTCGTACAGATCTACGGGATTTGTATTTGGGACTTCTTTACGCGACTGATACTCACAAAATGTTAGTACTTACAGAATTGAAATCACATTTTTTTCGCAAAATGTATAACTTTAACACTTTTAATCTTGTTGCAGTTATGGCTACGTAACAAACACGAAGATAAAATTGGTGCTTGTTACGAGTTCCACCTCTCCCAGTGGGAGCAACATTAGAGATGCAGAAGTTAGAACAGCATTGCGTCGACTTCATGCTTTGTATGCTGACGCTATATGCAATCCGTTTCATTTGCCTGGAGACCAGATAACGTCACCGTAAGTTTAAAATATTTCATAAAGTTGAGAAAGGTAAAACCACCCAGTTTCAATTTCTGCTATATAATTTTTATATTGCAATTGATTTTCTCATCATTTTCCTGTAGACAGCTAGTAATTCATAAAGTTTAAAAACACTAATTTTCGAACAGAATCCTAATTGACTTATTTTTTACCTTCCTGGATGGAATCACTTAAGGATCACATTACCGATCACTGTATAAAAATCTTTCAAGAGTTATCTAAGTTTGTTTTAAGACTTCTAAAACTTGAAAATCGCATCATGGGCTCGCCTTAAGTTTACAGATCGTAGGTATAGTACGCTAAAGTCCTTAGTTTCACACCGCGTGACAATATTTTATTATTAGTAGCTAAATCTACATTTTCTTATTTTTTCAGGAAATTCGACAAGCAGGTCAAGAGTCTTATGTTGAACAATGTATAACACTATTTAGTTCAGTGGTAAACTTTATCATTTACTCTAAAAACTTAGGAAGGTGCACTAAGTTTCAATACTTTCGAACATAGACTATTTATCACTCAAATTAAAAAAAATATATAGCTTAGAAAAACACGGAAGAAATGTATGTATGTATGATTACGACCATAAACAAACATGCTAACAGAATCTTTGTTATTGTTTTATCAGTCGCATTGATTTTCTTACGTTGTTAAGTTATAATAAATTGATTTAAGAAATATATTGGTACTTTCATTAATATTTTTTTGTAAAAATTCTAAACATCGTTACCCAACTAGCGCATAGTTATAACGTTACAAAATCCTCGAATTGATGAAAAAAAACTTAGTTAAACGAACCTTAAACTAAAGGAACGTGTCCTGCAATTGTCCTGTTTATTTATACAATAAGATGGTTCACGTTCTTATAGAGTCTGGCAAACGAAAGCTGTCCCAGAGACACGGCGGCCATTTCAAAAAACCTGAAACTGTTTATACTGAATGTACACTGAATAAACGGAGTTGATACTATTTGATTTCCTGATCTTTTCATATCAGTGTTGGAGTATCAACTCCGTTTATTTAGTGTACAGTCAGCGTTAAAAGCTGCAGGTTTCTTGAAATTGCCGCTCTTCCTCTGGGACAGCTTTCGTTTGCCAGACTCTAGCCTGACAAGTTACATAAAAATCCTGGTCATGTTTTGGAGTTTTAGTTCTACAGATTTTTTACAATGGTGTTTTTAGATACTTTTTAAACTTGACCAATATATTGCAAATATGAGATAATTCAATCTCACACAAATTGACCTAAACTCAAACTAAGCTCTATGCGAGACGATAAACATAAACATATAGAGAAATACATGAAAATATCCTTGCAAGCTTCACTAACGACTAATCGCGTTGTACATTTAAAAAAAAACATACTGCAATGCGTAGACAGAGTATCTATACAAGCTAATTTGAGATAGCAAAACAGACAACCTGAACAAATCACATATCACCTTTAGCAGACATATGTAGGTTCTGTAAAAATATCAATTTTAAAAGACAATTTAGGCATGCAATATAAATTCGGCTTGGTGTGTCCTAAATCAAATAATGCAATTTACAGCAAGAGTGCTTTTGTTATGGCGATGCGTATTTTTAATAGTCTTCCTCAAGAACTTAAAATACTTGAGGTACATCAATTTAAGGTTAAACTGAAGAAGTGGCTGTATGAAAATGTATTTAATAATTTAAATGTTTTTCTTTTATATACGTTATCAATTATAAATAGTTACTTAAGTTTAAGTTTCTTGATGTTATGCATACATTATTGACGTTATAACTCTATGCCTAAATGATATTGTAGGCCTGGAATTGGCCACTGTTGGAACTAATTATAATTTTTGTAAACCGTCCATTTGTACACAGTTCACAATAAATATTTTCTTTCTTATTCTTATTAAGTGCCAACCATATTAAGGCGGTTCATTATGAGAAATTATTATCGGTGAATGTGTTTTCATCTTTTACAACACTGGTTTTTGCAGTCTGAAATAGAACCATTTAAGGCCGCTACAGACGGACAGCATTTGAACTGTGATTTTGCAATTCAATTGCTGTCCGTCTGTACTGGCCCTCAGATCACAAAAACTTAAGAGTCCATTGATAACGGATTCCAAAGTTTGAATCTTATGTTTGAAATCCAAACAAAATCGGCCTAGAAAAAACGTATCCGTGGAGTGAGATAGAAAGTAAAGATGCCATCTTCATTATTTACATGTCTGTCCATATAAAAACTTCGTTTCTTTTATTCGTTTTAGTATTAGTACCGAGGCGACCGAGGTCTGCTCGAGTGTATGTATTTAGACTATTAAAACAATTGGATAGTGTCATCTATATAATATGTCAAATATTTCGGATCACGCTTTTTCGGCGGAACCCGAGTTTTACCGAAGGTACCTACCTAAAAAAAAAACCTACCTACCTACCTACCTAAAAAAAAACCTAAGGAAACCTAAGGAAGGTACCTATTCCGCAATTTTCATCAAAATCGATGGAACCGTTTTCGATACATTATAAACAAGAATTGCTCGTTCAAAGAAAGGTAACTAGATTAGATTTCTTGTCCCGTCTACGCTGGAATTAGTTTCATCAATAGGGAGACAAAGTTTCTATTATAGCAACATTTCTTAGCTGTCAAAAACGTTTGGAAACCTTATTATTTCAACTCGATATTTCTGATATGTATGTTATTTATTAAGAATTGAACTTGAAACTTAAAGCATGCAGCAATTTGTAGCCCTTAAACAAGTGTATGAGAATTGTAACAAATAAAAAACAATACTTATTTTTTTATACACAGTTAAATAAGTGGCATCATAAGTATCGTAATTAACATCATTATATTTAAAACATCGTGCTTTTTGAACGATCTATACACCCTACTATACCAACGCCACGCAACACGACAAAATAGTCTGACTTTCAGACATCTCTTTCTTGTGACAGAAGTAAAGTCACGCTGATCTCCGGTTCAGCGCTGAGCAATTTTAATTCCAAAGTTGTTTATCTCGACCGGGAAATCGCATCAAAATGGTAAGTAAAACATGATCGTACATTAAAAATACTAATTATATTCATATGAAAGTTTGGTACTTAAAACATGTCATCAACTTAGATTTTTAAGGTTAAGTCTACACGTGTCGTCTTTTAAATTTAAACTCAACTTTACATAATTCGCCATTGTTAAATATATCGAAATTGCGTTTAATAACACTCCGCAACTAAAAGAACTATCGACTATTATATATATTCCCTGGTCAAAGCGTCCTGATGGTTAGTTATTTGTAAAACGTTTATTTTCGGTTTAAGGCAGCCGCCGTCGTCGCAGGCAAGGACATCGAGAAGCCTCAGGCTGAGGTCTCGCCGATCCACCGCATCAGGATCACGCTGACGTCCCGCAACGTGCGCTCGCTGGAGAAAGTTTGCGCCGACCTTATCAATGGCGCGAAGAAACAAAAGCTGCGCGTGAAGGTTGGTATCGCGATTAGGCGACTTTCTTTTGTTGGAGTCAACCCGCCCACCCATTCACCGATAAAAGCCTTTTAAAGACTAACCTCTATAAAATACCCCACTGAAATAATACCTCTTGGAACGAAATATATGATTAAGTTATTTGTTAAACTAACCATTCATTATAAGGGAAACCTTAACAGCTAAAGCATAGATAACCCTTACAAATAGCCCTTTAAAAAGCATATTGAACGGCTTTTCTAAGTAAAAGACTTATAAAACCCATTTGAAACCCCTTGAATGGGATAGCGGGTTTTAAAGGCAAATCAAACGGCTTTTAAGTGATACGGCTCTTCTAAGCAAAACCCATTCAAAACCCCTTAAATGGGATAGCAGGCCGGTCCCTGGTTAGAGTACACTATTGTACTGTGTGATAACTGTTACAGTGATTGATTAAAGTCAGCTACATGAACATGCATTACAGCACATGCAAAAAACGCTATGTACTTTCTATAAGGAGCAATTTAGATCTTGCACAGTTTGAATAGAGCTTGAAATCCTTAATGGGAAAACAAACAGAGCTACTTTTGTAAGTGCAGTGACTCATAGAAGAGTATATGAGAGTGAAAGAGGACTACAAACCTGTGGGTCGCTCAGTGATGTGCTATCATACATACTAGCTCAAAAAGCTGCATTGGCATTATTCATTACTTTGTAGTAGGAAGCACTCTATAGCTGTTGCCCGCGAATCCATAGGTGTAGAAGTCCCTCGGGAACTGTCCAATTTTTTAGGATAATAAGTACCCCCTGGTCTTAAATTATCTCCATACCAACAACAATCATCGAAAACAAAGAATAGCAAACAGACAGTGTTACTTTCACATTCATAATTTAGTATAGAGTGGTAACCACATTAAATTTAGTATGCTAATACTACGGCAGATGTGCACTCATACAATTGTTTTGGCCGATATTAAAGGATTCTTAACTACAACCAAGGGACCAATATAGAAGAGAGGGAAGAGATAGTTACTTTGACATGCCTAATGCCCATATTAGCAAAAATCAGAACCCAGTGACATGTGATGCTAAGATAAATCTAATGACACTGTAGAAATCCATCCAATCAGAATTTACAACAGACATAAGAACCATACATACGTAACATCAGGCCTTCTTTGGAATTTATATCATATACTAAGAGCACAGATAAATTGCAAACTTTTATGCAGCTGGTAAACTAATCGCGACCTATGTCAATGTATGGAGACAACAGTTTTTCAATGGCAAAGACAAGTTTGTTCCCTCAATACAGTTTTATATTCTTTAAGTTGCACGGAACCCTCGGTGTGCGGGTCGGACTCTGACGCACTTGACTAGCTTTTTACTAGGCCTACAGAATTTACAAACAATTAAATATCTTGGCACCTTGATGAAGACACATCAAGTCAATACTGCTGTGTTCACCATACTGGTGCTAAAGGAAATTCTCTTCAAAGTGCAGACTGGATGTTTTATACACCATTCTGCTCATAGGGGAGATACATTTAATATTTTGAATGTTGTGTCAAATAATCTTGTCCCCCCAGGCAAGTATGATAGTGGTAGATTTTAAAAATAAATTTGGTAGATTATAGTAGGTTTTGATCACGATTTTAGTAGTAATGCATGCAATAAACAAATGGTCACTCTAGGAAAGGTTATAATATCTTTTCTTAAGTTAGTAACATTAATTCTTAAAATTACAATTATAAATTGACTGAAGCAGTAACGAAGCAGGAGTATTTTTCCTTGAAATTTCATGATTTCCTTCCAGTTTTACTGCAAACTCTTTTTTACATTAGGCCGCGATAAAGTCGCTGATCTTCTACATTTATTCACCAGTTTTACGGTGAATATGCGCAATTGCTTCGCTGCAAAAAGTCTTACCGTAATCGGTCTTTCTGATATTAGACCACCTCCTCTTTCAGTGTGTTTGCCTCTTGTGCCAGCCGTATAATAACAATAGACTTGCGCAATATTGCATAATCTTTTCTACTCGTCTCATTTTACGTACGGGCCAAAAAAGGAAGGGTAGAGAATATTGTGCAATATTGCACAATGATTTTGTTTAATTTGTCATTCACGATCAGTCCATCGCGTCAGTTGGCGCGGCGTCCTAACAAATTTTGGACTCGATGGCTTTATGAGATAGATAAACCCACATCTATATAGACGAGTAAGACCAGTGATAACTTATGCATTTTTTATTAATATTGCAGGTCATCCGCGCGTTAAGTCGCATACGCACTGAGAGCAAAGGTGGCGCCACCTTTGGGGGTACACTACAAAATTCCGAATTGAACAAAATTCCTAATTTTGATACTTCCGAATGCATTTTTTTTATAGAAGTCTTTATTTTATAGCAACTAAATTATGCATTTTATTTAAAATAGCTCCAACTTAACATAGCTCTCGGACAAATGAATATTTGGAATGACTCTTCGGAAATTTAAGGTGTTCCCTTTTTTTGCCATCCAAAATGATGCATTGCAATGTAATTGCTTGTGATTGTGTAAGTGATTGTTTCTACATTTACTACCTCCTAAAAGACCTCTCACACTAGCGACTTAGAGCGTTGTTAGCGTCTTGTCAGCGTTCGCGCAGCGTCAACGCGATGCTAGCTAGGGCTAGGAGTTTGCATTGGGCATTGTCCGCCATGCGAACGTCGCGTTAATGTGCCAACAAAATATCTTCTGTTCTTGACTTCTTCTGTTCCTTCCAGGGCCCCGTCCGCATGCCAACGAAGATCCTCCGCATCACCACGCGCAAGACGCCCTGTGGTGAAGGATCCAAGACCTGGGACCGGTTCCAGATGAGGATCCACAAGCGAGTGATCGACCTGCACTCCCCATCTGAGATCGTGAAGCAGATCACGTCGATCAACATCGAGCCAGGAGTAGAGGTGGAAGTGACCATCGCCGACGCGTAGGCATAACTGCCAATAAACTTAAGTTGGTATAATAATGAGTTTTATTTATTCTATGAAGACATGTTGCGTACTGCAACGTAAAGTTGTGTACGTATTAGAGCAGCCTCGGGTTGAGGCTCGCACGGCTCACCTATGTTGGTCTGCTTAGTCCGCGCTCAGCGCGAGCAGCGCGCGGGAGCCGCCGAGAGTCGGTCTCTTGCCCGTGCTCAAAGGCGCCTCAGTGTGCGTGCATCGCGTAATTTGGACGTGTATCCGAGCATGCCACGGGCAGAACGTGTAACTTGTCCGTCAACGTGTAACTAGCGTGTACACGAAGAACAGGGCCTAAAACTAGTGTTGATAAAGACTCGAGTCCTTGGAGTCTTCATTTGTAGGACTCTACTTAGTTTTTTAGACTCTAGTCATCGAATCGAAGCTCAAGTTCTTTTGAAATTAAGGGGACTTAAGTCTTCTGTAGTTTTATATAGAGACTCGAGTCCTCTACAGAGGCTCGAGTGTTTTGTTTACTCTTAAGGCCTTTCAAACAACTGAGTCATGATTAGAACTCATTTGGACTTATAATTGTATATGAACACTTGTGATTATGAGATTACGGAATATAGGTACTGAGTAAAGTAGTATTATATTCATCAGTACCTACTTAGGTATATCTTTCTTTTGATTTTAATGCTGTCTGTTTGTATGGTTTTCATAATGAATTGAAATACGGTCCTTAGGCATTCACGGCTTAAAGAACTAATGACGAATTGAAGCCAAAATGAAATGTAACTTTTAAATTTAACTAGATGACGCCAGCAAGTTTGTAAATTTAGAATTCTAGGATGATAAATGTTGCATGAGCTTCCTTGGTTCTCTTATGGCATTTGTAGTCATTGTACTATTCGTTTCTAAAAGAATACCCACCACCCTTAGATCGAGGGGTCTCCAAATGACTTATTTCAGTATTTTCTTAACAGCGTAGTTACAACACATAAATCCGGAAGTAACTATATGTTTCTGCCTATCTGTCTGTTCCTTTCACGCTGAAACCATTAAACCGATTGAAATGAAATTTGGTAAGTACAGAGATAGTTTGAGACCCGGGGATGAACACAGAGTATTTTTTATTCCAAGAATCAACCCTTTGAATAGATGAAATTTGGGATGAAAGTTTGGACGGGAAAATCTATTACACGCGGAGGAAGTCGTGGGCGGATAGCTAGTGTTATAAATATTATAATAACTTATGACTACAAATGCCATAATAATAGAATTAAGTAGTAACAGCTTTTTTAGAACTTTGTATACATAGTAGGTAGAATTTATATTTTGGAAAATTACACAATTCCTGAAATAACCACCATAAACAAAATATACGCGGACAGAGACGCGAGTAAAAGTATTTATTAATATTTTAATGGCGTTATTATTGATAACCAGTTATTTACTGTCACTCAGCCACTTAGGTTGCCTTTTCCCAACTTGACTCTTTATAGAGAATATTTAAATTATACTAAAACATTTCTGAAAGGTACCTAAATTTTACTAATATACTTCGTTTGTGCATTCAAACCACTTCAGAAAAGTACATACATACCCATCGTTTGATGGGTATGTACTTTCGTTCTTTGTGTTTACAAACATGACATATTTTGATAGAAACCATAGCAA
This sequence comes from Acleris holmiana, assembly GCA_949316455.1. Lineage (NCBI taxonomy): Eukaryota > Metazoa > Arthropoda > Insecta > Lepidoptera > Tortricidae > Acleris > Acleris holmiana. Next base: position 2,656,516 of record OX438782.1, on the reverse strand, counting down.
GCCAACTAACTTCAAAAGCAAATCGTCATTATAGGACTCGAGTCTTAAAGCACACCTAAAGTTGAAATAAGACTTTAAAAAGATACGATGGCTTGAATCTTTCTAAAGCTTGAGTCGTAACTACAAGACTTAATAAAACTCAAAAAAGAACTCGACTCACAACTCAAAAGACTTGGAAGTCTTTTAAGCTCACAGTCTTATAAATATGGGTCGAGTTCTTGCATTTTAGACTTCAGAGACTTGAGTCCCTATCAACACTACCTAAAACGATAGACGTGTTACCGTATTGTTAACGCGCGCGGGCTTCTATTCTACTGCGTTATAACACTTATAACGATATCGCGTTTGACGTGTTTTAGAATCGTTTATGTCACATTCGCCATTATTGTAAATGACATAAGAGAGTTATCAAAACGTTGACCATAAGGAAACACGTCAAATACGATATCGTTATTACCGTGTAGAATCCCAGCCCTGTTATGGTGGCAGAGTCGAAAACAATACTCAAACACATCAAACGCAACATCGTTTTAACCCAGTGAATAAGAGGCTCCGCCTGGGCTGATATTCTCCTCGGAAAAAACCAAATTGTCTTTAACAGGGCTCGGATACCGGTTAAATTTTAGAACCGTTATCATGTACTTGCCTCAAAACCTTTTCATTTCGGTTCTGTTTTTGGAGAAACTGTTATATAGTTTTTTACGAATTAACCGGTATCAAGCTAAAAGAAACCGGTTAGACCGGACGCACGGCACGCACCATAAACAAGTGCCGCTTTTGATTTTATTCAGTGCAAACTTGGTTTCTCGACTCGCCGCTCGTGGATTAAACCGGTTAATTAAGGTTAAAGCTCTCAAAACGTTCGAGTTCCCTGGAAAAATTCGGAGCAAAACCGAACCTTTTTAAACCGGTTCCGAGCCCTGGTCTTTAAAGTGGTTTTTAACTCAGCCGCCATTACCATCAAGTAAAAAAGAGCTATCAAAACTTTATACGTAATAACGTGTTGTGTGATATAAGGGCAATACGGTTTTACCCCAATAGAATAGAGGCGCTGAAAATTAAAATTATTTATTTCAAAAATACGAATCACAATATTGACAACAGGGTTGGGTCTTCCTAGTAGGTAAGAAATAGTTGTGTCAGGAAATCCCCGCTCCTCCATAGTAGCAGTTAGCAGTTATTGTACCTGTTATAGGTAAGTACTTAAACTATGACTTAATAGAAAAAAATACGACAATTATCGATTAAGGTAATAACGAATATAGTGTCGTTTGTGTGTGTGCGCGCGCGTGTGTGACTATGTGTATGTATGAGTGTGTGTAAGATGAGCATGTGAGTAAGTGGGTGTGATTGAGTTCAAATTAATTTAATACAAGGCTAAGTACCAGTTCAGTATCTTCTAAGCATCTTCAACCATTCCATTACTGATTTCTTACACTTGTCACTTTTTTGCTGGTAAATATTGATTTTGACATTATTTTTATTGTATGCAGATTGTCTTATGATAGATCGAAATCTTATTTAGTTTAGCTCAGATTGGTTTCTTCCTGCTTCCTCTGCTCAGCTTAAGTTTAAACGTCAGGAGCTGGTAAAGTAAACACTTCATGGAAACTTACTGATAGAATTTGGAAACAACAGAGCGAAGGCCGCGCATTTCCATACTAAAAAGGGTCCCCAAAGGGAGCACCTAAACACCAACCGTTGCTTCAGATTCTCAGCTGGCGTCCTGTCTAACCAACTCTCATGTTTCGCACGTTATCTAAGCTGGGAAAATAAAACAATTAAGTTCCTATTGAACTCTATTGAAATTAAAAACACGGCAATATCTTCTTACGACAAAAATAGATCTTGGTTTGAAATAACAAAAAACAGTCCTCATTTTATAACATCACTAATAATCACAATTATATGATATAATAGATATAACACTTCATAATCACAGAAATTCACAGAATAAGTACTTAATGCATGGGAACTGCCCTTTTGCTTCCACTCTACTGACTGTTTGCACCAAGAACTTGATTTCAAGTTAACTAAAGGCTATAATTAATATTATACAATCACTAGGTGCCAATCATTGGTATTTTAGACGCGAATAATTGGGTTTTTTACCCTAATAATAACAACTTTTCAATCTTAAGGCCCAAAATGTCAATTGTACATTTAATAAATTACTTAACAGCCGTAACAAATACTTGTTTAAATCAGTCTTGGAAATTCTAATAGGTACGCAATAGTCATTAATTACATACTAAAAGAAAGGTAGCCGCTTTCCTTTTCTCTGTGGACGTCCTTGTCTAGTCTTAGACGCATGTACTTAGCAACGATGGCTCGAGTGAGATGTAAATGGTGGATCATGTGCGATGTGCAGATATGGTAGGTGGGGCTGAGCAGGCGACGACGCCCGGCGGCGGCTGCCCACTGCGCGCCCGCGCCCCGCACCGCCCGCTCGCACTCCCAGCACACGCGGAACAACTCCTCGCTCGGCAGACACACGCCTCTCAGCTCCTTCAGGGTTATAAACTTGTGGAACCACAACTTTTTGTCAGTAAACAGAGCATCCACGCACTCCTCACACCTAAGCACTTTTGCGAGCTGCACGCTCATCCACCCTGATATATATCCGACCATCAGCTTTCGGTAAATCTGATCCCGCTCGCTGTGTAGAGCGTTCGACAGTATCCGAACGTTCGCATCGGCTCTAACATCGTGCTGCATTCTGGGTTTTTTTTGGCCGATATATGCAAAAAGTTCGTCAAAAGAACGCTTACCTGAAGACCGTTTGATAATGTCCAGAGCCTTTTCGAAATCGCTGATTGGATAGCTTAGTAAGGGTGCACGATCTGTGTAGAAAAGGTAAGATCCCGAGACCTGGAACAGGCTTTGGTATATTTGCTGGAACTTTTTGCCTTGTTGTTGGGTGTTACGGCTGCGGAAGTGTTGGAAGAAATTGTCTGCGTGGTCCCAGGCGAGGCGGTGCGTCGCTACACAATCCAAACAGCCCTTTTCCACCAAAGTGGTGTATAGATATATCAGAGTCTCAATGCTGATCAGAAAGCCCTTAAACCCTGATGATTTGTCCGTCACACCTAGCTGCTTACTAGAAATACTATTTCTACGATTACCATCCTTGTAATAGTAAATAGAGGCGATGTATTTCTTGGCTTCATCAAGGAACTCTAAAATTTCGCGGGAATTATCCCGACTTATAGGTTGTTTGAAACCAGCCTGTCCTTTTTTCGAGTGCAAAATGTCAAATAGAGTGTTGGTAATTGTAATAAATTCAATTGTTGCCTCGGCATCTTTGAAATCTGGTAATTTGAATCTGTTTTTGCAAAGTTGCAAGGCCTCGGCCAGGCTCAAGGAGAACCGTTCAGTCACTAGTCCTATCTTAGCAACAATATTGCGTAAATTAACCATATCAGTATATGGTACTGAAGCAACAGAACCGAAGGGATAAGAATCCTTTAAATTCTCAAGTTTACTTATAAATTCCCAGCTAATCTTGCGTTTCTTGTCATCAAAAACCACCTTGTTCCCTTCAAATTTGATTCTTACACTTCTAAGACACAAAGTGGGATCTATGAAGACGGCTACACTATCGTCACATCCAGGGTGCCTAAATGTCGTTTTTAAGTTCCTGTGATCATGTAGTTTGCAGCCCAGGAGTTCTGCTACAGCTACGGATTGAGTTATAGAAACTACGTCAACACCAGCCTCGTAACTGTGGCATAAAGTCATCTTAATTAATTCAGCTTTGATCTCATTTGTCGGATGTTTTGCTATGAAAAAGCCTACTGGAATCTTCCAGTTTTCTTCCTGGCTTACGAGTAGAATCACTAATACTTCTGACGGCTTTATGTCAAATCCACTCTCCAACGGGCCCGCACCGATATCAACATCAAGAGCACTGTGACGAGTAATCAGTTGAAGGCTATCTGCTATAAGTGAACAGATTAAATTGCCACGCTTTGTAGTTTGTCTCTTCGCCAGTATACTAAAAGCCTGCTTCGTGAGCCCTGGTTGATATTTGTCGTTTTCATACAACCTGCGTAGGACTTGACTATTTGGAAGTGGAGTATTGTAGTTTTCTCTGATATATTTGTAGGATATCGGGGAGTAAAAGTGAAGGAAAATCGCTAGTAACTTAAGCTCCGGAGTGATTGTATTAAATAGGTTGACAGCTTGATTGTTGTCGTAAACGTTGTCTACGTCTTCAGCATAAAAGTTGAGCATCATTTCGTGCTCAGACCGAAGTTTCCTCTTTTTAACCATCTCTAGTAAGATGTCCTGCATGCTCATTGTGATCTTGTTACAAGATTCCACATCAGACATGTCTGTGTAGTCCTCTGAACAGGAGACGGAGTCCGATTCTTCAGTACTGCTCATGGCGGCAACGTTTTCTAACACTTGGCTCTTGAAAAATCAAACCTTGACTCTGCTGTTACTATAACAACAAAATTAACCCAATAATAAAACTACAGAAACACACAAGGCACGACTAAGGGATTAGTTTTATTTAAATGATAAAAAGATATAGGTACTTACCTATATTTCATACACTTTTTTATTTTTTATTATTGTCTGTCGATTCGAGTGACAGAATTGGAAATGTTACTTTTTTAACGTACCTATTAAAAATTTAAAAATCTTATACAGACAGAGTTGCCATGAATAACGTATGATATACAATTATAAGAATAATGCTGGTTCCATATAATGTCGACCAACATCCGGGGGGTGAATCTACGGGTTGCCTGCCTTGAGTGGCTTGAGTTAAGTTTGGAACAGCGAAATTAAGTGCGGTAGAAGCTCAGATCATACAAACAATGATCTGAGGGTAGAAGAGTATAACGTTATTATTATATGTCGTTACGATAAATGCCGCTATAGGTCCGAGCTTTACTTATCTGTTACTTGGATATATTAATCTTGATTATAATATTTCCTTGAGACTGGTAAAAGCCAAAACACGATTAGAAGCAAAATCCTCAATGGTTTTACTTTACATGACACCTTTTTTGCATGTTTTGGTTGAATCTCTTTCGGAACCCTACATCCATAAGGATGAGTCTTGATTGAATAATTGATTATTTTTTATTGCTTAATTCCTGGTAAACCCTTTTTTAATACGGCTGTCAATGCTATGGTTTTAAAGTAAACAGCTGACGCTGCGATCAAGGCGCGCGTAAACTATTTCCATCTCACGTTCTTCGCTCGGAAGCACATAAATTAATTTAGCCATCCCTTTTCATTCTTGTATGGGCTTGGCAGCATAATGAATGTGGCCTCTAATAAAAAAGTTAGAATTATTATTGTGCATGACAGTGAATGCCGTTCTTTAATATGTAACCTTGCAACATTAGTTTTTTTTTAATCATTCCAATTCATTCCATTTGTTTGTATTTATTTTGGTTTTGGCGGTTGTGCTCACCAAATCGTCGAAAAACCTGTAAAAACAGTTTTTGATTAAGGTTGTTTTGGTATCGAAAAGGTCAGACACCTTTTTTTACTACGTAGTTGCAGAATCTCACGTAGCTGTAAGTATCATACCTTTCGATTATTGTTGTAAACGTCCATATGTTGTTTTTCACCACTTAAAAGTTCAATAAAAAATATATACCAACTGTAATTTAACTTTGCAACATCTATTTACTTTAAATAAGCTATATCCCGACGAATACAATACTCGTAAGTACAAAAACCTATCAAAACTGAAGGTAATTTTATATAAAAGCAAACTGAAGTTCTGCGTATTTTATTGATTGACCGGCAGTAGGTATTTGACTACATAGGTACCTATCAAATATTTTCTATTTTTATTAGGTTCGACGGCTATATTAAAAATCCAATAATTCTGAACGATTTTGTGACATTGGTCTTGGACTGTTCAGAGTACAGATTATTATAAAAGAACCAAATGAAGATTACTTTATTTTTATAAGAATCTGCAATCGTAATATTTGAGGTCATACCTACATACAAACAACATCACGCCTTCATTCCCAGAGTGGAGTAGGCAGAGCTACAGAAATATCAAAGACTACTTTAACTGTGAACATACTTATTGAACTGTCCTGCATTTAATTGTATTGTAAGAAGTTAAATTATTTCTATCACTTGTATGTTTTATATGTATTTCTCTATATAAGTATGTGTTTATTATTGTTTAGTACCCACGGTACAAATCTAAAGCTTAAGGTTCGGTTTCAATGGGTCTTATTCTGCATGCTTGTAGCATTGAATTCCGTCTAGGGAATGTACACCGGTATTTTTTTGTATGGAAATTACCACGGTAACCCTCTTTTTTCCTCATATTTTTGTTGGACACATTTTGTTTTCATGGGAATATCAAAGCTATACCTATTAACCCTTAGTATGCCTAGTCCCGTATCAGTACCCATACCGTGGTATGCCGGGAAGACTTGCACAATTGTACCAGTCGATTGCCTTGTCCCGTATCCGTACTTATAGCCTCGGTTGCCTAGTACCGTATCCGACCCCAATCTAAACCTAAGGACAATTACAGTCGCACTCTCTATTGACAAAGTCTTGGCATACAGGTTGTCTGCAAGCCCCTCCGGCATATGAAAGAAACAATATGTATGTCTGGTTTAATATGATAATCAATCATTTAAGCTCTCCACACACAGAGGATGGAGGCCGCGGCGCGGAGGCGGCGGGAGTATTGCGGTTACAATACTCGTAACATAATGCATTCTCCAAAAGGCCTTCTTACAGAGTGCAATGTTTACGGCAATGAGCTCGCCTCTGCCCTGTGTGTGGACAACTTAATGTTTAATGTTTAATGTTTAATGTTTAATGTTTAATGTTTATTTGGGCACAAACGGTACAAGTAAAGAAAAAATATTACAAAAAAAAACTTACATTATACATTGACCAGTGAAGTTACCACAGTTAACTAATACAATACAGAGTAACACGTTAAAAATATGTGTTGTATGTTATACTTAGTATTAAATTCAAGTACAAATATTCAATTTAAAAACAGACAACACTTAATGTTTAGACAACGCTATCTTAAATCTAAGAAGGGAAAGACTAAATATATCTAAGTGAGAAAACGTACTATTATAGTTTTTAAAAGTTCTACATAAGAATGAATTCGATGCATATTTGTTACGAGTAAAGGGAACATGAAATAGATTGGTATTACCTCGAGCATTAATGCGAGGAGCCCTAAGGCCAATTTTACCTAGCAAGTGCGGGGAATCAATCTCACATGAAATAATTTTATGCAATAAAATAAGGTCTCTAAGTTTGCGCCGACTCTCAAGCGAAACGACATTGCCGCGGCAGAACGAACAGTCCGACCGCTTAGATTTCCACTCTAAGTGTTTGAATAATTTGTCTTGAAGTTTTTCGATGGAATCAATATAAATATTGTATTGAGGGTTCCAAACAGTTGAAGAATACTCCAAAATCGGCCTGACTAAGGAATTGAAAAGAGTTAAAATTGTATCTGCGCGCCGAAATTCTCTTCCCATTCTTAAAATAAAACCCAGCAGTCGAAAAGCCCGACCAGTAATATAATCAACGTGATTACTGAAGAGCAATTTGCTATCCAGAAAAACTCCCAAATCTTTTACAAGTGATGTTCTCTTAACAATTTTATTGTTAATATAATAGTCATAATTAATGAATATTGATTTTCTTGTAAAAGTAATAACATTACATTTACCAATGTTAAGATGTAAATGGTTATCAGAACAATACTGGTAAAGCTTATCTAAATCAACTTGCAGAAGATAACAATCATTGATAGTTCTGATAACTTTGAAAACTTTTTTGTCATCTGCATAAAGTAAACAATTACTAGAACTAAATATTGAGATGACGTCATTAACGAAAATATTAAAGAATAAAGGACCCAAATGGGACCCCTGCGGGACCCCAGATGTAATCGGGACAAAACTAGAGCAAAATCCTTTCACTGCTACGGCCTGGCAGCGGTCACGCAAATAAGACTCCACCCAACGCAATAGGTCGCCATGAATCCCGACCCCCTTCAGTTTCCTAAGCAGAATATTATGGGAAATTTTATCAAACGCCTTCGAGTAATCGGTGTATATAGCGTCAACTTGGAACCCCTCATCCATAGCAGTATAAATATTGTCTACAAATTCACATAAGTTTGTTTCAACCGACTTCTTACTTACAAAACCATGCTGCTCCGATATTATAAAGGGTCTAACACAGGCGAACATAGTATCATAAATAACCTTCTCGAAGAGCTTAGGAATAGTACTAAGCTTAGAGATCGGTCTATAATTTTCGATATTATGTTTATCGCCAGCCTTAAACACCGGTGTTACAAAAGACTGTTTCCAAGTTTTGGGCATTATTCCTGACCGCAAAGAAAGACTAAACAATATCGCAATCGGTTTAGATAATTGGCTACGGCAATGATGCAAAAAGATTGGTGGAATGCCATCAGGACCCGCACCCTTGTTCAGGTTGAGACTCCTCAAATAACTACACACCTTATCACAGTTCACATCAACTCCCCCAAGGCAAAGCAAACTATTTGAGTCAGTATTCAAAGCTGAGTTAGAGTCATTATGAGCGGTTACTTGAGGCGCCTCAAAAACGGACAGAAAATATTGATTAAATAAATCACAGATCCGACCACCATCAGAGACTGATTTGTCACCTAGAAACATAGAATCTGGTAAAAAACTATTATTCTTTTTGGATTTCACGAAGCGCCAAAAGTAACTACAATTGTCCTTAATTCTGTCCTCGGCCAATAATAAATATTTTTGGTAACAACCTTCTTGTACACGCTTTTGTCTATCTCTGAGAAGTGTAAAAGTATTATAATCACTTAAACGGCCATAGTTTTTCCATTTTTTATGAAATTTAAATTTTTCCTTTACTATTTTAATTAAAGCTCGTGAAAACCAGACCGGATACTTATTATTGGTCTGTAAAAGCTTAGAGGGAATATGAGCAGAAATAATAGTGTCAAGGATATCATAAAAACATCTCACTGAATTTTCAATGTCATCCGAGGCGAGGCAACTGTCCCAATCAATCTCAGCTAAAGCACTATTGACAGTCTCATAATCAGCAGCCTTGAAGAGTCGGACTAACCGCGCAGGGGCCCCCAAAGTATGCAGGCAAAGACTCGGCACCTCTACGACAAGCGAAGGGTGATATTTATCTTCGCTCACTAATGAATGAGAAGCAGCCTTTACCTGGCAGTTTGTATTAGATATCACCAGATCCAATAGCTTTCCGCAACTATTCTGAACACTATTAAACTGCTGGAGATCATTAAAAGAAAGAAAGGCTTTGAGACTATCGACAATTTGTATATTTTGACCGGACTCTTCCATGGTTACGTAAGGATCACCCCGAGAGAACCATGAAGCTTGAGCAATATTAAAGTCACCAATAATAAGATGGAGATCATCAGAATTTTCCAAGATAATTTTTGAAACCGAATCATAGAATTCCAACTGGGCATCAGATAAATATTGGCAAGGAGGAAAATAACAGCAATATATATGAAAGAGCGAAATTCTGGAGTCTTTACGAATAGATAAAGTCAGCTTTAACAAGTCGGCTACGGCATTACAGGACGGTATAGAAACGACCTTCTTTACCACAATACCGCATCTTACAGCAATAAGTACACCACCCCCCCTGGAGTCACCTCTAGTAGTATAATCACGATCGCATCTATAAACAGAATACCTGTCATCAAAAAGCTCGGTATTAAATATACCTGGAAGTAACCAAGTTTCACTTAAACAGATTACATCAAAATTGTTATTTAATGTATTTTGATAAAAAATATTAGTTTTTGTTCTGAGTCCGCGCACATTTTGATAATATACAGTTAAATTATCAACCATTGTGAAAAAACACTATATAAATAAATGTAAACACAAAGTAATTGATATCTTAATAAGTCTGATTCCCTGGACTCGCAAATAAGTGTAATAATAATAACATATGATAAAAATCTCGTAACAACAAAATATAGTGAATACAAAAAACAGAAAATTATAAACCATCGGCCGTCCACAATAAGACCACAAAGGAAACCAATCATATACTCGACAGCAATAAAAACCACTGACACTTGCGTAAATCCTATTTTATCTTCTTTAAATCCTCCGTTTTGGATATATGAATGACTTCGCTCGTATCGTTTCGTCTCACGAAGATAGAACAGTTCTTGACCCAGACGAACTTGAAGTTATGTTGAGTTTTAAGCCTCTTTGCCTCCTTTAACAAAGCTTTATTACGACTCGTCAAATGCTCATTGAAGTAAATAGATGAGTTATTGCCAGCGTAGCCCAAATCGCAAGCTTTTAGATCCCTAAGCTTCCTCAAATTGGACAGGCAGTCGTCCTTCTTATATCTAGCCAAAAAGCGAACCACGATGGCCTTAGGTCGCTTGCCGTCACTATTCATAGGCGCCACACGAGTAATGAAATCTATGTCGTTCCTTACATTCACTGGTGACTCTGTAAGATCTGTCATCTTCTGAAATACGTCCAACAGGTTTTCACCTTTTTTTTCCGGGACACCAAGGATCTCAATGTTAGAGCGCCTGACCCACTGTTCTCTAGATTCTGAGTAATTTTCTGTATTAGCGGCAAACTTCTTAAGGTCAGTAACGTCCGCCTTCAAAGGCCCAAGTGCGGTAAACTTATTCTCAAGAGAGTCGACTCGAAGCACAAGATCATCATACTTTGAATTAATAAAAGTAAGCGAATCCCTGAGCTCTTGAAATTCGGCTCGCAAAGGAGAGATCTCATCACGAATGAACTTTTTCAGTGTAGATTCCAATTCTGCCTTCATTAGTCTATTTTCACCCCTAATTAATTCTCTAATGGCATCGAGAGACAGCGACGGGCTGCCAGCTTGGGAAGAAGAGGCTGCGACCAAGCTATCCCCAGACCCGCTCTCAGTCACTTTAATAGACTTACTATGTATAGGAGTGTTAGAGTTGTCACTTTTGGGACGGGATGCGACACATTCAGGACAAGCCCACTTCGAACGCGATACAGACGAGTCATTATTATATTTTACACACTCTTGGTGGTAATTGTGAGAGCAATTACCATTAGTGCATTTGATGCGCTTCTGTGTGACTAGAATCGTACTATTACAGCAATTACAATTAACCATAATTATTGACGTTGTCAAACAGACTCTCCTTCAAAAACTCAATAGTTCTGAACAGGATATGATAGAGGAAATATTGCTCTATTATGGAGCGCAGGCGCCCGTAGCTCCAAAGTGTGTATGCACAAGGTCCGGAAGCGCTGTGCGGATTGTCGTAGGTCAGTGCCGCGATAAGGCAATGGTCGGGTAGAATTATTTTTTTAAAGTAAAATGGATATAACTCACTAAAAACTCAGCGTAGAATAGAGAAATAAGCACATTTTAAAAGCACAAAAAAAAAGCTACAAAACGGTATATAACACTCACTGCAGCAACAACTTTTTACGCCTTTTTAGGATTAAAAACGAGGAGCCAAAAAATAACAGTGTTACTCGGTTCACGGTACGGATACGATTAATGTACCATAACATTCCTAATAAAGTATTCTGGGCCATACCAAATTAATTTTGCTAACATACTTGTTTAGTTTTAAATTGTAATAACTAAAATATATACATACATAACATTAGGCCTTCATTCCCAGAGTGGGGTAGGCAGAGATACAGAAATACCAACAACTCTAAAAAGACTGGTTGGTAATCCTGTAACCACATTTTGCACAACCAGTCTAAGATGTTTATTAGTGACAGATTGCAAACCTATCGCCTAACAATACTATAAGTCCTTATTCCCTTAGTCGCCTCTTATGACATCCACGGGAAGACATGGAGTGACACTATTCTAACTCAACAACCACACGGACATAAATAATTCTTTATTTCATTCTATATTTTAAGTGGTTCCTCTGTATAATGTAAACTGACTCTCAGGGTCACAAGATGCAGGCTCAGCCTAGTTTGGGTTCCACAGGATATTTTACCTAATATGTAAACCGTTTTTCTTAAACATTTGTGTTGAAGCAAAAAAAAATTGATTCAATAAAGTGACAAAAAAGGGGATCAATTAATTTTGGGTATAGGAGAAAACTTAAGTAAAGGATCTGTTGTATGTATAGTAGGAATTTTATAAAATGTCGGAATCCCTAGTACATTCTCTGAAGTGAATTCCGACCTAATTGCAATCCCATGTAGGTCGGAATTCACTTGAGAGAATGTACTACGGATTCCGACGTTTTAGAAAATTCCTAGTATAGTTGTAACACATCTGTAAAGACTGTGTAACATTCTCTATTTCAAAATTTTACATAAGTTTTTCACCTATAATCCGGTTAATACTGAAAATTATAATGTTAAAACTCATGGCTAAAATAGCCTTTCATTTATTGTACAAATAAAAAAGATACTTAATTATAAAATAGACAGAACCTCTTGGTTCTTTTACTTGTCTAATGGCAGGAAAAGATAGGGGGAAAATAAAGATTTAAAGCTGTACATATTTTAATATTTTTATTATCATTTCTAGTGTCACTTGTAAGCAATATCAAAGTTGCGATCAGTTTTTTGGCAAAATTCAAGCAGGCTGGTTTTACCTATTATTTTTAATGAATCTGAACCTGTGACCTGCTCTGACCTAGACCTGAACTCTGTCCAGTCATTAGTTATCTGAGGGATACACCTTACATTCTATTAATTTTTAGTGCTATGGTGTAACAGTGATTTGCGCTAAACAAGTTTAGACAGTGTTTAATGACAATTTTCTGACACGTCACCATCTAATCACCACTCGCAGGTATTTTAACGCATTCACCACCATGACTCTTCAATGTCATAAAACCATATATTTTTATGATCTTGGGTCTGCATCTCAAAAACCCTTAGTAAGGCACACAATTACATTTTTCTGGTTTTCTACCAAGAAAAAGGTGAACCTGATGACAGAACTATGCCACTGCCTTAGAAAGGGTTCATGTTAGCATGTTGCTCAATATCCTAACATTTTCACAACACTACCTTCATTCCACTAAAGGTTTTAAGTGAAGTGTTAACGTAAGGTTCAACGAAACCACTGTTTACGGAGAATGTTCTTTTTCAAATTGTTCATCCTTTTCTAAATGGTCTTTTTCTGAATGTTCATCTGAATGCTCATCTCTATCAACTTCTTCTTTTACAGTTATAGCTACTTCACACAGCATACTGGGATTAAATGCTCCAACACTTTCTCCATTCACTCCAATGTCCAAGGGATCACGGCCTAACTCAGTATCTGAATCATCAGTCAAGTTTCTATTTGGTCTCGCTTCTTGCAATGTCAATGGCTCCAGTCTCTTTTTCTTGCGACTACTGTGAAATGTGTAACCCATTTGACCGAGAATTGTCCTCAGTGCTCCCTTTTCCCCAGGAAACTGTAATTGCTTCTTTGCTGCTGCTAATATATCCTTTATGGTCATCATTTTACCGTGGGTTTTAATGTATGTGTCCACTATTCTTTTCAGCCCGTTTAAAATCTCTTTACTATACTTGGGTGTGCGGCGATTTCTTCGTCTGCCGTCGGGTGTGGGGTGTGTGATTTCTGTGTCGCTAGATTCTACGCCCATCGCTGCTCTTAGTCTCCGGTCTTGGCGTCTAATCCGCTTTACAGTGCTTGTACTTATGCCCGTTGCCATCGAGGTCCTTTGCAACACGTTCTTAACGGGTACATTTATGATGTTATTTTTCTCGTCTTCAAAGAATCTTACTACTCTCATAACCATTGTTCTTTCTGGGCCTGATATCGCTTTACGATTCATTTTGATTGCGATTGGAGGCTCACGTAAACAAGCAGGCGTCAGCTCGCACAATTTCGTTTGACATTATTGGCTCAGTGTTGCCGCATGAAATTTCAAGTCTGTCTGACAGATGTAAGTAGGAGTATTCTGTTATTTATAAATCTTTTAGAAAGAAATATTAAAGGCCCAAGTATTTAAACTAATGATTTAGATTAATATTTGTTTTATAAACACATTTCATATTCGTTCCATTATTATATATATTAGTTTTGTTTTGTGCTTTATTTTTGTGGTGTTTAACAAAGAAAAGAATATTCTGCTCAGTACTGTTTTATATACTGTACCGGGATGACAGATGTCAGGATTAAGGCGGCTAAACGTACGGGACAGTACGGGACTCACGGGCGGGACTGCCTGGAAGCTTCCGTGCATAGAGTATAATGAATATATAGGAATAGAGTTGTCAGTCGGTGCTATGGAACTAAAGCGACCTCCAGCGTTCATTGCCCGAACTATTTATTTGAGAAACATAACAATACCTAGGTATAACGCTACGTATATGCATGCTCCCGATCCTTCGTGTGTAGCAGTTTTGTCGCAGACATTTTCCTTCACACTGCCATAGCAATTTATGTTAGTGTGAAGAAAAATGTTGTTTTAAGTAAAAATACTACCAATATAGTAATACAAAACTTTATTTTTTTTCTTTTCAAGAAATAATTATAAGACATGTTCTGCACCACATCTTCAGGGTTGAAATCTTGTCTTGAGCCTCTCAAAATTTTATTTGTGTCCTTACACCAATTGTAAAAAAAGAATCTACATGATAAATCTTGTAATTGTGCCAAAATCTCATTTTTATGAACATCACAAGTGATAAAATTAAAATCGCATGATATACATAATATTGTTTTGATGTAATTTTTTATGTTCGGAATACCTGATTCAGTTGCAATAATATTTGTGACCACATCTTGGATATCAGAAAAACATTTAATTAGTGACTGTGCAGGGTACGATAAGCCTTTGTTTTGTTAAATTCTTTTAATTTTATGTATGTACTAGCTTGATTGAGATAATATAAATCTTTGCAACAAATCATACACCTTTTGAATATGTTTTTTATTTTTCTTAATACATATCCAGCCACATACTCAATTTGAGCCATAATTTTAGGATTGCTCATTTTATTTTCGATCCCAACCAAGATGTGATCACTAACATGTTCAAAATTTATTTCATTTTCATTTGAACGAGTTTGATCCATTTTGTTAAAAAATATTTTACTTAAAGATTTAAATGTTTGACACGAGTCTTTTTCGCAATTGGCCCCTGGAGAATGCATAGAGTTCAAACTGTTTATTAATAAAGAAGCAAACACTGTCTCAAAAGAAGCACATGTTGGGTTTGTGTTTCTAGCCCCATGGCTTCTTATGCATCCAAAAAAGTTCTCCAAGGGGTCCTGGTTAAAGTGCCGTAACCAAATGGATCTTAATTCGTGTTTTGCAAATAACTGATTTCTCAAGTATTCTAAATTTTCAATTGTGTGTATCTAATTGTTTATTGATGGCATAACACAAAATCTACTACGCTCATCAACATATTTCATAGTCCTAAGGAGATTTTTTGAATGGCTCCAGATTCTTTGATGCGGCGATGTCGGCGTTAATGGTACCAGTAGTGGCTTGCCGCTTCTCCACTTCAAGTTTTGGTGTCCTCCATTGACTGAATCAAACAGGTTATCAAAAAACAAGATGATGTCCGCTGTCTCTTAACTACGAGGGTCCAGTATTCCTTTGTCTGAAACATATATAATATATATTCAAAATCAATTATGATCTTATTAGGCTACCATATTTAATCTTAATCACGTTTTTGAAAATTGTGGATTCAAGGTTTTCGGGATATATACCTATATTGTTGGCATTGTTGCCTTGTCTAGTACATACTTATATGCGTAGAAAAAAAACCATCAAAACTAAAGTACAATCTCATGAAAACCTACATAATTTAATGTTGTATTTTATTGTATTATCTCACTTTAATTTTCAATTTCATGGCAGTTTAAGTATGATGTTAAGCAACAAAATAAATAATTGAAGGAATTTATAAAATTAATATTGTAAATTAAAATTAATATGCTTCATGGCTAGGACATGATGGCGCCTGATGCTCTTTTTGTTAATTAAGGCGACGGGGCGGGCAATTGACCTTGCTCATTCGGGCAGACGAGTAAAATTTTAATTCGCGCGCCATCTAACGAGTAAGCTCTGCGATCGACCACATATTGCTATTTGTCCAAGAGTCAGGCATGGATTTACTGTTAGATGGCGCTTCATTAGGCCGAGCAATATAATAAATTTGCGTTTTTCTATATACTATCTCAAATTCAGGAACGAATGTCAAAAATAGCTTTTTATCAAATAAGTAAATACATAAATAGTATTTTTTAACACGTAAAGATTGTTTCTTGAATAGCTGGCATGAATATTAGATCAAAGAAAAATTTGGTCTACTAGGATTGTGCGAGTGCTATCTTTTAGACAGTTTATATCTCGAACCAAAAATTTAGTTATGTACATACTTTCATTCCCTCTTTTCATGGTTTCGTGCCAGCTCTTTTAAAACGACCTCTACGTGATTACTATCTACTACAGTAGAATTATGTTGAGTTTACCACTGACAGATGGATTGCCTTCATATTAATCTCATACAAATAAAATACTTATTACTAAATCGGTAGACGTGGGTATTGAAAATTAAATTAAGGCAAACTCTCTGTCAATGGTAAACTTACAGGGCCTCCATTCTACTGCGTTATAACGATATCGCGTTTGACGTGTTTTAGAATCGTTTATGTCACAGTCGCCATTATTGTAAATGACAAAAAAGTTATCACAACGTTGACAATACGGAAACAGGTCAAAAACGATATCGTTATTACCGTGTAGAATCGCAGCCCTGTAATCGTACTACTAGTCTGTTACGATACAGACGCAATGAGTGAGCTAGAAAAAACAAGATGTGCTAGCCATACCCGACAAGGCTGAGATTCTACACGGTAATGTCGTCATTACCGTGTATCTAATTTTACTTGGTTCCGTATTGTGAACGTTTTGATGACTCTTATAATTATCATTGACAATAATGGAGACTGTGGCATAAACCTCAAACGCGATTTCGTTATAACGCAGTAGAATAGAGGCCCAGGAGTAGGGGAATAAACTTTTTCAATAATACTAGGTACTTTAAAAGTATTCAAATATTTTATTTTCGACGTGGTCTACGGCAAGGCGGCGATTCGTCGAGAATTTCGTGGTCCGGTTTTCTCTTTTTTTGGGCTTTTTTTTTTCTTTCCTTTAAGCTTCATAGCTTTCATTTTCTTATTTTTTCTTTCTTTTTCTGTTCCTTCATGGCCCCTATTATATAGTCTGGATCCCTTATTGCCATTTTTCGGGTAAACCTTGGGTCGATAGTTTCTCGCAGTAAACAATCTTTTTTTTACATGTTTTTTATACAAAGTTTTTGGACATGGGAACTAGGCCAACAGCAGCTGATAAATCAGTACGCTGAGTGAATCCACATCCAATGGCCACTGTGCCTGCTACTGCACTAGTATTGAGATCCATTACATCAGTAGGGATATCATTGTTCATTTGAAATGTCATATTGCACATTTTGCACTTAAGTGCATATAGTGAGATGAGCCCACTCCGAGTTTGCGATATAATTTCAACTGCTTGTAACCCGCAATTCAACGGGCCATGGGACGATATTTCTTGCAATTGAGTAAAAAACTGCAATACATTAACTATTCTTCTCCCATACTTTGTTTCATTGCTTTTGTCACTGAAATAGCAGATTAAAAAACATAAGTATACAATCATGTTCATAATTGATTCAAAATTAATTATTACGGCATATAATTAAAGAGCAGATTAAATTGTATTATGTTAATTTGGAGAGGTGGCCCATGTAGTAGACCGGTCAGTATGGGCAAGTCTGAAACTGTAAGATATACAAAGATCTGTTCTTAGGATCCATATCATCGATTTTAGTGACAAGAAAAACTGCATGCCTAGATTTAACAAACACTAGTAGGTACTCAGTTTGGGAAACAAACCCGGAAGTTTTAAAAAGTAAAATTTGCATTATTTCTAATTAGATATCAATTGTGTAGGACTTAAGCAGTAAATGTTACTATGAAATATGTTATCTAAAATGAATAAAATGCATTGTTCACCATATCCTTTAAAGATAAAAAAGATAACAGATAAAAGTTGTTTATTCAGTAAGTATGCCGCACGGGCACTTTTAAACGTCAAAATTCTACCAGCGGTTCCCAAGAGGAGACCAATGCTGAGAAGAAGCGCCACAAGACTCAACAGTCAGTATTTTTTTTTAATATTGCTTATGACAATGATAGAACTTAACCTAGCATTATATCAACCAATTAATAAAATTTCAAAATATATACATCATGCACAGTTAAGCAGGAAAACGTGTCGAAACTTCTAATAAACACAGGAGCAAATAAATAAAATAATAATAATATTTATACCTACCCATGGCGGTGCAAAACTAAATGAAAAAAATTATTAAATAAAGTTTTGATACATTCTCCTACAGAAACACAGAAACCATGTCCCCAAGACTAGATTGTTAGTAAGCTATGTTATGTATCTAAGTATCAATCTAGTTATGTTACGTTATGTATCTTAGGCCAAGCATTTTTGTCTGTTAGATAATCCTCGACCCTATAGTTTAATTCAATTTAGTAGGTGTTTGAAATGACAACCAACACAAATTCGACACTTAAAGATACAAAACGCAATAGTAAAATCTAACCTAAACGAGTTCAATTTTGTATAAAAAAAATGGCTGTACTTTCAAACACCTACTAAATTAATAAATATCACAGGAAAATGTCACACAAATTGACCTAGTCCCAAACTAAGCTCTAGGCTTGTACTTATGGATACTAGACAACAATAAAGAGAAATATATACCCCCCATGTTGTTGCCGGGTTAGAATAGTGCCACTCCATGTCTTCCTGTGGATGTTGTGAGAGGCGACTAAGGGAATAAAGGCTTGTAGTACTGTTAGGTGATGGGCTTGCGACCTGTCACTAATACACTGGTAAACATCTTAGCCTGACTATGCAAAATGTGGTTAGGTACAGAATTATTAACAAGTTTAGAGTTGTTGGTATTCTGTTGCTCTGCCTACCCCACTCTGGGAATAAAGGCGTGACGTTATGTATATATGTAGGTATGTATGTAAATATATACTTAAATACATAGAAAACATCCAAGACTCGTGCTCATCATACAAATGTTTCATAGTAACATTTACTGCTTAACACCTACACAATCAATATTAAAATAGAAATAATGTATGTTTTATTTTCCAAAACTTTTGCTTATGATTCCCAACCAGAGATTTAGTTCTTTTAAATATATGAATGCAGTTTTTCTTGTCAATAAAATCATGTCTTATAGTTTCATACTTGCCCAAACTGACCGATCTACATTGGCCATCCTGTATAGCATGTATATTCACAATATATATTTTTCTTACTGTTCAGAACCATTGGATATATTATCACCATACACTACATCAAAATCATTATCAAAATGACCATGACCAGATGTCGACCTGCAACAATAAAGAGAACTAAATAAATATAATAAATAAATAAATATCAGGGGACAATTTCACACAAATTGACCTAGTCCAAAACTAAGCTCTAGGCTTGTATTATAGGTACTATACAATGGTAACATACTTAGATAGAGAAATACCTACATAGAAAACAACCAAGACTCAGGAACAAATACTCATGCTCATCACACAAATATTTGCCCTTACCAGGATTTGAACCCAGGACAGCTGGCTTTGGAACTAGTTTAGTAGTTTGTAATAGATCATAGATCAAACAAAACATACAGAAGTTTACAAATCTACCTTTGTATAATGCCAAGTATAAAGAACCATTCATACACTCTAAACTTTATTATGTTAGACGTACTTAAGAGAAAAAAGTATTAATTTAAAGATGTCTAAAGTATAAGTAAAAACTGGATTATGATTTTCAATATGAATGGTAGAAGGCCTAAAACAAAAATTAAAACTTATATTTATAGTAACTGCCAATCAAAGTATAATAAAAGAGCCAAAAACTCTCATAGTTGGTAAATCAATTATGCTATTCCCAGTTGATACACTGCTGCCCATGTGAAACCCGCAACCATGAGGTCTTTATGTAGGCACGTAAGTAATGTACTTTACTTTTGAAATGCATATTATGGACACTTTGTAAGTACTTACTGTACAGCGGAATCTCGCTGCTGTTTAGCTTGTTGCCCACATCGACCGCGACGTTTCCGAAGCAACTTGATTGAGGCAGAAGGTTTTCTGCCCCGCTTATTCCCCATTTTCACACGTATAAAACACGAAGTTCAATCAAAAGAAATAATTAACACAATTGAAACCAAACAACGCAAAGGACAAAATATAAAAAAAACTACAGTAGCTACTTGTTCGCACGGAATAGTAGAACTAGAACGCAACTGACTGACTCACAACTGAAAGTAGTGACAACTGACCGTAGGAGCAAAACAAAGTTTGAAACATTCAAACTGTCAACCAAGGAAACAAATACATCCAACGATCTGGCAACGCCGCGGCCGGCCGCCACACGCCAACCCAAACCGAGCTCGCAACGTCGCTTTCATCGCTTTGAAGTTTTGAGTACCTAGGTACCTATATACGTAGTTATAACTTTTACGAAATTTTACTGATCCAACGTGAATGCAAGTTCAAATCCATTATATAACACTAAAAACAATTTTTATTCAAATTATTTTAGCTTTTGTTTAAAATAGTTTTGTTTATTTTTTGAGTATTTTAAACTCTTTTTTTTTAGTTTGTATATATTTTTTTTGGCCACATTCAACAAAATGCTTCTAAACGCCTAGTCATAGTTTAAGAGCAAACATTTAGTTGATTGTTTCATTAGGAGCATATATGTTTTGAGTATATAACATGGAAATTCTTATTAAAACTAATAATATTTCAGCTCACGCCACACATTAAGCCTTTAAAAAGAAGTGTGGAAAGTTTGGCAACAGACTAAATCGCCCAGCCGGAATAAAACCAATATAAACTTTTTAAAAACGGTTTATTCAAAGTTGTATATAGAGCTTACTATGAGTAAGATAACTATATAAATGAGCTAGAGCCAAACTTGAGGATATGTGTCTTCAGATTGTTATCATTTAAACCTACCACTTCCTATAGTTTTACCAAGAAATTTATCCGAAAACACCTCGATTTCATAATTTTGCCGTACCCTTCGCCTTAAAAGCATTGCAAAGATCTTAAAAGGGTCAAACGTTATCCAAAGGGCCCATCTCTACAATAAGAGATGAAACAAGAAATTAAAGATATAACATACCTGTCAAATGTAGTGATGGGATTGCATTGGCCGCCAATCGTTTGCTTGATGTATAAAATTGTTGTACAAAGTGAGCATGACACACTTTACGATGTTTAAATATTTTCATGTTATCTAAAGCCAAGATATCGCCCCCAATAGCATACAGCCACGTGCGAAACCTATCGGGTTCATTATCCGGGTTTGGAAAAACATGTAAAGTAACATCTTCTGATCCTGAAAGCATAATATTAAACTAAAGTTTCTGAAAGGACTTTCATCAAAATGGTAGGTTGGACTGTAACAAAGTCTAATTTCAAGGAGGTTATTTGTAAATCTCAAGTAAAGGCAACTTGCAGTAAAATTGGTTAAGTACTTTTTCGTTTGTCGGTAGTCAAATTCGATAAGTCACAGCAAAGACACACCATTTCATGTAAAATAAAATAAAGCAATGGAGAATGTATGTAGAAGATAACATTAATAACATGGAAAAAACTTTCTTTTTCACACCTTCCTTTAGTTTGAGCTCTTAGTTATAATCTTACTCAGGTCCACTTACTAATATAAATATGTATGAAAAATTAACACGTGGCAATAATAAGATATTAATTGAAAATGAAAGAAATTTAAATAGAAATCAGTCTCTGAGGAGAGCCCTTGTGCATCACGAGTTTGGGTGATTAAGCACCCATAGGCTGGATTTATTTTTACATTATTATTTTATCTAGTGAATAACTGTATTAATAGGTACTTACGCGTGTTACCGCAATCAGGCACACAACATTTTCTATCGGCCTTTCCAGTCATAGTTGCCGGTAACCAATATAGTGAGCAAATCAAAGTCCAGGAAACGATGCCAAAGTAAAACAGAACAGGAGGGTTGTCAGAGTCCAAAAAAACAGCAGGGTCGTTATTAAAAACATGGAATAACACAGGAGCGCACTTTCACGTTGCAAACACAAACAGAAAGTAATTCAAATAAAATGGACGGCTGACGGACGACTAGATATATCTAAAACGTTTCGTTTTAGTTTACTGCTACTTTATGTCAGAATGGGTCGATGTACAAAATAAATTACGGTTTTAAAGTTGAAATTTTTGATTTCTGAAATATGATATTAATATTAATATATTAAATAATATTTAGATAAAACGGTATAAAAATAAATAATAATGTAGAACTTATTATTTATTTTTATACCGTTTTATCTAAATATTCTTACACTGATAAAATATACCTTTTAACATAAAATGCGTAAAACGAAACGTTTCTGGACACTAGGTTATTGATATAAGCGCCATCTAGGAATTATTGCCCCAATCCATATTTTTTCTTCGAAATCACAGTTTTCTTCTGACTGAACACACCGTGCTTCCGTGTCGTGTTTTGATTAGGATCGGATAGGGTTTAATTGTAGGTACTGCTGTACCGTATTTCGGTATTTTTTTCTATTTACTTACTAACAAAAACCCGTGAAGTGCTAAAAGCAACCGGTTAGTAATTACTAATAAGCTCAAGGGAATCGGATATATTTTGTGCTTTGTACCTATCTAATAATATTTTCATTTCTTCATAGTGAAAAAAAATTAAGTGTCCGTAAATGTATTAGGTGTAGGTATCATTTAACGGTAAAACAAGTGTCAAATCCAAACTACGAATTCACTTGAAAATGTAACAGTCAAATCGGTTATATTACCTATATCTGACAATCAAAATGCAATCGAATGTAAGCTGGCGATTTAATGCGAGTACAAGCATTATGTTCCTTGAAATGGCTACACCTGTACAGTTATACGAGCAATATGAATATATTTCTTTGTCAATGCGTTCTCGAAAGCTGCATTAATGATTTTTATGCAAATTGCGTTATAGTGAAGAAAAAAAAAACGATTCCATATGCTGTCATATTTTGGAAAGCTGTTTCAATACGAGGGACCCTGTCTCCCAGGAGCTCTATTCCACTCTGTAAAACATATTGCTTTTGACATGTTATGGTATTGTTTTTAACTCGGGCGCCATTCTTATTTTTCTTTTTAGGGTTCCGTAGTCAAACTAGGAACCGTTATAGTTTCGCTATGTCCGTCCGTCCGCAGCCTAACGCAGATACTCTTAGCACGAGAAAGCTGTAATTTGGCATGAATATTAGTCACGCCAACAAAATGGTAAAATAATAAATAAAAAAAATTAGGGTACTTCTCCTACGAGTAACGAGGGGATATATTTTTTTTTTCTCGTCTACCGTATAGTGTGGGGTGTCGTTGGATATTACAGGTTTGTGAAAACAGTTTTTCGATTAAGTAATCCGTTTATGAAATATTAAGCTTTAAAGCGCTAATTTTACATACCTCCAGCTAAAACTACATGTACTCAAAATATGAAAAAAAAACTTAATGAAATAGCATAATATAACGAATTTTAAAGGAAAACTATCACGGCTAAGTAGACATCATTGGTTCTTGAGATACAGGCGATTAAAGTGTTTATACCTACTAAAATCATCTAAGATGGCACCAATAATAATTGACTTTAAATAGAAAATCAGTTATTATTTGTTGATTTTTATGTTTGTAGTACTTAACGTGCTACTGCCCGACATGCTCTTGCCCGGTTTTTTTCATTTAAGACGACCATCGTAGCGTCGTATTCTGCAGTGATTTCGCCAATGGCTAAATGGATTCGAAATGAATTGTCGTCCATTTTTAATCGGCCATCTTACCTCCCCGAAGGTTATCGAAAGCTCTCGGCCGCCATTACTGTCAACTAAATATGAGTTGTCACAATGGACTATATGTTAACATGTCAAAAGCAACATGGTATTGCCGAATAGAATAGAGCCCTCTGGCCTTTGTGAAAATATGGTTTATATCACAATTCTTCTACATCTGTTTTTCTTTCACCTACGTACAGTTGAGGAACTTGATTTCTTAGCAGTTCGACATTCGGGTAATACATTTTCATCGTGTGATTAGTGGTGAAATATTATATTTAAGTCAATCTGCTAAACAATCTATTTTCTTGACTATAGTCACATTAGTCACACACACACACACACACATACACTTAAGTATACTTAAGGATCCAAAAAGGACTTGTGGAGAAAATTTATAGTAAACTAGCGATCCGCCAGCGGCGTCGCCCGCTGCATTTTTTTTTTTTTTGCTTCTTTTCTTGTCACTTAGGGGTATGAAAAATAGATAGTAGCCGATTCTCAGACCTACTGAATATGCATGTAAAATTTCATAAAAATCGGTCGAGCCGTTTCGGAGGAGTATGGTAACTAACACTGTGACACGAGAACTTTATACAACGTGTTCCAAATAATCCGTAAAAAAGAAATTACGAAAGTAGTGTCAACCCTAGTATACTGTATACCTAAGATACTGAAGTAACGTTATTTAATAAGGGTTGACACTTTACTTTTGTAATTTCTTTTTAACGGATTATTTTGTAACACGTTGTATATTAGATTACCTACTACTACTAAAGATCGTGAAAAAGGCCGTTGCGGGACAAAGTGTGAGTTAGCGCGGCCGAGACGCAGTCCAAGCCGCGCTACCGATGTTTGTATAGTGTTTTTCTCAACAATGCTAAGGAATATAACACAATTTCCTTGGAAAAAGATCATCGTCGTCATCATCATCAACAACAACTCGTAATTCCATTTACATTCATACGACTTAAGTAGTATGAAACTGTTCAACTTATAAATTATTCAAGTTGGCCATTTTTGTGTTAATGTCAATATTATTAAAATTATATGTATATAAGAGAGCTTGATTTTATATTTTTGTAATTTTTTAGTGTAATAAGTACTAACTTTGTTATATTTAGGTTATCTTTTATTTAGTTTAGTGTTAAGATTGCTATACCCTAATAGGGTCCATGTTTAGAACTATATTTTAATGTAAGACCTCTGTAAATACCATGGATGCAATAAATTGAATATGAATATGAATTGAAATGAAACAGAATCACAAATTTAAATGCAATTTGAATAAATTGGCGTATCTATAATATAAAAATGAATCGCATAATGTGTTGGTAAGCGCATAACTCAACAACGCCTGGACTAATTTTACCAATTCTTTTTTTATCGTGTTTGTTACTGTCCGGAGAAGGTTCTTATGAAAGAAAAAACTGAAAAATCCACTGGGAAAGTCAGAAATTTGCAGCGGCGCGAAGCCGCTGACGGGCCGCTAGTACATTATAAAAAAATATTATGCGATTAAGTTAATTCGGTATTTGATACACTTTTAAATACTATATAAATGCCGTTTGAAAAGGTTAACGTTTTTAGTCTATGACGTTTTAAAAAGTAAAATAAACATGGAAGAACTTCGATTGTACGAGTGTTTGGCTGTTTGGAGTTTGTTATACTAGTCCAAAATGGTTTAACAAGTAAAAAACGTGAGGGTTATGAAATTTCATACATTTTAACAGACTTTAAAAAGGAGGAGGTTCTTAATTCGTCGGGATTTTTATGTATGTTCCCCGAATATTCAAAAACCACTGGAACGATTTGAAATATATTTTGTTTGGTTTCAATGGGTATAGGTACTTTCTAGTCCCATTTTCAGCACGTCAGGATCTGATGATGGAATCTTGGAGAAATCGAGGGAAATCGTCAAATATTATAGGAATATAGCGAACTTAGTCTTTTCAGTGACAAGTCTGGCATTTGGATTGAAAAAATATCATTCGGTGAAGTAGAACTAACGATGAAAACCACTGATGGTCACCGGAACGAGTTGCCTTCGTTTCGTCAAATAGTAGTTGGTTGGTTGGTAATGTTTCATTTCCCAAAGTTTCATTTGCCAATCCGCTTTGTTTTCTGTAACTGTAAATATTTCAGGATCTTATAAAAGCTAACCTAACCTAACCTATAGGGTTGTAAACGATGGTACTAAATTAAATTCTGAAAAAATTATATAACATTGGTTTGGAGAATGAAAAATTTGGGAAATGAAACATTTGACCAAAAATGTTTTGGCCAAACGGCAGGCTCCCATAACAGGGGGGGTGATTCTCTCAACATAGCGCTGCGTCGATCTCAAAGGCGAAGCTTTATCCGGCAAGTTTAAGAATTCCCGTTGGAGCGTACAAAACACATTTTAACGCGTGCCTTCTCAATTAGGCAGCTTTATACGACACTGAATTCGACTCACCTGCCTGCTGCCTAATTGGGAGAAGGCACGCGCTAAAATGTGTATTGTACGCTCCGGCGGGAATTCTTAAACTTGCCGGATAAAACTTCGCCTTTGAGATCGACGCAGCGCAGCGCTGCAGCGCGCTGTGTTGAGAGAATCACCCCTAGTATAAATGAACGCAAATAAATTTTGAGCAATGGTACATTGTCCTTAGTGACCTTGAGTTTTCTCCAATCATTATTATCTGCGAATTCGCGTTTTTTTATAGTTATTCCGTCGGAATTAAAATAATCAGTAACTAAATAACTATCTCTATTATATTTATTCGTATGTCTGCCGCATGCACGATGACAGATAGGCAAAAAATATTACCAATTGGCATCCACGAGACGGATATCGTAGCAGAGGTAGACCCAAACGTAATTGGCGGGATGACCTGGACTACGTGTGATTGGAGCACGCTCTCCATAGGGATGAGTGGAGAGACAGAGGGGAGGCCTTTGCCCAGCAGTGGGACACCAGACCACTTACACCACTTTCCCAAAACATGGTTGAGAGGCGATGGCTGAGATACGCATACGACACACTAGCCTAGTTGGGAGTGACCCTGCCTTCGAAGCTAGGGGTCCTGGGTTCAAATCCCGGTAAGGGCAAATATTTGTGTGATGAGCACGAGTATTTGTTCCTGAGTCTTGGATGTTTTCTATATATTTAAGTATATATTTCTCTATATAAGTAAGTTTATCGTTGTCTAGTACCCATAGCACAAGCCTATTTAGGGCTTAATTTGGGACTAGGTCAATTTGTGTGACATTGTCCCGTGATATTATTATTATTATTATATGTTCACGTTTGCAAGGACTGGCTCTCTCGAGTTAATTAGCTTCTGGTTCGCATGCTGTAACATCACCCACCAATCAAAACTTTTTCATTTCAGAACTGCATCGTGTCTGAACTGTTTATTTGCCGGCGTCGTTATGTGTAAGAAACCAGGCGCCGACTGCCAAGCCCAGGATCACGATTTGCCGGCGGAAGAAGTAAGTACTCAACACAGATCAACAGTTAGTGATTTAATTGAAATGTCATTATATTGCAGTATTACTCCTACCAATTTTTACAAGCTTTATATTAACTTTCAATGTTTGTATGTATGTAAAGACCAGTTGAGCTAAAATTTGGTATGCCTAATTAACTTCGGTGTTGCAATAAAATGGCAACATCGAGCTGGTCTGATAATATAGTATCTATAATTATATATATACTACTATGATGATGATCAATCATCTTCATCATGTATAGGTACTACTGGTAGGTAAATAGGTCCAGTTGTTTTTGAGTTTATTGTAACTAACAAGAATATAATTTTCTCTTAATTATATTAGTGTAGAAGACGTAACGCGCCGTTATACCTCTGTGATACTCAGTCACCTTCACTGCTCCCCACATTGACCTATTTCCTGCCTGTGATACTTCTGCTTCCGGTGTCTGCTACAGCGGTAGGTCTATATAGGATATAGGAGTCTGTGGGTGTCACTAAGTACAGATTTTCCCCGTCTGTTGGTCTTGTACGCTCTCTTAACAAGGACATACCAGATCTGATTTGAATTTAAATGAATCTATGCTAAAGTTTACCTAAACTATCGGCCGTCTTGTTTTTTTTACTTTTTACTGGTATGGTAGGATAAAGAAGGGCTTTCGAAAAAAAAAACCGGGCAAGAGTATATCGGACCATGCTTAGTACAGTATTGCGGTACTTAACGGCTTCCGAAGCCGTTAAGTACTGCAATACAAACATATTTAATCGAAGAAATTGTGTCTTCAAAACCCGCAATATTTTTGAAAGACCTATCCAACAAAACCCCACAACATGAGGTGGCCGAGGAAAAAAAAAACCGTTCCCACTTACGTGTAGAGATACTGTTTTTTTTCCACGATTTTATTTTACCACTTTGCCGGCGTGACTAGTATGTATATTCATGCCAAATAACAGCTTTCTACTACCAAGAGTCTCTAAGCTAAGCTGCAGACGGAGGGACGGACAGACGGACATAGCGAAACTATAAGAGTTTCTAGTTACACTACGGAACCCTAAAAATACTGTACGATAAAAGTTGGTATACGCTACAACAGTGCTACTTCCTTCATAAGATCAGTAAAAAATCAAAAAACATTATCGTTTCAGGACCCCAGTGATGATGAAAGTGACCCAAACACCAGTGACGGTTCGTACATGTCTGATTCCTCTTCAAACGAGGATGGTTCAGATTCTGACGTAGAATCTGCTAGCGGCAACCGCATTACACCCAACATGATCATGTGGCACATGATGAAAGTAAAGGGACTCATTACCGAAGCGCACTACAGGGAAATGCAGGATGATGGCGTCAATGATGAAAGCATCAAAAAAGTGGCTCCAGCACTCATCAACTTGTGTGGTTCCGAAGATTCTTGTAATGACAACAGCTTTTCTTTTGGGTCCGACGTTGATGATACAGACGATAATCTTGGTGCCCGTATGGGAACAACGTGCATTATTATGTATGCTAGGCAGAATATTAACGAAGTGAATAACGATGCAAGTAATAAGAGTGAGGATGCAGTCAAACCAAACATTGACACTGAAACAGCATGCGATACCGGTGATACCGTTGAAAAAGGGCTTGAAAATGAGCTAAAGGTAATGCCTGAGAGTACTGAAGAAGCAACGTCGTCTGGAATAGAATTATCAAATAGTAAATCAGAAATCTTTAACAATGCCCTTTCGTCTAATGTACCAGAGACACCTAAAGACAATTCAGCAAATATGGATAAAAATGGAAGTCCTAAAAAAACGCACGATGATTTTCAAGGTGTAAAGATATATTTTATTAACACTGACGCCATAAGTATCACTGAAGAGGCTCAAGAGGCAGAGGTTAACATAGGTATTTGACAACGAACTACTACAGTTGAATCAAAAAATAATGATGATAACGCAGTTGCTGAAAAGGATATTGAAATTGTTGGAAACGCAACTAATAAAGCCGACAATGCTTGTGGGGACAACACCGAAGACAAACCGAATGAAGGTGTTATTGGGAAAAGAACAGAGAGTATTCAAAATATCATAATGGAGTTAATGCGTGAAAGCCGTATTTTAGGCGTAGATTATTTGATTTTAGACTTTTATGCGAAAATATTGGATTCATTTTTTGATTGTAACCGTGCTGTGCATAAGTTTAGCAAACCCGTTGGTCGGCTTCATTTTTCATCACTCTGCGTTTATGACTTACTGCGGGAATTCGCACTTTTCTTGAACTTTTACTCGCCATCCGCTTACGAGTACATTAGACAAACGTTCATCACACCTCTACCAAATCACAGAATCTTGAGCTCATGGTACCTAAAAAAAGACGAAAGCCCTGGTCTCACTGAAATGGCTTTTACAGTGCTGAAACGGAAAGCTGCAGGTAAGAGAATCTTGTGTACTCTGATGTCGCACGGCGTCTTCCTACTCAATACCGGAATGAAATACGATCAAGTAGACATTGGTAGTGGATGGAACTACAAATACACTGACAAAGCGGTGTTGGCGTTTGTTTTCGTCCTGGTCAGTTTAGAAGAGAACTGGAAAATACCTATAGGGTATGTTTTCGCGCGCTCGGTACCACCGGAAACGCACGCGGCTTTAATTCGAGTGTGTTTGACTCAGTGCCACGAAGTAGGGGCCGACGTTGTTGCTGTTACTCTTGAAACACCATCCCCTGCAGAGTTCCTTGGATGCTCTTTCACTGATGTAAACAACCTTAAGACCACGTTCAAACACCCAGAGTGTGATCGCGATGTAGCGGTTTGGATCGATCCCTGCTTGGCTCTGAGAAGCGTCCACTTCACGCTGAAAAGCAAAGGTGTGCTTTACAATAATGACAACAACAAAATCCGCTGGTCTTTAATCAGGAAGCTGCGTAGACTGTATTCTAAAAACCCTATCAACTTCCAGATTCATTTCTCCCCACGCTACATGACATTGCGTAATCATGTCGCGAAAGTGGGCCTCACTTCGGCTATCTTTAGCGAAAGTTTGGTAAAAGCTCTTAGCCTCTGCCAGGCTTTGCAACCAGACCGGTTCCGCAACATAGTTCCTACTCAGCAGTTCATAGAAACCGTTAATAACTTGTTTGACATATTGAATTCAACACTGACTGGAGGTACTGGTCTTAGACGTGCGGTTGATGTTAATTCAAGCGAACTCTTCCCTATGTTAGATGAAATGAAAGCGTTCATTATTAACATCTTCTGCAAAGAACATAACGCCCTTTCGAGGTTCGACGAAGATAATCTTGACGATAAACTTCAGACGCGCTCTTTTGTGGATGGTGAACCACTATGCGGCTTCGTCTCATTCCTCATTTGTATCGAGAGCCTGAAACATCTGTATAACTCTTTGATCAAGACAGGGAAGTTGACTCGCCTAGCCACCCACAGGCTATGCAAAGACCATGTCGAAGATTTAGTCAAGAAGATGCGTTATACCGAAAAATTGGAGCCCAAAGATTTCACAGGCAAGGCTTTTCGAAACTACTACAATGAGTTACTATTCGAGTTATATACCAACGCACGCTTGTCCGAACGAAATCTAAAACTAGATTATTTTCCGATAAAGATGCAGCGCAGACCGCATGATGAAATCAAGTATACGTCCGGGAAACGAGTCTTTGACGAGGACTACTCCTACCAATACAAGCCAAAGAAACTGCCAAAGACCTCCTACGAGAATCGATCCACGAAGATGCTGAGAGGATACTCTGCCTGCCTAGATAACGAGAGCGACCAGGCAGTCAGAAAGAACATGGTAGCGTACCTAGCGGGATGGATTGCTACAAAGTTTGCCAAGTGTCTCAAGTGCGAAGTTTGCGTGGATGCTCTGGTTACCGACAAAAAGTTGTGGTTTCACAAGTTTATAACGCTGAAGGATATAAAAGGTATATGTTATCCGAGTGAGGAGCTGTTCCGCGTATGCTGGGAGTGTGAGAGGGTCGTAAGGAGTGGCTATACAAGCCCGCAGTTAAGGACGTTTCGGAACTTGCTAGGTAGCTTCCCTTGGGCGAACCTTGGTAAGCACCACCTGCTGCATCATATCCACCTTGTCCGAGCGATCATACTGCGTTACATTCCACTCCGCATATCGGTCCCGCTGACGGACAGGGAAAATAACCGCATGATCCAGATGTTCGGTCTCTTCAAATGCATGCACACGGCTGGAAGGATGGAGAATGAGAATTAATCTTTATTTTAGAACTGGCAAAGATGTGAAGTTTCTATTCAGTTACAGTACATAATAAATAACTTTGTAGGGCAAGGCGAAGTGTCGATGTGACATCAAAAAATATTTTAGCATCTTGCTTTTGATTCATGTTCTGCCCAAAGCATTGAAGGTGAGATCAGACCCATAAACTTATTTATCGCTGAATGTATAGATTTGAGTTAAGAAAGGTGAGGAACAGTTTAGAAGTGATATTGGCGGGATGATCCAATATTACCCGTCAACTGATGCCGTCTTCGGCAGTGGGACGCAAAAGGCTTGTAATTATAACTGATGCTGAGCATGGTGGTTCTCTTTTAAGAATATTGTGGATATGTTACCACATTGACTTTTGTCAATTTTAATGTTAGTTAGTATTGTGGAATGTCCCAGGACAATCGATGTAACATGTCAAATTTCGTAATCTAAATGTTGATGTAGTCAAAACGTGATGTTTTGTTGATACCTGATTATTTTGTGATTCTCTTTTAATAAGCATTTAATCAATATGATTGAAACAAGAATTTGGTTTATTATGTTGCCTTGTTTTTTTTTAGATTATTAGAGTTTAAGACTTAATCGCTAAGTGGAATTAAACTGCGAAGTTTAAGCAGACCAAATGCTAATTGTATGGGTCTTATTAAACCTCGAACGTTGGGAAGTCTGAATTTACAATGTGTGCCATGATTTATTAATTATATCAGTATTATTTAGAGATTATAAGTAAGTTCGCTGTATTGGCCATTTGTATTCGTTTTACATTTATACTTTGGAAGTAGTAAAGTATTTTGGTAAGGGTGTTGTTACACCAATGGGTCGCTTGTGGCAAACCCACGTCCGCATTGAGCTTTTAAATTTAGCTATAGTAAAAACTTTTTACTAATAGAGTAGAAGTGATTAAAGACTTGCAAAGATGAATGGAAACTTAACAATACTTTGTTTCTTTTCAGGCGTTTTCCTATGTTGACTTCGTTTTATACTATAATTTTGCTTATATGTCAATAAATGTGAAGAAATAGAAGTGTATGTTAACAGTAATACATTGCTGTTTATTTTAAGCAGTAAGTCTAATTCCAGTGATAAATATTACTATGCAGGCTGTATATGCATTAAGCGTAAATTTGTTCCTTTTTTAAGTGAAACCAAAAACTGATTTCGACATTGTTTTTATTTCGTTTCTAGTACTTATTGAGTCTTATCTATGCGCAATTCTAAAAAATATTGTTGTTATTTGTGTTTTATTTTATTACGTTAACCATTTTATTATAATATTTTATAGAATACGAGTATACTTAATTGGTAACTACAATAATGCAACAGCATTTATATTTTATCTCAATGTATAGATGTATACCCATAAATGTGTTAGAAATGTGTCTGACTATTCAATTGTTTTAAATTATCTTCATAATGATCACGCTATCAGAGAGTATATTAATATTTATTATATGTATATCTATGTTAAAGTATTTCAAAAAACAGTGATTATATCCAGAAATAAATGTTAGACCGGTAGTACCTACTCAATAAAGATATTTACTGATTAAATTATTTCATTTTTTTTATTTTTTTTTTTATTACTCAATATAACACAGTATAAATTACATTACATGTCAAATTATATGCAGTTACATTGAGATCGTCAGAAATAGAATTAAATTATAGTAGTAAAAATAGTAAAAGTCAACACAAAAAACAAAGTACATTATAAAATTGAATAAAATAGAATAAAATGAAATAAAATAAAATAAAACAATAATAATTAAAAGTCAAACTAATTTACAATTCAAGTTCAATATACTCATTCCATTCCATATCATATAATAAATAATACATATCGTCACTACTTTTAAAAACCTCATCTCATATTTCGTGATGTACAATTTTAAACTTAAATATGAAGAGAAAAAGTTCTAAATCGTACATCACGCAATATGAGATACGAGGTTTTATTACAAATTACTGACGATATATGTATACGTACCGTAAAACGCCCTAATCTCGCCTGTTAGGTCTAACTTCGCCTAAAATTAAAATGTTCAGTTTTCTACTAAAATTTGTACCAAACGTGGCATATTAAACTACCATGTCTGTTATTTTTTTCATTAGAGTTCGTGAATGTTCGTAGTTAGTCGACGGCATCACTAGTAAATATTTTGTAATCGTTTTACTCCAACAATTTAGAAGTAGGTAGGGTACTTGTAGTGTAATGCTATTTGGAATAGATATGGCAATCGGCAATATCTTTAATATTTTTTAAGCTAGAGTAAAAATAACACAACATATTGTGTTATTGATTAACAATAGCGAAGCAAATATTAAAATTTGTGCACCTATTAATAAATTACCCTGTATAATGTGATCAGTGATGCCGCCACACTGTAGGGAAATACCATGTTTCTTAAGAGCAGACACAGAAGCATGACCAACACAGTGATCCCGAATAGGCGGCGGCGGTAATACATGGACTTAAGTAGCAGAGATTTTTTATGAATAAATGTATATCGACGTCTTAATTTATCGATATCAAATCCTTAGGACGTGCCCCTAGTTAGCACACGTACGGTTATAAATGGTACTGCGATGACAGGGGACAGGATTTACTTCTTATTAGCCCTGCACTATATAAATGTAAAGGAGGAGGATCAGACATTGTCAAAAAATACGGATATGATTCTAGTAGAATTTATTTTAACTTCGTACAAAATCACTTTTAGTTTAATTAATAGTTAAATATAATTGCACAGTTTTAATTACGCTAACGGCGTACTATATAGAGAGCTATATTTCTCTGCACAATAATCAACCATACTAGGGCGCTACAACATGTGCATCGGGCCGAAGCCAAGAGAGAAGTGCCGACGACTGCCGCCTGCCGGCTTTTATAAGCGGGCGTAAACAACTCAGGTAGTGGGGCGGAGGGGATGGATCGTTCGACTGGTAATGGCCCGTTGCACGTGCTGTTTACAACAGTACGATGACGTTGCGCCGTCACGGCCATGCTGACGGGCGTACGTCCTCGTACGCGTCCCTTTACAGGTCGGCATCTAGAAAAGAAGGGACTCGTGTTTTAGAGTTCGTCCATTCTGATACATGGTAAATAAAATTTCAAGATAAGTCTGGTCCGGTCCACATTGACCCTTCAGCATTAGTGTTTTGGTCCGGTCTATATTGACCCTTCAACAATCAAGCCTGGTCCGGTCGATTTGACCCTTCAGAATCCCTTCAGTTTGAAACTGGACCGGATTTGTTAGTCCGGACTGCAATCGTCCCTGTAACCTGAACTGATTGTTCTGGTTGATTCCCTCCAATGATTACAGTTTAAGCCTTGTTACTCGTAACACTAAAGTAATAATAATTAACGTTCTTGATGTATCATAGCATTTGTCACAATAGTAATTGGTTGGGAATCACAAGATTCTATCGATAGGGTGCGTGAACAACGAGTTCCTGCATGATGGTTAGACAATATATGAGAATCAGCAGACATCGTCTCAACAGACTCAGTGTCGCTATTTACAGAGATATTATTGTCATTCAAATCAATAATATTATCGTTCTCATGGCTTGAAGTTTTGTGAACAGTTATGTTAAGATTATTACCCGCCGTCACGTCGTTATCACTAAAGTTTTCCGCGATTTCTATCAAACCGGTTTGCCCCCGAGGTACTTCCCGTAAATATTCGTGCGAATATTTGTATACCCTATTCGTCCCATTCATGTGCCTCAATTCATACCTATCATTTTCTAAAACAGTAGTAATTCTAAATGGGCCTTTATATTTGCGATCTAATTTAGTTTGATGCCTTTCTTGACACTTAACAAAAACGAAATCACCTACAGAAAATGGTCGCACTTTAGCTTTACCTTTGCTAAATCGAACAACGTCAGATTGAGAGAGCTTCTGAATATTACTAGATGCGTTTGATCTAGCCGACTCGAGGTCTAGTCTATCAGTTTCGTGAGAGTTAACTGATATTTTTGATAACTTTAGAGAATGACCCTGGGTACCGAACATTAATTCTAATGGGGTAAATCCGGTGACTCTGCAGCGAGTACTGTTAAGTGCCAACTGTATATCTCCTAACTGGTCTTGCCACGTAGAGTCTGACTCGCATTCTACTATAGTAAGTAAAGCTTTTAATGTTCGCATAACACGCTCTACCTGACCGTTTGCCCTACTGGAACCTGTTGCGATTAAATGAAGCTCGATATTATTATCTTTACAAAAGTTTTTGAAATCTAAATTATCATAAGACCGACCACGATCAGCGATTATTCGCTTTGGGGCACCAAATAAATATACAGCGTTTTTAATTGATTTAATAGCGTCTGCAGAGTTCAAAGACAATGTATGTTTTAGAAGGACAAATTTGGTAAAGGCATCTATTAAAACAGAACAATACTCTTTGCGTTCACTTTTTCCGCTAAGCTTACCAGTTAGATCAAGATGAATAGTGTCCCATGGAATAGCCAATTTTGGAATAGGATGCAAGCGAACCTGTTGAGCACCAGATGGACCTTTGGAAGCTTTACATATGACGCATGTATCTGTAAATTTTTTGACGAATTTAGCCATGTTTTGGAACCAATAAAGATCATACAACTTATCAAGAGTCTTTTCAAAGCCAAGATGTTGTATTTCACTATGCACATGATTAATTAAAGACCAAATTAATGATCGTGGCAATATGGGCAGCCATTTTGAGGTTTTCCCGCGTTCTATTTTACGGTAAAGGATGCCCTGCCTAATATCGTAAGTGTGGGCCATATCGATCGGCAACTCATTCGATCGTAGTTGTAAAATAATATTAGCAATTTCTGGGTCACGCAGTTGCTCAACAGATAACCATCCCTTCTCTAATTCAGAAAAAATTACAATTTTAGGATCTTTTATTAGATTTGAGCAATTGTTTGTTTCATAATCAATCGGATTACGAGAAAAAAAATCTGCATGCGCCATGTTTTTCCCTTCTTTGTAAACTATATCAAAATCGTATGACTGCAATATAGCCCACCATCGATGAACTCTGTGTAAGATCTTTCTTTGTATGAGATGCTTTTAGGGCATTGCAATCTGTGAAAACAGTGAACTTTCGACCGTACAGATAATGTCTAAAATGTTCGATGGATTTTACCACTGCTAAAGTCTCCAATTCATAGGAATGGTAACGACTCTCTGCATCAGTTGTCTTATGACTGAAATAGGCTATTACATGGGGCAGGTTGTTATTTTTTTGTATTAGTACTGCCCCATAACCTTCGCTACTCGCATCAGTGTGGAGTTCTATGGGTAATGTAGGGTCGAAAATTTTCAAAACTGGTTCATTCACAAGATAGTTGACAATTTGTTTATGAATTTTTTCATGTTCGGAGGTCCATGTAATTTTACCTTTCCCGATAGTTGTCAGAGGGTACAGAGGTTTCATGAGTTTAGAAAAGTTTGGAATGAATTGCCGGAAGTAAGTAGCCAAACCTATAAATTGTCTTACTTGTGTGACTGACTTAGGTGCGGATACATTTTTCAACGATTCTATTTTACGAGGGTTGGGTCTGATTTCTCCTGCCGAAATAACAAAACCTAAATAGTCCACCCGCTTTTTCAAGAAAGAACATTTTTTGAAATTAAATGAAAAGCCGGCTTTAGATAAAATATCTAGCAATTTGTCAAGGCGGATTAAGCCTTCTTCTACTGTTTCTGATGCGGCAAGAACATCATCCATATACACTAGAACTTTACTGTCATTGAGAGGTTTGAGCGCAGTATTAATGGCTCTCTGAAAAACTTGGGGGGCATTTTTAAGGCCAAATGGCATGGTCAACCATTCGAACTGACCAGATGGAGTCACAAAAGCAGTTTTCTCTATCGAATCCTCATGAACTGGGAGCTGGTGAAAACCAGAAGCCATATCTATGCTTGAAAAGTAATGAGCTCCATGCAACTTGTCTATCTGATCACTAATCAACGGAAGGGGGTAGCTATCTGGACGCGTATTACTGTTAAGTTCTCTAAAATCTACACACATACGATCAGTTCCGTCCTTCTTTTTTACGAGTAAAATTGGACTTGCGTATGGTGAAGAGCTTTCGCGTATTATGCCTGAATCTAATAACCCTTGAATTTTATCATTTACAATCTCCAATTCCGTAGGAGATAACCTATAAGGGCGTCTATGTACGGTTTTGCTAGGGTCAATCAAATCAATTTTAAGTTTGCCAGTCGCTACGCGAGAGGTAGGAAGTGATTGTATAAAACTAGAGGAGTATTTCGTCAGAATTTTGACTAGCTGTTCTTTATCTCTTCCCATAAGGTCTGTATCAATCGAAGTTATATCAAAAGAATGTTCTAATTTTGCAGAGGCACTTGAAACTTTTGTTTTGGAAAAATTTATACCATTATCTCTAATTTCCACTAGATTCCATTTAGGGAATGGGTAAGGGCCAAAATTATCTACTGGGTCGAGATATTTTAGAGGGGGGATTTTCCGTGGAAATTAGCCACGGAAAATCCCCCCTCTAAAATATCTCGACCCAGTAGAATATTTTCACTTAGGTACTCGTCTGGTAACACATGGTAAATTATGTCTAACGAAGACCCTTGAATAATGGTTGGGCACCTAATTTGTAAAGAGCAGATAACGTTATTAGGGCCTACTCCCCTTATTGTGACTTGTTCATGAAACTTTTCGCCTTTAAGTAAATTACAATTACTTTGTCTCATTAGACTACATTCTGAACCAGAGTCAAAAATGAATGGGAATTGAACACCACTTATCTGTAACACACCTCGTGCTGCTCTGTTACTCGTACATAGGTTGACTTGCTTGCTGCCGGAACTGGGTACGCTCTCTTCCTTCCTCATCCAACGCTTCGGGCAGGCGGTGGCAATGTGTCCCTGGTCGTTGCACACGTAGCAGGTAGACTTTGATAGATCTAATTTAGCTGAAACAGGTAAAACTTTAGACAGGGCTCGCTTTTTGTCCCTACATTCGTGACCACGATGTCCTGTTCTGCCGCAAAAATGGCAGTTTCCACGGAAACCTGTTGCTGTCCGAAACCTCTTTGTGTCTTTCTCGTCATGTGCTGGTTCATCAATTTTCCGTTTCAGTGTAAAACCACGCAAGGCGCGAAATAGTTGGTTTTTGTCGGTTATGACTACTGAATTTAGCTCTCGGCGAATTTTGTCATCACACTGTGACAAAATGGAAATTGCAAAGCCGGTTATCACTTTCTCAGACAATTTTGCATCGGGGACGTTCTCTATAAGTTGCCATAAGCGCATACCAGCTTCGGCCGGACTTTCTTTGATTTCAATTTGGAATTTGATTATGAGGTCAAAGTGGTCCTGCATCATCATCGGTTTAGAAAACGTTGATAGTAGCAGTTCTTTAATGGAAATCCAGGATATTTTATCAGGCTGCATTTTTGTAAGACATACTGCAGCACGTCCTTTAAGGGAATGGGTAAGGGCCAAAATTAGATCTACTCCGTCCATTTTTCTGTTCTCAATTATTATCTCGTTTAAGGAACACCAATTGACAATATCGGAACCGGGTAGGTCAGGATCAAACGGGACCAATTTAGTATGCGAACTTGTTGTAGCTGGACGGGAAGCCATGGTATCTGCCAGTTTTTGAAGGATTGTTTCAATGCCAGAAGAGAAATATGACATAAAATTGCCATCCATGTTGAAAACCCTATGTGGCTGTGGATCCGGCACTTCTGATAAAGGAGGAGGATCAGACATTGTCAAAAAATACGGATATGATTCTAGTAGAATTTATTTTAACTTCGTACAAAATCACTTTTAGTTTAATTAATAGTTAAATATAATTGCACAGTTTTAATTACGCTAACGGCGTACTATATAGAGAGCTATATTTCTCTGCACAATAATCAACCATACTAGGGCGCTACAACATGTGCATCGGGCCGAAGCCAAGAGAGAAGTGCCGACGATTTTTTTTTTTTTTTTTTTTTTTTTTTTTGAGGGACCTACGTAGTTAGCCTCTGATGGCTTTGACTACTTCGCCGGAGAGAGGGCGGACTCCTGATGGGAGTCCACGCTAAAAGTGGGTTTTACACTAGCATGCCTAAGGGCGCCCCTATTGGGCCGACCTCGGACTTAGGACGCTAGGGGAGAATTTCAATCGAATTGGTTTTATGCTACAATACGCTTCGGAAATTTTACGTTAGACCAGACTGAGAAGAAGCGTCAAGAAACTCCATCTGGGTGTCGATTATGTGAATTAACCGGTACCGGTACCGGTGCAAAGTGGGGTCGCCCACGTGTAGGGTGAGCCGGGGGACGCCGACGCCTCCGCCGCCGCGGACGGAGACGTGGTGTGTATGGATCTAAGCTGGTGTTGCCCTGTGAGACGGTTGGGCGACGAATATCTTCGCGGGCTGCGAGGGCAGCCGTGATAGTGTCATCGGTGTCGGTCAGTACGTGTCGGGGACGCCTGTTCCGAGAGGATACGCCCACGAGCGGGACGTAATTTACGGCATCGCGTAATAAGGGGTTAGGATGGTGAGGAGCGTTATTGAAGAACCGCCGAGAGGCATCCTTCATAAACTTGGCCACGGTTGGAAGACCGAGGTCGTCGTGAAGATCTAAGTTGCGCATGAACCACGGAGCGCCCGTGGCTCTGCGCAAGAATCGATTCTGCAGCACCTGGAATTGGTACAGAGCAGTCGAGTTCGCATGAGCGAAGACCACACTAGCGTAAGTTAGTATGGGGCGAACGCACGTCTTGTAAATTGTCATCTTATTTCTAAGCGACAGCTTACTGCGTTTGTTCAACAACGGATAGAGACGGCCTAGAACGAAGGCCGCGCGATTCCGGACACGCCTAATGTGTGGCCGGAAAAGCAATCGACGATCTAGGGTGACCCCTAGATATTTGACCTCGTTAGCCCACGGAATGGGGCTATCGTAGAGTCGAATAGAATTGTAGGAGGGACCTAACCAACTGAGACTGAGTTTCCGGCAAAAAAGCACAGCGGCGCTTTTCTCCGGATTCACTTCGATCCTCCAGAGCCTAAACCAACGACCTAACTCGTTGATGGCGTCCTGGAGGCGACCGTGTAGAACCGAGGGGCGGATAGAAGTCGTATAGATGGCGGTGTCATCAGCAAAAAGTGCATAATGAACATGCGGAACTCTAGGTATATCGTTTGTGAACAACGAAAAGAGAATTGGGGAGAGAACAGAGCCCTGCGGGACTCCGGCTCTGATCGGATGGGAAGTGCCGACGACTGCCGCCTGCCGGCTTTTATAAGCGGGCGTAAACAACTCAGGTAGTGGGGCGGAGGGGATGGATCGTTCGACTGGTAATGGCCCGTTGCACGTGCTGTTTACAACAGTACGATGACGTTGCGCCGTCAAATGCATAAATGGGTCCAGCTGATCGCCCTTTTGGTTCTCATTAGTTAATACGTTTTTATTAACTCAAACCAATGTAATACTGTATTAGCACTAAATCAAAGTTTCTTCTTCTTCATAGGTAACACTGCGTCAGCGATTTTCGAAAATAGATAAATTTTACAAGATCGACTTAAGTGGTTGACGGATCGCATCGACTTATCAACTCGATATAATTATTTCGAGACAATAGAAAACCGAAATGTAGGCAGCGATCAAGCTTCTTGGCTGAATACTACACACTGATTGTAACAATTAGTCGAATACAGTCGAGTTCTCTGATATATATATATATAGACTTGTGGACCTTATCCCATTGAATTAAGGTGCAAAGTGTATACATATTTAAGAACTCAACTGAACAATAAATGTTAAAGCAGTTTGGTTTTAATTATGGTCGTCTTCATCGCGGTGGATAAAGCATCCGTAACTTTCGCATTAAAGTTCAGGGGGTGATTCTCTCAACACAGCGCTGCGTCGATCTAAAAGGGTGAAGTTTTATCAGGCATGTTTAAGAAGTCCCGTCGGAGTGTACAAAACACATTTTAGCGCGTCTTCTCAATCAGGCAGTTTTATACGACACTGAACTCGACTCGCCTGTCTGCTGCCTAATTGGTCAGAGAGTGGCAGATATTTCTTCCACATCGATATACATAATAATACATATCGTCACTACTTTTAAAAACCTCATATCTCATATTTCGTGAATTACATGAAGCCAAAAAGTTCAAAATCGTACATCACGCAATATGAGATACGAGGTTTTTACAAAGTAGTGACGATATATGTATACGTATTCTAATAATTATTACTCAACATTGTTTTCCGAGAAAGAAAACTTATTTGATCAAGATTGTTATTGAAGTTAATGGCGACTGCTATTAGGAGGTACATTTTAGTTATTTGGATTAGTAGGTTGCTGAACGCTATCACGGTCCATAATCTACTTTGGATCTTGCTTA
Organism: Acleris holmiana; assembly: GCA_949316455.1. NCBI lineage: Eukaryota > Metazoa > Arthropoda > Insecta > Lepidoptera > Tortricidae > Acleris > Acleris holmiana. Next base: position 2,614,452 of record OX438782.1, on the reverse strand, counting down.
GAGACCGCAATCCATCACGGCCTCTATTCCACTACGTAAAACGATATTGCTTTTGACATGTTATCGTATTGTTTTTAAATCGGCCGCCAGTTTGTTTTATGGAATACTATTTTGAATTAATTCCAACACAAAATACGCAAACAGCATTCACCGATACTACCACAGATAACGTTCATCGTTTTTAGGGTTCCGTAGTCAAACTAGGAACCGTCATCATTCAAATATTGTACACCATTGGGCCGAGTACGCTACCACGGGACTTAGTGTCAAATGACGTCAAACAGGAACTAGTGTCATATATCTTTATTAAATAAGGGCCTGTTTCACAATCGACAAGTAAATTTATCTGTCACATAAAGATGTCTCTCTCCTTGTCTATTTTCAAGTGTCAGAAAGAGAAAGGGCTAAGTTTATCTGTCAAATAAGCTTTACTTGTCGATTGTGAAACAGGCGGTTATTAAAATGACAGCCACCCGGGGATTAAGTTGTTTAGTAATAAAAGGACTCAAATCACACAAAACACACTTTTATTTTAAACCTTAGGTCTTTATACTTACGTTGGAATATGTAATAGACGAATTATAGTCCCAACCCCTATGTCAAGAATTGTCCTGTGGCAGCGTGCTTCCCACATATTATGGTAGATTATCGCACCAGCATTTATTCATATTCATATTCATTTATTCCTTGCAACCATGGTATTTACAAGATGTTAATTTCCATACAAGCCAGTACAAGACATGGACCCTACTAGGGTGTAGCAACATACTTACAATATAACTTAGCATTAATATAAATTTACTTAAAATACAGAATTTATACAAATAATGATAATTATAAATAGGTAACATTCACGTTTTATTAAAGGTAATTATATGTCATTTGACGACACGCTAGCCTAGTTGGGAGTGACCCTGCCTTCGAAGCTAGGTGTCCTGGGTTCAAATCCCGGTAAGGGCAGATATTTGTGTGATGAGCACGAGTATTTGTTCCCGAGTCTTGGATGTTTCCTATTTATTTAAGTATTTATTTCTCTATATACGTATGTTTATCGTTGTCTAGTACCCATAGTACAAGCCTAGAGCTTAGTTTGGGACTAGGTCAATTTGTGTGAGATTGTCCTGTGATTATTATTATTATTATTATTATTATGTAAAGGTAACATTAACTAGACTAATTATTTTAGGAATTTGCTCAAGAGCAGCATCTTTCGTGGTAACAGTACCTTCATTGTCCCAATAAACCATAATTATGTGGAACTTCGGTGACATCCCTTGGAACTAGGTCAATAAAATCTCGTTTGCGTGACATAAGTGGGGTGCGTGAGATCCATAGCCTGCATAATGCTTTTGCGTATCGGGTAGGGCAATGCTTTAACAAATTAGAAACAATTTCTGAGTCACGCTTCTTAAAAAATGTTATTTGGCTGAAAATTTATTACTGTCTGTATTATATTACACACACACACACATATCACGCCTTCATTCCCAGAGTGGGGTAGGCAAAGCTACAGAAATACCATAAACACTTAAAAGACTTGTTGGTAATTCTGTAACCACATTTTGCACAATCAAGAAGATGTTTAGCAGCGAATTAGTGACAGGTTGCAAGTCCATCGCCTAACAGGACTACAAGCCGTAATCCCTTAGTCGCCTTTTACGACATCCACGGGAAGACATGGAGTGGCACTATTCTAACCCGGCAACCACACGGAAAACGGGTATTATATTACTCTTATATTAATGGTTGATCTCTAGAAAATAAGGTCAGGTGGGGCAAGTGCATCAAACTAAAAATATCTCATGACCACTCACGTGCTTTGTGCTACCAGTGCTACCACAGTTGCATGTAAGCCCTTATTTGCTTATAAAAACCGGGCAAGAGCGTGTCGGACCATACTCAGTGTAGGGTTCCACAGCCGTTAAGTACTACAATCATAAAAATCAACAAGTAATAACTAATTTTCTATTTAAAGTCAATAGGTGCCGTCTTAGATGATTTTAGTAGGTATAAACACTAATCGCATGTATCTCAAGAACCAATGGTGTCAACTTAGTCGTGATATTTTTCCTTTAACTTTTTTTTCTGATTTTTAGTATTTGTAGTTTTGGCTGTAGTGAGGGGGGACACTTGAGTCTAACAAAAGTTAGCGCTTTAACGCTTTATGTTTCATAAACGGATAACTTAATCGAAAAACTGTTTCCACAAACCCGTAATATTTTTGAAATACCTATTCAACGACACCCCACACTATAGTATAGACGAGAGAAAAAAAAAATACATCCCCACGTTACGAGTATGAACAACACTAAAAAAAATATATTTTTACATTTTATTGTACCACTTTGTTGGCGTGACTAATATGCATATTCATTAATGCCAAATTACAGTTTACTAGTACTAAGATTCGACTCTCTGCGCTAGGCTGCGGACGAGCGGATGGCGAAACTATAAGGGTTCCTAGTTTGACTACGGAACCCTAAAAAATTCACGAGCACTCAAGTGGCTAAAGTATAATGGTTTGTTGGACTTGCCCCGTTGGTGCGCTTGCCCCATCTGACGTTAATGTGTTGATTCCTAATGGGATCTGAGACCCATACACATTTGCACTCTCAAGACTACCATCGTAAAACTGCAAATGCTTTGTCAATCCTGTCTAGGACCAAGATGGAATGCCTCTATGTTAGGGTAAAGGATAGATAATGTATGGAACCTTTCACGTTACAAGTACAAGTAAAAATATGTGCTCTGCCTGGGGCCGTATGAAAAGTTTGTAAGTCTCTTTAATACATACTGTTAGACAGAGATTTCCGCTTAAAATACAACGTACAAGCGTTTGATAAACGGGCCCAAGGGCCCTGTTTTTTAAAGCTACAAATTATATGCGGAAGTCTCTTGCTAGAAACATAATTCCACTTGTAATTTGCAGCTTGTACTTTGCTTTATAAAACAGGGCCCAGAGGCCCGTCATACGAAAAGTCACGTGATCTACCAGTGACGCGATTGGTTTAAAAACCAAACGCATAGAAACGCGAGTTAGCGAACGCATCTTGGCTAGGGGCTCAGATCGGAGTAAAATTGGCAACATAGATCTATCCGTTATAAAGCCAGCCCATGCCATGATCAAAAGTTTTACTTCTTGACCGAATTCTGGATCCGCCCTTGAGATATACCCATATGCCGATTGGTTTTCTATTGAACCCATAAGTCCCAATCAAGCTAGCACAAGATTGGACGGCCCACCGAGTGCGCAGGTCACTGGACAATTATCTTATTGTCAAATACTATCGGTTAATTGGGCAATCCCCTAAGTCCCTAACGAGCGTACAGACCACGCACTAGTTGAATGTGCAACGATAAGCATCGCCAGGCGCATGCGCTCCTGTAGTAACCTATAACAAGAAGGCACACCCCATAAACATTTGAATTCTCAACACAATGATCTCAAGACTGCAATCCTAAGACCGCAAAGGCGTTGCCAAGCCTGAGGACTAAGAGGGGATGCCTTTATGCTAGTAATTTCACCGGTCGTCTTATCCCCACACAGGATCATAACGCGCACATTGCTGAGATGCATCGTTTCGCAACCTTCATTTGCTAACCCGCTTTTTTTGCATATGGAGTACTACTCGCATCTCTGGGCTGGACTAATCAACATTATGCCAATGTATTATTCTGCCAAAGAAAATTGTGCGAAATGATAGTGTGCCAAGAAATTTAGGCAAAAAGCAATTGTGCGAAATGATGATTGTGCCAATGGTTGCTATGCGAAACGAAAATGTGCGAATAAATTTTGTGCAAGACATTAGTAACCCGTATTAAACACGACGTGCACGTCTACATAACCAGCTCGTGGACCATAGGTCTTCCCCACAGACCTCCATCTCTCTTCAGGTCCATCCACAGTCCCGCGAAGCAATAACCAATACGGCGGTAGATTATGGTCTATTTACCTTTTGCACTGAATGATTCCTCTAGACACATCATAGAGAAAATTATGGATTAGCCAAAGATATTTATGCAATACCAAAGTCACATTGATTACTAAAATCTTTTATTGTAACTTAATTATAATATTAGCTAATACTATATTAAAAGCTTTTAGCTAAGACAGTTTAGCTTTTGTGATTTTGAAATAAACAGTTTAATTATCTTTATCCTTCGATCACCCTCTTCACTTGAAGGCACTGTGCCACTAATGCCTTTGCCTCTTGCCCTAAATGATGCAATGTGCGTATAAAAATAAAACTTCTTGTATCTGGCCGGCGGCGCGCTCGGTTGGGCATAGACAATCGAGTGATGTATGGTGATTTTATTTAATAGCCGTCCTTGGCTTTGCTGTATGGGTTTGGTTGTCTTAAACCCGTGGACGTGGAAATTAGAAAAATCTGTCGATAAGCCCTCTGTTACATGACCCCAGGGTTTTCAAATTAATTAATAAAATAAATATCACAGACAGATTCTACACGGTTAAAACGATATTGTATTTCACGTGTTTCCGTTAACGTTTTGATAACTATGTCAAGTAATGACAGTAATGGCGGCCGAGTTAAAAACAGTACCAAAACACGTCAAACGCAATATCGTTTTAACCCAGTGGAATAGAGGCCCAGGACCATGTCACACAAATTTACCGAGTCCCAAACTAAGCTCTAGCCTTCACACACACACACGGAATAGATAATAGTATCTATGGGTAAAAGACAACGATAAACTTACTTAGATAAATAACAAATGTTCGTGCTCATCACAAAAATATCTGTCCTTTCCGGGATTTGAACCCAGGACAGCTAGGTTCGAAGGCTAGGAACCCAAGACAGCTAGGGTCACTAACAACTAGGCCAGTGTGTCGTCGTATATTATGACATAAGTTGTCAAATCCCAAGCCGTGAAAGAGACAGCGTTATAGCGGTTACATTATATCCGTCCCGTTCACTGATTAGAACTTAGTAAGTTGTTGTAACTGATACGATGAACTGACCGGGCAATAGGTATGTTACCACACACAAATACACCCTGACAGACAGACAGACTACCCTGGGTTCCTATGTATATTCAAAACGTCTCGTTCAAGTTCAATTTTTAATATATATGGCTACTGTCCAGTGGGACAATTCTGCCAGTGTCAAGGTTGGAAGTTACAAGTGATCGGTGAAAAAAACGTCTCGTTAAAATTTGACATTTGCTAGGTACAAAATGTGTCAAATTTTAACAAGACGTCACATTTTACCGATACGTTTTGAATATAGGAACCCAGGGTAATCTGTCTTGTCCATAATATCACGTACCTGCATTACAGTACTTGACTTTAATAGGTGACAGGTGACAATTATACACTGTCCACTAAACAATTATCTATGGCCGCACTAGGACGTTAATGGCGATAAGGGAACACTTATATTTATTTTAGCCATGTCCATCTGTCCGTCTGTTATTTGGCTTAGTTATACATTGAAATTAAGCCGGCAAACATGTATTTGTAAACATGTATTTTAGTAATACATAAAAATAAAAGTTGTTTACCTATTCAGTACTTAAGTGGGACGCACATGCCCTTTTACACTTCAGAATTCTACCAGCAGCGGTTCCCAAGAGCAGACCACTGCTGAGAAGAAACGCCGCAAGAAACTCAACAGTCAGTCAGTCATTTTTAGGGTTCCATAGTCAAACTAAACCCTTATAGTTTCGCCACGTCCGTCCGTCCGTCCGCAGCCTAGAGCAGAGACTCCTAGTACTAGAAAACTGTAATTTGGCATGAATATACATATTAGTCACGTCAACAAAGTGGCACTCCCCTATGTGGGGATGTATTTTTGTTCTCGTCCACCCCCTAGTGTAGGGTGTTGTTGGATAGGTCTTTTAAAAATACTGTAGGTTTGTGAAAACAATTTGAAACAATTCGATTAAGGAATCAATTTATGAAATATTAAGCTTTAAAGCGCTATTTTTGTTAGAGCCAAGTGTTCCTCTTCCCACCACAGCCAAAACTACTAATACTAAAAATCTGAAAAAAAACTTAAATGAAAGAGCATAATTAACCAATTTTAAAGGAAAACTATCACGACTAGGTAAACATCATTGGTTCTTGAGATACAGGCGATTAAAGTGTTTATACTTATTAAAATATGACTTTAAATAGAAAATTAGTTATTATCTAGGTACTTGTTGATTTTTATGTTTGTCGTACTTAACGGCTTCGGAACCCTACACTGAGCATGGTCCGACATGCTCTTGTTTTTTGAATATTGCTTATGACAATGATAGAACTTAACCTATAATTATTAGAACAATAAATATAAAAAAAAAAAACGTAATAGGTATGTCATGTTATCCATAACGAGTTTTCACCTGTCCAAACCCGGTGTGTCATTGTCACGAACGGTGGTGAAATAGGAGCCTGCTAATCCAATTGTACACGACACGAAAGAAGTAGGTACGTCCTAGATTCAAATATAAGCTACTAACATGTACTAACGGCGAGGCGATCAATAGTCTGGATTCAGCCTGGGCCGGTGGCACCGCGCTAACTGCAGGTTAACCACGGGTTAACTAACTACGCTGTAGATTATTTCTTATTGGGTAGCAACAGAGATACGCGTAGAGATATTTAAATAATATTCATTTAAGGTGATTATTGAGACATTTCTGCATCTCTACTCTACTGCACACATCAAAATGTACAAGAATAAAAATATCCGTACATCATTTTGATATTTTGCAATGTTATGCATATTTAAATATATATTTTGATCTTTTACATGTGTATTTACATTATAAAACTATGTAATTACTTAAGAGAAGTGTGTCCATATTTATATTAAAGATATTATCAGAATTTAATATAAGAAAAGACTATTATGTGTAGGTGTTTCTGGATTATTTGTTTTTCTGTTTGTTTGTTCCAGCATCACGCAAAATCTTCTTAAGTAATCAATTTTGCTAAAACCTTTTATGCTCAAGTACCGGTTTTATTTCACCATCATGGTGAAGAACTTTGTAAATACACTTAAGAGTGCGCCGAGGCAACGATACGTAATTACGAAAAAAATGCGTTCGTTTGATCGCCTGCTGCATTGTTTTTACTGAAGCTTTAGTTATGCAATTCATATGTAAGATATTTAAGGAATCAGTCTATATATCATATACTTTAGAAACACGATTACTTGTACTTCCCTCGATAGAAAAAACATCCAAAGATACCTCTACATAACAAAATAAACACTTAGTACGGCGTAATTACTTCACGGAAGATCATCAGTTTTGGATTTACAACAAAACTACACGACTTCTATGTATTCTACACTTTAGATTTGATAATACTTTTGATTTTGAAATTTTACTAATATGAAGGAAATACCTAAATTCGCACGCGTTTCGTCCATTTTAGCCAGAGCCGTCACGTTTCCCCCATGTCCGCATTAGTCAGGCTTCGGCCGTCGGACGTGGAGGCTGTGTCGCTTGGTGGTTGGTTGCGTTTATCGCGATTTTTGTGATTATTCACTTTATTTTAAATGGGGAACAAACACAACCAAGAAAGGAAGAGAAGGGGTTGGCAAAAGCACAATGCTAAAAGCTTGCGTGAAGAAATGAAGTTAGTTAAAATCGTAAACCTACTGATAGTGGAGTAGTTCTAAGAAACCTGATTTGACAGTTGTCAAAATGCCACGCTAAGGGAGGAGAAAATAAATCGGTAGCAACATAGACTGATTTTCGAGATGTATCGATTTGTATTACTAAGACTTTGTAATCGTTTAGTTGTAGTCTTGATGTTTTGGGCCAAAATTGGTTTATTTACACAAGTAATTTTAAACAACACGCGAAGTTCTTTCAATTAGTAGGTAGGTATATAAAAAATACACTTCTATGGTGAATATTTACCAAGATATAAAAATAGTTTAGCTAAAAAAACACATTTACAGGCAAAACAAGCTTCTTAGAACGACCCGAGGTTTTTTTTACTATAATTAATTATATAATATTGTTACTTCTTGGGATGGTTTCAATATTTCTAGAGCAAGACATCTCCAGAAATCTGAATACAAAGAGAATACTCCGTAAGTATACTCAGTACCTAACAACTATATTTCAACAAATGAGTAAAATTGCAAAATTATTCATATTTTTTTATTTATAGGGTTAATGTTCCAGTTGTTGGCACTTCGCTACAAAGCGAAGAGTTAGGTACCTAATGAACCGGTGAGGTATGCGTAAAAATAGTAAGAGGTGTATAGGAAAACATTTTAATAAATTTAGTATGAATTTTCACATTAACTTATATTTTTTCAATTTACAGAGTAAATGAATTGGTTGACATCGATTATAAAATTTACCACACAATGGAATTGTAAGTCCCAAATACGAATTATTTTTATAGAATGAGGATTACAAAATTTCATCCAAAAACTAATTCTGTTAATTAACAAATATTAATAAATAAATTATAGTTAAATCAAAACGTTCTGTTTTATTACAGGATGCCAATGGACCAAATTTCTTGTCTTTCAGTGGATGGAGAAATAGACAATGACATTGCTTACTCACACAGACAAAGTAATGCCGTGAAGTAAAATCCGATATTGATTATTGTTGTTTCTTATGTCCTAATATTTTTTTCTAAAGATACCTGCGTACATTATTCATTACATTATATACATAAGGGCTTGTAGTACTGTTAGGCGATGGGCTTGCAACCTGTCACTAATACACTAGTAAACATCTTAGCCTGATTGTGCAAAATGTGGTTACAGAATTATCAACAAATTTTTTAGAGTTGTTGGTAATTCTGTAGCTCTGCCTACCCCACTCTGGAAATAAAGGCGTGACTGTATGTATGTATGTATATACATACAAACATTAAGTAGGAACTTCTAAATATGTGATTGATACAGCAGCTTTAAGTTTTTAGTTTTTTAAAACATCAATTTAATTTTATACTTTATAGTGATCAGAATCAGACATTGAAGTTTTTGCGGAAATAATCATGGATAAACATTCGTACAAACTAAGATCCTTTTTTTTTTAAAGACGGTTAAAATACCAAAACCTTCTCCTATGTGAAACAAATACTTTTCTGAAAACCGTATTAAAAACGGTTCAGCCAAACGTGAGATAATCGCGGACAAACATACTTACATACATACAGGTCAAACTGAGAACTTCCTTTTCTTTGAAGTCAGTTAAAAATAATATCTTGAAGAAAGGATCCATGACTGGGATTTTTGCCCTACTCAGCCGTTCTTATTACTTTACATGAGGTATTGAGTTCACTTTATTTTGTGCTTAGAATATTGTCAATAAAGGTAATTAGGTTTTATTTCATTTCAATATACAGTCACATTAAATCACGGGGTTGTTGAGCCACCATAGAACTCTGTCCTAATGACAGCGTCAAGTCACGCAAAAGAAATTATTTACGTCAAAATTTACCGTCAACTTTCTATGAAAGGGTTCTCCCGGTAACCTTCGGAGAGGGAAGATGGCCGATTGGAAGATGTACGGCTTTTACTTAGGTATGATTTATTCTCTTTAGCCGAACAATTTGCCCAATAAATATTATAAATAACTTAACACTAGCTAAATACACCTTAGATGTACAAACGACATTAATTAAAAATTATCTATCTATCTGTGAGTGGGTTCTAGAGTGGCTCAACAATCTCGTGATGTGACTGTACCTCATACAAGTAATTCAATCCTACCTTACCTACCGACAGTAAACAACAAATTTAAAAAAAAATGTAGACTGAAAAAAGTTTTTAACTTCTTATAGTCAATATTTTAATAAAAGTATTCGGAATCGATTATGTTTTTTTATTTTGTAAACATTGGTAGCAACCTCCGCGCCTAGTGGATCGGCGCACGGCTCGTCAGGCGCGGCGCGCGGCCGGCGCATGGCTCCGGCTCGCTCCTTGCTGGTGTGCTACACGCACACATACACAGAGTGCATAAAATACCTAAAGTTAATGAGCGCAAAAAGCTCGGTGCCCCCTGCTAATATGTATGATATACTTTAAAGTCTGTGTCAATCGAACTTGCAAAATAATGTAAACAAAACCAAACGAACCAATTCACCATGATACTCGATATAATCACGTACTTTTAATGATCAAGTGAGGTCTTTGCAATGAAGATATCAAAGTAAAAAACGGAACAGAAACACAAAAGGTATCAAAGGCGAACTTATCCCTTTAAAGGATGTCTTCCGGTTGGCCTCTTTGAGATTGAGAGAGAAGTAAAATAGCGGATGGCTAATATTCAACAATTAAACAGACCGAAGATGAAGATAAAAAGAGCAATCAAAAACCTATAAACATAAGTATCAAAAGTAGAAAGGAACTAGGTAGGATAAATCAGGAACTAGATTCAAGCCAGAACTTCCTCAGCCTAGATTAGTTCTTAGTTACTGACAAAAAAAACACTTTGTCATAGTTATAAACGCTTTTAAAACCTTTATAAGGACGACAAGCCTCAACAACAAGTTATGCATAATCAAGAAAAACACTTAAATCGTTTGACTCCAATTCAAAGGTCCACAACCTCTTCAATTTTTTGTGATCTCGTGTCACAACACATGCTGAGCCAGAACCTATTCATCCGCACACATTGCTGGGCTCCAGTGCACACTCGCGTGTGCTCTGCTTGGTAACTGCCAAGATTGTATTGTACTGTATTTGTTATATAACTATGTCGTAAAATATTGTTACTTTCGCTCTGTGTGCTTGAATAAATTGTTTTCTTTCTTTCTTTCTTTCTTTTCTTTTCAATTTAAATCTACGTAGGCAGTGTTATACGACTAAAATATAAATTGAATTTTGGTTCAATCTTTAAGATCTTAATAAGTGTCACTGGTTATCTCGGCCTGCTCGTATTTGGTAGTGCGACCGAGAAAGCAATGCTTTAATCTCATCCTGTCTATGCCTCCACGGCAACTTCAATATTAATGCAAGAGAGTCTAATTTTCTTTAGACATTTCGTATTGATAAGACCTTCTGGTTTTGAGGGGGTCGCAGCGGTCTTTCGGATTTGACTGGCCAAATATAGAAGTTTATTTTTAAATAACTTTTGCGGGCGTTTTCATCGGAATGGAATTCGAGCTTTTGCTCGTAATTCGTGAAGATGTTTTAACTAAAACGAATAATACTTTATACTCTTTACAGGGTTACAAACAAACCCCATAACATATTTATATCGTCGAAACGTTAAAACCATTTCGAAATTTTTATCTAATCTAATTTCCGTGTTCTCTCCGTTCGCGACCTACGGGCCGGTTTGACAAATGCATCGTTTCGCAACCTATTCATTTGCCAACCCGCTTTTTTTTCTATAACTACTAATATTACAATATTTTTATAAAACAAACCTAACCTAACCTATAGAGTTCTACACGATGGTCCTGAAATAAATCCTGATTATTAAGTTTGGGAAATAAACACGGCTTGTCAAATGATATATTTGTGAGATGAATCAATTTTGTATAGTTGATTATGAAATGATAGGATAGGATCCTGTATTCTCTCTTCTGCTTCGGTTTATGTGAATTTTCAGTAACACTCGTACAAAAACCAGAATTTATTATACATAACAACCTTCCCTGAACAAATATCTAACTGATGGTGAAAACCGCATCAAAATTTAGGAGTTAACTAGAATATAATTGAATAGAAGATTTAATTCCGAAAGCTTGTTAAACTATGACTAGTTCTCTTTGGTTAACCGTTGGTTAACCTTCCAGTGCCACCGGTTAGGTCTCAGCTCAGGGCGGGGCTCCGGTTGCCATGGCAACGGGATGGAACACCAGGGGAAAGCTTTAGAATATCGAGCTGCGTTGAAATAGGATGCGCAATTGGGAAACACTTATATGTATTTAACGTAGGTACGCGCTAGAACGGCCGAACCCTATATTCAAACCGCGGACAGATAGCCTTCCTTCGGATTAAAATTTGACACATTTTGTATGGGCAAATGACAAATTTCAACCCGAAGTAAGCCTTATCTATCCGCGGTTTGAATATAGGGTTCGGCCGTAAGTAGGTTTACCCTTGAACGACCGACACTCATTTCATAGAATGTTTGAATTTAATTCGCCGAATTTTCATTTCGACAGGCGTTTCCACGTGCCACGGGGGCCATTTTGAAGCTCACCGACGATAAATGACTAACTTTAAAATCAATTAGTCCAGCGATTTAGTCTACGAGCCCACCTTTTGGATTTGATATGATAAAGGCGTTATGATATCAAATTCAAAAGGTGGGCCCGCTCGTAGATTGAAACGCTGCATAAAAAGATTTTAAAGTTAGTAATCTTTCGTCGGTGAGCTTCAAAAATCGCTCTCCAGAAATCCCAGCCCAGATCGTTAAACACGACCATGTTAGGCCCCCGGGCTGGGATTCTACACGGTAATAACGATATCATCTTTGACGTGTTTCCGTATTGTCAACGATTTGATAAATCTTACGTCTTAGCTAGACAGATGAAATTTTCACAAATGATGTGTTTCTGTTGGCGCTATAACAACAAATAATAATAACAGAATAAAATATATATTTAAGGGGGCTCCCATACAACAAACGTGATTTTTATGCCGTTTTTTTGCTCGATATTGTTAACGGCACTGATGCCGTTATCGAATAGTCTGTGAATATTTAATTGTATATACACTTCAAAAATAAATACTTAATTTAAAAAAAAAAAAGGGGGGCGACCATAAAACAATCGGGACCTTTTTGCTGTTTTTAACGGTTATAATATAGAGTCTAATGTTGTGTAGGATGTTGTTAGGAACATTTAATACCTATCGTTTCTCGGCCAATTGGTTAAGATCATCAAAGCGTTGATGGAAATTGGTTTTTTTTTTTTTTAAATTCACATACTTTATTATCTGGACGCTGTACCTAACAACAAATACTAAAATTAATTTAAATTAAAAGTTGAAGGAAAACCCTTCAGCGCCTTCGTGACCGACTCGCATTTGGCCGATTTTTAGGGTTCCGTAGTCAAACTAGGAACCCTTATAGTTTCGCCATGTCCGTCCGTCTGTCCGTCCGCAGCCTAGCGCGAATTTTAAAGGAAAACTATCATGACTAAGTAGACATCATTGGTTCTTGAGATACAGGCGATTAAAGTGTTTAAACATAGTAAAATCATCTTTTGGCACCAATTGACTTTAAATAGAAAATTAGTTATTACTTGTTGATTTTTATGTTTGTAGTACTTAACGGCTTCGGAACCCTACACTGAGCATGGTCCGACATGCTCTTGCCCGGTTTTTTAACTTTTGAATTATTTCGAACAATTGCAACTTACTTACTTGCTTACATTATGTAAACTTTCCTAAATCTTACGAGTAAGTATGCCCTATGACGCCATTTTGACTGCGATTTAAAAGTAGATAATGTGTTTAAGATATCAACACGTCCATTACTTTATACATATTGCGGTGCCATCAGTATGTGTGTCACACGAGAAGCAGCTGGTCGATTTCTTTTCCTTATAAGCCAACTTGCTGTTGCCAAAATTCAAAATACTTGGAACCTTGCCACACTCAACGTTCGCAGAATAACTGCGAAGTTTTATAGCAGCTTTATAGCCGGCACGTTGTGACATGGTACTTTAGTTTTTTATGCTTTTAAAGATGTACGTTACTGCGTTTTTTTATTAAAATGCTGTCGTGCAGTTGCTTTCTGATTTCCCAATTTTGCTTAAGATTAAGCGGCTGAAATTGGTTTTACTTACGGTTTTTAATTAGTGTTACCACAAGGCCTTGACTGTTTCATTGGTCCGAATTTTTATAAGTTAGAAATGCAAATTTCTTGAAACTGATACTTTCCTGGATTGTTACAAGAACGTAACCAAACATAAAGGTTTTATGTATAAGGGTTACATCACGCCTTCATTCCCAGAGTGGGGTAGGCAGATCTATAGAAAACCAACAACTTTAAAAAGACTTGTTGATAATTCTGTAACCACATTTTGCACAATGAGGCCAAGAAGTTTACTAGTGTATTATTACTAGTGCATAACAGTACTACAAGCCCTTATTCCCTTAGTCGCCTCTTTCGTCATCCACGGGAAGACATGGAATGGCATTATTTTAACCCGGCAACCACACGGGGTAAATACGTAAAAGTAAGTAACATCACAAGGTAATAAAGTACATACAAACATAAAATCACGCCTTCATTCCCAGAGTAGGGTAGGCAGAGCTACAGAAATACCAACAACCCCAAAAAGACTTGTATGAATTCTGTAACCACATTTTGCACAATCAGGCCAAGAAGTTTATGTACAAGAGTATTAGTGACAGGTTGCAAGCCCATCGCCTAACAGCCTAAGCCTTTATTCCCTTAGTCGCCTCTTACGACATCCACGGGAAGACATGGAGTGGCACTGTTCTAACCCGGCAACCACACGGCCGGTAATAAAGTAATAAATAACAATTATAAGAACACACTAAAATAAGGTAATTAATGTCGGTAGGAACGTTTACTTGAAGTTGGTTTAAAATGGAAAGCTAAGAAACCTCCGTCACCTTTTCGACCTAAGGTTAAACATGTTTAAGTTAAGACTGTGTAAATGTAAAACAAGAAAGTTTCCCTTGTTCTAGTCCATAGTCACGTTTCTCCTTTATCTATTTGCTTAAATTTTACAAAATCATTATGTGATTTAATTGGCGACAGCCAATCATTAATTGATTTTCGTTTAAAATGCACCCCAACAGCGATAAAAGAGTTATGTATGTCGCTGAAGTCTTTTTCTGCTTGTGTGTTTGTCTCTCTGTCATCGCTCTAAGCCCGTCTTTTTAGAGTTGTTGGTATTTCTGTAGCTCCCACTTTGGAAATGAAGGCGTGATGTTATGTATATATGTATGTAGGTACGTATATACAACTATAAAATTGTACAATTATGCCAAATTACAGCTTCGTAGTACAGTCGACGTCATAAATATGTTTACACTTTAGTACCTTGTCATTTTCATTCACTGAGACAATTTCATATATAATTATATGTAATGTAATTGTATGTATGTAAGTGTAAACATATTTATGACGTCGACTGTACCAAAAGTGTCTGAGGTTGCCAGCGACAGACGGACATGGCGAAATTATAAGTGTTTTTTGTTGCCTACGGAACCCTAAAATTAAAGACGGGTTTTTAATGCTTGCTTTTTATTATTTAAACTAATACAGATGAACACATTTAAATTTTAATCACAGCTAAAAACTACACTAAACCAAACTGGCTGACTGGCTGATAACTGGCTTTTAGCGATGGTAGGACCCTGGGTCCGTCCGGATTGCTACCACCATCTTATCCATTAACCACCCGCCAAGAAACAGTGTTCGCGTTGTTGTGTTCCAGTGTGGGGATAAGACAACCGGTGAATTACTAGCATAGAGGCATTCCATCTTAGTCCTCAGGGTTGGCAACGCATTTGAGGTCATAGGATTATAGAGAGACATAGTAGATAGTCTTGAGAATTCAAATGTCTATGGGTCTCAGATCTCAGATTCCATTTACCATCAGGTGTCCTGAGTGCTCGTGTCGTGTGCCTTCTCCTTAACATAAAAAAAGATGGGAATGAAACGCGTCGTAACAAAACATGTATACTTACATATGTATAAAGTTTTGTAATAAACAAAATGACGTAATTTCTGTCATTTTTCCAACCTACTCGTATTATAAATGTCTTGTAGTATGTCGTGCCGGGTTAGAATAGTGCCACTCCATGTCTTCCCGTGGATGTTGTAAGAGGCGACTAAGGGAATAAGGGCTTGCAGTATTGTTAGGCGATGAGCTTGCAACCTGTCACTAATACACTGGTAAACTTCTTGGCCTGATTGTGCAAAATGTGGTTACAGAATTATCAACAAGTCTTTTTAAAGGTGTTGGTATTTCTGTAGCTCTGCCTACCCCACTCTGGGAATGAAGGCGTGCGTGATGTTATGTATGTATGTAGTATGTCGTGGGCATTATGGTTTACCAGTAAGTTCACAAGGATAGCTTTATATAAATAAATAACAAAGAATCTGAGCAGCGGACCGCCGTGGGAACCACCCCTCTGCGTGAGTCACCGAGCCTGGTGACGTCATCAGGGGTTGGGGTGGGTGTAATATGATAATGGCGGGGCGCGGGCAAATTAGATTTGGGCAGGAGCTGTGTTGTGACATCGAAACTATAAAAATACTTTTTTTATAAGACACTATTTAACGTTACAGTTTTCACTTCAGCACCTCAAAAAGGGTGGTTTTGCCGTTTAAAGACAGTGACCGAAATTCGAATTTGTCTGCGAGTTACGGCGCGCGGATGGCTGGGGATGTTGTCTTTTTTACCTTAAGCTGCTTAAGTGCAACACGAGACCAAACTTATCTCGCGTGTCTTTGAATCCCTCGCTGCACTCAGGATTCTAACCTAGAAACATCGCTACGCTCGTGATTCAATTCTAGAATCCTTCGCTTGCTCGGGATTAACAACACTCGCAGCAAAAGGGTCATTCTCAGTTAAGAGGTAAAAACGATGTCCCGGATAAATAATCATACTTCTATTGAAAATTAAAAGAATATTATATCACAATCTCTTAATATAAGTGCTCAACTTTGTGGACAATCAATTTCAAATAATTAATTAACTTAGTTTTGTCACAATTTCACCTCAAACATGCAAAACTTCTCTCCCCTGGCCTGTCCCCAGCTAGTATTTACAGTAAATCAGTAAGTTTACGTGATCTTAAAGCCATGGAAACATTTTAAGTTAGTCTGTATTAGAAAATAATATAAAGAATGATTGTAATGATGTAACCGAAGTAACTAATTTTTTTTATTTTAATAGAATATATTCACGATACATTTTGTCGCCGGAATTTGCGTCTCTTCCCCTGGCATTCTTATAATCTAAAAAATATTGTATTTGCGATCTTAATTATTGTAATATTAATGCTAATCATAATTCATTTGATCCACAAATATAAGCCAACGTTGTAATAATGATCTTTTTTCCACATTTTGTCACTCGTATCAAATTGATCCCTTTGTTCATCAATTTTGATGGTATCTGGTGAAATAGTCTCTCCCCTGGTCAGCTTTATTTCTGGATTAATTTTTCTAAATACTTAATTATATATTTATATTGACTTTAATTTACTTATAGATAACAAACATACTTCATTTTATTAACTAATATTAAATACTTTTGAGATATTATCGATTTTCTTACTGAAAAGTCTCTCCCCTGGCACAATTTGCAAAAATGTTCCGCAAACGTATAAATATTGATTTAAATTAACTATTACACTTAATTACACTTTCCATTATTCAGATCTGCAAAATAATCCGTATTTTTTATATTTTTTTCTTGTTTTTCAAAAGGCCAGGGGAGGGACTAGACTGTGCTCAACAAACACTATTTTCTGAGGTAAAAAAGAATAATAAAAAAAAAAACATTAGAAAATGCATATACATCATCTAATAGATTTATAAAAATCTGACAAACATTTAATATATGCATTTATTTATATTTTATGAAATTTTTTCATAAAAGTCTCTCCCCTAGCTTTCTGTAAAATGATAAAAAAATGAAAAATTGACTGGTCACCTAGCACATATTAAAAAACAAGTTGTTTTGATAAATCTGTAAAAAAATTAAATCAAATTTCATTTTTTTTTGTCATGCCAAGTTTTATCAGTAAGCTATTACCTCTTAACTGAGAATGACCCAAAAACCAACTTTGCTCTCTTGTTGCACTAATAACTATTTGTCCAGTCGCAATCGTAAACGGGTGAATCAACTTTTAAGGTACCTACTCCCCAATTTTCGACATGTCCCACTATGTCACCTTAATTTGGTAGAATGCAATTTTTTTTTGATGTGGTCAATATATTGAATAAATCAGACAATTAAACTTACTTTCTAGCTGACAATTTTAAAAATTCTTCTATGATTTACACAAATGTATCAGGTAACGCAGGGGACGACGTTGTCCCCGGGTTTTGTATGAAAAACGTGCATTTTCCACTGCGTTACCATGTTTTTACAAAATTATAGAATTGGTTTATGATTATGAATAGTGAAAGCCGAAAATCTGATTATCTAATTTTAACAAGTGTAAACCATTATCAATCTCACATATTCTAGTAAGTTTTTATTAGCGTGTAGAAAAGGAGAACTTTAAAAGTTGATTCACCCAAACACACATATGCCTTCACGTTACAAAGACGTAAAAATATCTTTACTCCATACCGTCTGACTCATTTAGTAAACACTTTTATAACCTCAAAATGTTCCCTATTCGTGTAAAATTACAATTTTTTCATAATATAACCATCCATGATGTAAAATCAGAAAAATTGTTTACAAAATTTGGTCTCTAGCTGCTTTATTATATATGTTTCTTGTAGTTGTTTAGTTTGAGTTCTAAACGAATTAATTTACACCGCCTGCCATGAATTTGTGTCCTCAGTTACTTCTCTTACAAGGTTGTTTGGAAGAGATCGCTATTTAGCGGTAAGACCGCCGGTTATCTATGATTTAAATGTACCGTGTTCTGTTTTTATTTTTAACTTTTTGCTGTTCAATAAAGCGTATTTGTATTGTATTTATTCACCAGAAAACGCCCGTTTAAGCCAAAAACGATGCATTTTGAGGTTATTAAAGTGTTTAATAAATAAGACCAGCAGTTAGGATGGACCACATACCATAAGAATAACTACTATTAGAAGGGCATCTTCGGCGTCGTTGTATGGATTTGACAGCAAAGCTGTCAAATAATGACCCACAGCGCCCCACGCCCCGCCTTGACTCTCTCTCGCCTGTTGCAAAATTAGGTTTGTCACAAGTATATAATACTAATCCGCAACCTCATTCGCGTAGAATTAGTTTATTTACCTGTAAAACTATACGATAGATAATATACATTGCGACTCTCTGCTTACGAATAATAATAAATGTTAATTAACATCTGTTCTGAATAAATAAATTTAAAAATAAGGTTATAAACCATAACCTTTTTTTCACCAGCGGATCGTTTCCACAAACCCACAATATTTTTGAAAGACCTATCCAACGACACCCCACACTATAGTGTGGGGTGTCGTTGGATAGGTCTTACCCTATAGGGTAGACGAAAAAAAAATACATCCCCACGCTACGTGTAGGGGAGGTACCCTAAAAAAAAAAAGTTCTTACATTTTTTTGTACGACTTTGTTGGCGTGACTAATATGTAAGTATATTCATGTCAAATTACAGCTTTCTAGTACTAAGAGCCTCTGCGCTAGGCTGCGGACGGACGGGCATGGCGAAACTATATGGGTTCCTAGTTTGACTACGGAACCCTAAAACGCATGCATGTAGGTACTTTGAGTTTTGGGAAAAACATATTTTGTAGAGTAGAGTAGACTGTACCTACCTATAATAGTGATATATCAAATCTATCTTTCTAAGTCATAAATCAACCAAGAGTCACCCAAGGCCTGAGACCTATTTCCTTATGCAACTGGCAGCTGCGCCCACGATGCTCCCACGCAGCCGGTCCGCCAACGCTCTCGAAGGTTACCTTAAACTTCGCCGTCAAGTCCCGCACGCTGCTGCGGTTACATTTATACAGCAGGACTTTAATTTCAAAGCTGAAGCGTTTCTGTTTTCTATCGGCTCGAAGAATGGAGTTGAAATAAACGTTTGACGCGAACTGTTATCAGCTTACATCAAAATACAATTTGTCGATTTTCGATAGTCAATATCACTACATGGTCACTAAGGAAGAACAGCGCTGGCCCTGCCAGCATCACGCTGAGTTGTGATCATTTCGTGACAAATTACGTTTATAACCATTAAAGTTTTCATTTTTGTATTTGTCGATTGTCACGAATAAACTATTTCTTTCTTTCTTTCTTTTAACTTGGTTTTATGCATGTTGGGGTCCACCCCTGATGTAACGATTTCTTGAAGCTTTGATGCCGAAAACAGTTTCTCCTCTGAAAAGTTTCTCCAGAACCTGAAGGTATCATTAATATAAGTAATAGATACCTTCTGGTTCTGGGGAAGCTCACTCATCGTCCACGTTGCCCTGGCTCTTTGGTGACTAGGGTCAAGATCAAATCTATATTATTATATAGTTAAAAACAATACTATAACACGTGGAAGGCTAAGGTTGTTTTACCGAACTTGAATAGAGTTACATACATAACATCACGCCTTCATTCCCAGAGTGGGGTAGGTAGAGCTACAGAAATACCAACAACTTTAAAAAGACTTGTCTGAATAGAGTTAATGTCGATTAAGTCGTTCCTCAGCCACGATTCTTTATACACAAGTTTGAAAAAACCGGCCAAGTGCGAGTCGCACTCGCGAACGAAAGGTTCCGTACCTATACAACATCTGTTTGTTACCACAGTGTCTGTCTGTAACCAAATCTTGCAAAAACGGCAAAAAAGTCACGTTTGTTGTATGGGAGCCCCCTTAAAATATTTATTTTATTTTTAGAGTGAATATAAAACTAAATATTCTGTGAATATTTCGAGCGACTACCTGTTGCCGTTATTAATAACGCGCAAGAACGACAAGAATATCACGTTTGTTGTATGGGAGCCCCACTTAAATATTAATTTTATTCTGTTTTTAGTATTTGTACTATTAGTTATTCTGTGGTTATAGCGGCATGGCAACACATTATCTGTGAGAATTTCTTCTCTCTAGCTAGCACGGTTTATGAGATACGGCCTGGGGGGCGATTTTTGAGGCTCACCGACGAAAAATTACTATCTTTAAAATCAATTTGTGCAGCGACTTAATCTACGAGCGGGCCCTCCTTTTGAATTTGATATCATAAAGGCGTTTTGACAACAAATCCAAAAAGCTCGTACATAAAATCGCTGCACAAATTGATTAATAGTTAGTAATTTTTCGTCGGTGAGCTTCAAAAATTGCCCCCTGGTGACAGACAGACGGACATTGCAGTGGAGTGTTAGTAATAGGGTCCCGTTTTTACCCTTTGGCTACGAAACCCTAAAAAGGAACAAGTTTTTTATCTCTAAAATGCCTCTGACTACACGATTACAGCTACATCCGGAGGAACTCTAACTATACTTTGTATATTATCTGTGGCTTTATGTAACACCCGTTATCTTAATACGATGGCCATTCTCGATTAAGATTATAATTAAACCAAAGACTATAGAGCTGAGAGGAATGACCAGATATTATTAATAATTTATAACTGTTTCCTTGAAAAGGATACGATGCCTTTTAAGGGTCCATTGTCGTATAACCGAAGACAACTGACCACCCATAGACTTTAATACGTGGCGATAAAGTTTATGTTCGATTGTAAATGTACAGTTAACAGTGTCTATATTTACCATGAGACTCATCTAAGATGACGTTATATTATTATAGCGCGATGGCGGTGTGGAAGTTACCTGACGTAAACAAACAACATTGTTTATGGCTAGATAGGTCCATAAACATTGTCGGGACCGTTTTGAAACATTGATTGGATTTGTAAGGAGCGCGTGGTGGTAGCGATACGGAGATACCCCACACAAACTCCTAAACTACCTGACCTTTAGGAACTATAGTATAGGATCCGAGTACACAACGACCTTCACCGAACTGGCTAATGGATGGAAAGTAGGGGCAACTGTTGTACCTATGGGCAAAATGGGCTTTTTATAAAATATGCTTAGATCTCACGGAATAGAAAAACCTTTATCTGTTCTGTGGTGGTAGCGATCCGGAGATACCCTACAAAAACTCCTAAACTACCTGACCTTTAGGAACTATAGTATTGGATCCGAGTACACAACGACCTTCACCGAACTGGCTAATGGATGGATAGTACCATATGTGGTGGTGGTAAGTAGTAAGTAACTGTTGTACCTATGGACAAAATGGGCATTTTTTTTAAATATGCTTAGATCTCTACAGTTTTAGTAGATAATTAATAACAAAGCGTTGATTATGAAAGACTGTTTAGTTAAGATTAGTATCTAAACAACAAATAGTTTAAAAAATGATAGTTTTTTTTTATATTTAAAATAGTCTAAAAATTGGAAAGTGTCTACAGGTAGAACAGCCCCTACTTTATACAATACAATACAATACAAAACACTTTATTGTCCACCAAACAAAAACATTACACAGAATTTGCACAATTTAGAAGACCCAGGTAAACAACAGGCGGTCTTATCGCTGATTAGGGATCTCTTCCAGACAACCTTAGAAGGGATAAGGTGCAAGTTTATATTAAATTAAATATTTTTAAATATATCTTGCAAGTGGGTTGACTAAAAACTTTCAGTCGAGAATATGATTACTTCATTACAAATTTAATTCTTTGTTTAACATCACCGTTGCGATTAATAGACACAAACAAATGACACATACCTACGTTGACACCCCATGTCTTCCCGTGGATGTCGTAAGAGGGGACTAAGGGAATAAGGGCTTGTAGTACTGTTAGGCAACCTGTCACTGTGCTGATACACTAGTAAATTTCTTGGCCTGATTGTGCAAAATGTTGTTACCGGTTTAAACCGGTTATTTGCCGTCTTTTGTATACTAAATTCGGTTATTAACCGGTTATTTGCATTCCCTAATTGTTATTCTAAGCGACAGTAATATTTCCTACTAAATATTGTGTATGCCAGAATTGCATGATGTTATTATTATTATAATAAGTATAAATGTTCTCATATAAGTGAATTAATATAATTCTTTTTGAGAAATAAAGATCTCTCTAAACCTAAACCTATATTGCATTTTCATTGTTTTTTTTCTTGATTAAAGGCTTTCACTCCTTGTTTTATAACAAGGTATAACTTGGCAATGTCCAGTTTTAGACAATCTGGAAATAAGTCCATGGATATCCCACGCGAGGACAAATGATGACATGGGTTGTCAAGCTGTAGGTATGCAATACACTGTATTGATATTCGAAATTTGAAATTTCATGTACAGCTTATCAGACAACAACTACAACTAGCCCCTCTCCTACTGATATTCTAAATTTGAAATTTAATTTATTATTATTGATTAACAATAGCGAAGCAAATATTAAAATTAGTGCCCCTATTAAAAAATTACCCTGTATAGTGTTCAATAAAGAATATTTTTACTTCTCATGCTCTTAAAATGCTACTTAAATCTCTGCGAATCGGGACTAAAGCTCCTTATTAATCTCTAGGGATTAAAGCATATTTTTTTTATTTACTTTGGAAACCCCTAAACAACCAATCACGGTGTTTGTGAATGGAGGATTATCGCCATTTTCAGTGATTGTGTATGGACCATATTTTTGGGTGTCGAAATAACCTCAAAATGACAACTGTGCAAATATATAAAAAAAGAATTGTACTAATTGCACTTTTAATATATCGTAGATTTGGTTAGCTACTTTTATTTTATTAATGTTAGATTAACGATAGTAATAATAAGATACCTAATTGTTAGTTTTAATTGTTAGAAACTTTTTTATAATAAATGTTGTAATTTTGTTTAGAACGTCGTTTTTTTCCTCGCATTCAAAGTGAAAAGTAGAGTGTTTAACGCGAGACTAAACAACCATAATTACACTCGAACCACAGCCACCCTCGCTCGCAAGCTCGCTCGCGTGGCTAAACATCTCGTGTCATTATGGCTTATTTAGTCCCTTGTTGAACAATCTACTATTATATTGTATGTATTGTTGAAACTAGTATATTACTATTTTATTCGAATAAAATTTTAGTGGTTGTTTGACCCTGTGCATGGTCCCTTGGGATCGCTACTACCATCTTATCCATTAACCATCTGCCAAGCAACGGTGTTCGCATTGTTGTGTTCCGGTGTGGGGATAAGACAACCGGTGAAATTACTAGCGTCTCAGATTCCACTTACCATCAGGTGGCCTGAGCGCTCGTGTTCCTTCTCAGTAACATAAAAAAAAAACAAAACAAAAACAGTAGTTAGGTACTAACAAATCGAAAATTGAAATCATTCGAAGTCGCCCATCGCTACTGTCCATTCTAAGCTGTCACCTGTCACCATGTGACATCGCAGCGAAGGTGTGCTTGTGTCTTAAAATTTTAGAATAGAAACTAAGCAGTAAAGACTAATTACTTAACCCAATTTGTAAACCAACAAAGACCCAATCACCTGAAACGCCGACGCAGCGAAACCCGTCAACATTGGACCCAAACGAGACTCGAACCTGCGCCTACGCGATGACTTCACGGAACCTGATTCACGCCGCCCACCAACACTGCCGCTGCCGTCCAAAACTAATAGGCAGTGGTTGAATCATAGAATAAGAACTAAACGCAGAAGGAGTGATAAAATAAAAGTCAACATACGATAGCTGTTATAGGTCTACCAGAATCTCATGGCAAATGGGGAAATAACAAATTGTAGATGACAATACTGGGGAAATTGGACTAAACGGTATTGATACTGTGTAATTTTTAAACCGACTTCAAAAAAATGAGGAAGTTTAAGGGCCGTATTAATAAACTGATCTCAACTCTAATGCTCGTCTCGAGATGCATCAAAAATGACAGTGTTCTATGGTTTGACGTTTACTTTCTTTGACGTATCTTGTGACCGGCATCTCACCCAAGATGAGTTTATTAATACGGCACTAAGATTCGATGAATTTTTATTTTTTATGCTTTTAAGATTATCAACAAAAAATACGAGTATGTACACTAGAGGTCTATTACATTAAACTCCCAGTATAGGATAATAATTTAATATATCTGAGGACAATTTCATACATACCATGACTCAAACTTATTAGCTCAATTCGTGAACAGATAGATTATTGCTCACAAATAAAATAATAAACACACCATTCTTTCTCACAAATTTTAATACACTGAGTATAAAAAATAACTTAAAATCTCATCCAGAACTAGAAAATGATTCCAAAAATTCTACTTCCATTTCTTGTTCTTCATCTGCTGAGGACGATGAAGAGAGAGAAGTATTTATGATAAACCTCTCTTCTAACATTTCAATTAATATTTTGTCTTGCTTTATGAAATCGTTTTCAATTTACCATTATTAGAGGTGCCCTCAGTTATTATTCGACGAATGGTAGTGCTGGGAACCCCTGTACCTACAACGGCCGAACCCAATATCAAACCTCTAGTTACAGATAAGGGGTTATCTCCGGTCGCCAGTACCTACTTATCTATCTTTTGATTGCGTCCCAATAAAGCAGATAAGAGCTGTCTATCTACAACAAAGAGTAGATAGGCCGCCTATCCGAGCCCTCCCTTGCGTTGCATTTTACGCAGACCCTCAGGGAGGGCCAACAGAAGTTTTGCCTTTATTTTATTACTGCAAGTTGAAATGTTTTAAATTGCGATGAAGGAATGTCACGTTAAGCTTAAATCGCAATGAAAAATAATGTAATTATATTTTATATGTCGAACCAGATCAATAAATTTTTTGGCTTCAATTAAAATCGTGTTGTTATAAATTAACGTCTTTACAACTGATATTGACAATGTCACAATAATTTTATTGACAATGTCAGAAGAATTTTATTCCGTGAATAAAGAAACATAAGAAATTTTCAATAAATATCCAAGAAGTGAAGAAGATACCTTAAATATTTATGGAAATGAGTACGGTAAGTATTACATGTTGTGTATTTCTAATATTATACAAAATTATCTCTAACGAGGTACCCACTCCGATTTTTTTCATAGGAATATTTAAGTGTTCTAAACCTTGGTCAAGAAATGATCTCAATGATGTAAAACCACGTAACAAGCCGTGCAGTAGGTTCTGCCATTAGTGCAGATAATACAAACAGCTGTCACGTTGGAAGACTCTTGTAACTGTTGCTTGCAACTATGTCCGCATTGAAGACTCTTATCGCTGTTCCCTCAGGATTTGTCCAAATACCCGGAATAAAAAGTGGCCTTTGCCCCCTCTTTAGGTTAAAACATATACTCGTATCTGTACCAAATTTCACTTCATTCGGTTGAGTTGTTGGATCGTGAAGGCGGAACAAACAAACTTATAATTTTCACAAAGATTCACGTTATTAACGCTTTTTGTCTTATTGTTATTTTTGTAGGCATCCTTCGGACCAAGGAAGAGGTTGCACCTTGTAACATTAGTGGAAGCACAACCACTGTGTTTAGCAAGGCTACAAACGCCGCGAACAATCAGCTGAAAGAAGCAACTTGGGCTACTATAAGAGCAATTTAACGCCGTGATAGCCAGTAGCCCAAGGAAAGCCGAACAATTACTGCTTAAAAGGGAGAAATGGAAAAAAACTGGCCCAAAAAGAAATAAGAAAATGAATATGAATAATAACCTTAAAGGTATGTAATTTTAATAATTTAACCGGCGCAAATTCATCGAAATGGATAAACGAACAAACGTATAAATAGGTAGTATAACATAAAATATCAGACAACGTCAAACATACTTCTATAGAGAAATAAAGAATACTTTTTTTTATGATAAGGAGAAGGCACACGTACACTCAGGCCACCATGTTAAGTGCAATCTGAGACCCATAGATATTTGAATTCACAAGTCTATATAATCTTAAGACTTTAAATGCGTTGTCAATCCTGAGGACTAAGATGGAATCCCTCTATGCTAGTAATTTCACCGGTTGTCTTATCCCCACACCGGAACACAACAATGTGAACATTGTTGCTTAATTAAGATGGTGGTATAGCGATCGGAACGGACCCCGCACAGGGTCCTACCACCACTAAATACTAATATCATAAAATATGTAAAAGTAACCCTTTATCTGTTTGTCTGTCTGTCTGTCTGTCTGTTTGTTCTGCTTTCACGGATATACCGCACCATCGATTTAGATGAAATTTCGTATGAAGATAGTTTAAGTCCTGGGGAAGGAAATAGGGTACTTTTTATCATGAAAAATTTGACGGTTCCTGAGGGAATACCGATAAACGAGTTCTATGCGAACGAAGTCGCGGGAAACGGCTAGTAATATTATAATTTTGAAAGTAACTCTGTATGTCTGTCTGTCTGTATGTATATTTGTCCGTTTGTGACGCTTTCACGGATAAACAGCTGAACCGATTTAGATGAAATTTGGTATCAAATTAGTTTGAGTCAAAGACGTAGGGTATCTTTTATCCTGAAAAAATTAATGGTTCCTGAGGGAATAGCGATAGGTGACTTTTGCGCGGACGGAGTCGCAGTCGTCGGTAGTACTTATATGTATACATAGAAAATATCCATATTTCGGAAAAAAACTTGTGCGTAGTACACAAAAGTTGCCTTTTATTTGTCCGATTCCTGGGA
Organism: Acleris holmiana; assembly: GCA_949316455.1. NCBI lineage: Eukaryota > Metazoa > Arthropoda > Insecta > Lepidoptera > Tortricidae > Acleris > Acleris holmiana. The sequence continues at coordinate 2,587,183 of OX438782.1, read as the reverse complement.
ATCGAACCCGGGTCGGCTGGCTTCGTAGGCATGGTCACGTCCACCTAGGCTAACTGCGTCGTGTCGTGCACTGATTGTAAACATTTTTTAAGGTTCTGTGCCCAAAAGACAAAACCTATTGTTCACACTCTCCATCTTTCTGCTTCTCCGTCCGTCCGTCCGTCCGTCCGTCAATCTGCGTTTCCGCATACGTAAAATGATTTACAGATCTGAAATTTAGACAGTTTATGTAAACGGTTGACCTAAAAGCGAATTACCATAATTGTATTGTAGGTATTGTTTTTTTTACATGTTTTAGATCTTTGCAATTGCTGTATATCGTGTACAGTTTCTGTATGCAAATTCGCTTTTGCCAGCCTCTGGGAAAAGTGGATAAAATTCGAACGAATTCTTACCTGTAGAAATGCTGGCTTTTTATGTCATTTAGTCGTGAATACCCATACTAATGTTAATAAATGTGAAAGAAATTCTGTCTATCTTTCTAACGTCTGTTTGTTTGATACGCTTTCACGGCTAAACTGTTGAGCCGATTTCGATGAAATTTGGTATGGAGATAACTAAAGTACCTACCAGGGAAGGGTATAGGATACTTTTTATTCCCGATAATTCTTTACTGCGTGGATTGTTGGATGCCGCATGTTTTATGCTCTCCAGAATATTGTTTACGATTGTTTGAAGGCTTTTTATTACTAAACTATGCATTATGCGGGTTTTTTATTTTTGACTAATTTTCAGACAGGAGGTGGCAAGCCTGACTTCATCCCACCAGACGATGCGCTGGACCAGGTTGCCAATATTTTAGGTGTGATTTACGACGCCTATAGTGTCCAGTTTGGAGGCGACACTGTGGTCGAGGCGGAGAAGACAGAAACCGTGGAGGAGTTGGCGACGTTTAATTTAACATTTAAATCTGATAGCATTTGTGCCCGCATGGGAGGTTTTAACTGCTTTTTTGATACTTGGCACATCTTTTTGTTTAAATATCTTATCTTGATAAAGGTAACCAGTAATCGCAACCCTGCTAATATATACCTAATGTTGTAATATTATGCTGGACCGTGGCTCGTGCCCTGGACACCTCGCAGCGTAAACTGGATCACTAACAACTAGGTTAACAGTATCCTCTTTCTGTCGTATAAATATCTACGTCCATACTTTACCCAAATCCTGTATAATGTATGTAAGTGTATATGTATGTAAGTATGTAAACTCCTTATTGCACAAATCGTTTCACAAATGAAGTCCTGTGAAATAAACTTTACAAAAGTGACATTACGCCTGTAAAGGTTGAATATAGATAGATATAATACACGATGATACTACGAATTATACTATAAACGTAAGGCGATAAATAATATTCTGGGGAAGGACATATATTATTGTATCTGAGAAAATTGTACAATTTCCGAGGGATGCAATAAAAGACTTCTGCATACATAAATGCCCAACGGCGTGGGCTGTCTGTATATAAGTTTATGTTTACGCTCACTTGGAAAATTTACTTAACAGATTTAACTATTTATAAGAAGAAAGTGTGTTTACCTTTAGGAAATTTAGAAGACAAAAAAGAATGAAAAGTTAATCGTGAGATTGTATACATGGAACTTTCTGTTTTAGGAAAACTGAAGCGGAAAACTTTATCGGATGATGTAAAAGTCCATGATAGAACGAAATAAAGCTTTGACCGAGAACTGCAAATCTGAAATAAAACAGGAACAGGAACTAACAGCATTGAAAAAAAGCACTACAGCTGGAAATAGATGCATATTTAAATATAATATATACCTAAGTATGTTTTTACAAATGGCAATTTCCTCAACCTTTAGCAATGCAATGTGCGATGTACTTGCAAAAGGTCGGAGAGGTCACCATTTACTTAAAACTTACTCATGACAACTATAACTTTGTGAACCGATTTCAAGATTATTGTTTTGTTGGATACGTTATCCTTCAAATATGAGGAGCCCCTTGTTTGTGGAAGTTTTATATAGCTGAAAGCGTAAATTTTTCATAGTTTTTTAAATATTTTGCGTGTGAGGTTGATTTTCTAAAAACGTGAAAAATTAACAGTTCTTTAAAAAAATACGTTATGCCTTGCGATACTGAAATTATGGCTTAAACAGGTTGTCTTAAAATAATTATGGCAGATAAAATAGACTACAAATATGGTACCATAGAAAAGTTTGCGTGGAATGACGATGGGACGAAAAAAAATCGGAACTCCAAAATATTATATACATGCAAAAAAATGTATTTAATAAACTAATATTATGAACAGAGATCGGGTTTTTTACGGCAAAATGATTGTCCCATGTTTCCTAGTGCTAGAAACGTTTTGTTGGTTTGTATCTTCCGCCTTCACGGTCCAACGCCTCTGCTCTGTAACCGATCGACGTGGAATTTGGTACAGACAGAGATGTTTAAGCCCGAAGAAAGGCTTAACTTTTTTACTCCGGCTAATTAGACAGCTCCTGAGGGAACAACAGCAGTAAACGACTTCAGCGCGGACGGAGTCGCCGGCAAAAGCTAGAAGTTCTCACCGTCACAGTATCACACTAGTCATAATATATAGTTTATTCCTACATCTATACTAATATTATAAATGAGAATCTGTCTGTATGTTTGTCTGTTTGTCACGCTTTCACGGATAAACCGCTGAACCGATTTTGATAGCTATGGAGATACTTTAACTGCCGGGGAAGACATAGTGTATTTTTAAACCGATGAATGGACGGTTCCTGAAGGAATAACGATAAACGACTTCTACGCAGACGGAGTCGCAGGCAAAGGCTAGTAATGGCATAAATATGTATGAAAAATTGAATGGATGCTTGTTACTCAATCACGCTAGAACGGCTGAAGGAAATTTGGCACAGAGATAGGTTATAGTCTGTAAATGCGCATTTTAATTCCGGAAAATTATACAGTTCCCGAGGGAACGGCGGTAAACGACTTCTTCTATTACTACTAGCGGACGAAGTCTCGGACAAAAACTAAATTACTTATTGCGGAAATGTGTGTTGTTTCTTCCATTTTCACGGCCAATGGGATTTAATACATTTCTTAAAAATTGGCACGTACGTTTTATGGAGTTGGACATATTAAGATACTTTTTACCCGACTACCGCGAAGCAAAGGAAGGGTAATGATTTTGATACCCTATGTATGTTTCTATGTATGTATGTATGTATTTATCTCAAGTGTTCTTCAAGGATTTTACTGGACATACTTATCCAAAATAATACCCGCTGTTCAAGAATAGCGATAAAAAACTTCTGATCGGACGGAGTCGCAGCCAAAAGGTTTAAGAGTGTCGCAATGTGTATGCCTGTATGTAAATCTGCACTAATGCCAGAAAACTAATAGATTGAAATTATATTTGCATATCAAGTCGGTGATCAACACACACAAGATCTCTAGTGTTTACTTGGTGCAGAAATGGTTTTATTTTTAAATTAAACATTGGTAATAGAATAAGTATTAGGACATGACTAGTTTTGTATAGATGTAACTACAGTATTAATTGTGTATTGAAAATGTTTAATATATTTTTAACTGTAGAAATTAAATGTTTTTCATTGTTAGAAGACCCTGTTATTAGGTCTCGGTAAGGAGATGATGACTGTACAATAGACAGTAGATAAACAACAAATATCAAAAATTAGCTTTTCTCTACCTATTGCAAGGCAAAGCACCTACGAACAAGACTGAAAGGCCCCCATTCGAATAAGATATGCTTTCGAGGATCTCCGGGATTGAAATAATCGTATAGGTGAAAAAGAAAGGCCCCTCTTGTATGTAATAATACCAATAATATCAGTGGAGGGTACACTACATAATCTCGAAATATTTCATAACTCAACCTAACGCTCTTCCTCGCGACGTTCGAATCAAATGACTGTTTATTGCATGATTTTGAATTTTCATATTACCGATCTGGCTTATTGGTTTTGGAGTGGAGACCACGCATGGGATAGGCAAGAGTTGTGTAGGTAGGCGCCCAGCTAGATGGACGACGACGTGAGGATGTTTGCTGAGAGCGGTTGGATGAGGGAGGCCCAGGATCGAGCCAGCTGGCGAGCCATGTTAGAGGCCTATGTTCAGCAGTGGACTGCTGTAGGCTGATGATGATGATCTGGATTACGAATATTAAGAATCATGGAAATCGGATTTATACATTTCGGAGAAATATAAATTCATGATTGTTCATTAAATAAATAATAATATTCGAAAAACTAGTTTTTATGATTAAATACTCGGTAATTAAAATCCGAGATTTTGATAATTTGGCCTCATACTTATAATATATTCGGAATTATATATTTTTTTAAAGTCATTTGAAGTTTTAGGGTTCTCCCCCAGTGGAGATAGCCTGGTAGGGATATGTGGTACACGGGAAATGATCGAACAGACATTTCGAATCTTTAGAAATATAGTGACCTAATCCACATAACGTTGAATTTCGACTTAGGTCTCTATAATACTAAATTTATGGCTCAAAATCGAAAGCTGAAAACGTTTGAATTAGGTCACTATAATTCTAAAAGTGCGATTTGATGATGACTATGACGAAGCAAAATACTTGTTGTTAGCACCACAATACATTATTAAACTTTATCAATCTTCGTAGCCAAATAATTGGTTGGCAAACGGTACCTACGTTGCATAATCGATACTGTTTTAGCGGTCTTTGAGTAATTCTATTTTCTTATATAAAATCGATATGTGTATGTTCCCTGTGGACTAAAAAACGGCAAACCTCGGTTTTTTGGGTGTAAGTTTGGATTCAGTTTAAGATTCTAATTGTTAAGATTGAGAAAGTTCGGCTTGGATTGACTAAAAATCGATCAAGTGCGACGAGGATAAACCCACCGAGCGTTCCGTAAACTATAGGTCTGTACAACATAAACAGAAAACCTAAGAACCCGTAAGCTGAAGTTGGTCGAGGTTGACAGAGCAATAAATGCAAACACGACAGCCCACTAAAATCGAGCGAACATTTTATTCTAGTTTGGTTTCGGCGTCATTAATATAATCAAGACTCCGAAGCAAGATGGGTTTGTACATAGTTTAAAATAGAGCCTCTGTATTACTATCAATACGGAAACTTGTCTCAGGTGTCCTACTGACTGCTTTACATACTCCTACTAATAATGTATCTACTCATCCTGATAGTGTTCCCTACACCTAAACCTAAAATGGAATTTGATAACGAAGGTGTCGATGGAGCTAAGATTTTGATTTCACTTTCCTTTCGATCCGTCCGTTAAATAAAATAAAACATGTCGAGTCATAATGCAGTGAACACAATTTATTTTAAAAATTACAAAAGTAAGTTGATATAAAAAAAAAATACATATTCTTATTAATTACATAAACCACCAATTCTTGATGATAAAATATTCAAACAATGATTGGGATGAGACAAAAAGCTAAAACACTCAGTGTCATCCTAAGCCTAAAGGTGGTTTCTAAATTCGATTCGCTTTCGTTAATAATTAAGACCCTTAAGATTGCACATACTACGGATTTTTTCTCGTTTAGCAAGTCAGCAGCCTATAGTTACTAGCGCTTCAATGGAGATTGGACACATTTTGACTTCGTGAATTATGAAGTAATTGTCAATCAACAACTGGCGTTAAAAATATTGATTTGATTGATGCTCCGAAGAGTGTATCAGATCGGCATTAGATTCAGATACTTCAATTTCGGGTTCCACGTCCTGCAAACTCCTTTGCCTGCAGATGTTGCCACAATTACAGCCCATGTTTTCAACGCGGTCTTATTTTTTGGAGGCCTTTTCCATACTCCAAAACATCTGTAAAACACAAATTGTACCTAGTTAGTAAAATGCGTTGCACTACACCTACTATGTTATTATTTTGATATTGGTTTTAATGTGCGTTCGGTTACAGTTCATCTCATTAGGAGATCGTGGGTTTAGCAATGGAACTAATAAATATGACTTGCATCGGTACACGCTCACGCACCAAGTAAATAGCGATTTCCAAAAACACCGTTTTCACTTTGAGCTAAAAAAATATTTTTAATAACTGCTCTGCATACGCCTGAATAAATAATAAGTATTGTTCATGTTTGTTTGAACTTTAGACAGTTTCAGTACAGACACACATGAAGGCTTCTGACAGAATAGGATGGCTAACACAGACCAAGTCTCGCGGGTGGATTACTCGTCATTTAGTAAAAGTAAAGGCACATTGGTAGCCCCTGTTTATTATGCAGGATCCGCATTGTTGTGTTCAGGTTTGGGGATCAGACAACCGGTGAAATTACTAACATAGAGGCATTCCATCTTAGTTCTCAGGGTTGGCAACGCATCTGAGGTCTTAGGATTGCAGTCTCGAGATTATTGTCTTGAAAATTCAAATGTCTATGGATCTAAGATTCCACTTACATCGGGTAGCCTGAGTGCTGTGTGCCAACTTCTTGCCATAAACAAAGGTGTCATCCATCTTTTACGGAACATACATACATACATGCCCAAGACTTTGTTTGCCGACGATATACGCAGGGTGACAGCGACCGGCGGAGACCAACCAAAGTTCGGGCTGAGTGGAGTGCAAACGTGCATTGGGAGGTGCCCAAGTCGAGCAGTTGACTGTCGCGGGTGATAGACATTATATTTGGCGGTAAAAAATAAATGCCAAATAAATGCCTAGGGTAAAAAAGCACCTCTTAACTCGGAGTTATTAAATATTGTGGCATCGTGGGGTAATCCTGGCCATCGAGCCACAAGATTGATGAATTTCAGTTGTGCGTAGGGAAAAGACCGATTTTCTATTCGTAAATTCATCACCAATGGTTGAATATTTGGTAAGTACATTGTATCAGTTGTAATAGGAAATAACAACCAATAAAACCTCATTTTTGTGGGAACTTAGGTACTTGGTGATTGCATGAGGATACAGACCATCGATTGTGCCCGATTTCCCGGGAAATACGGCAATTCTATAAAAATCTTCCTGTGTATTGGTCATGAATGAATACTTACTTTGAGTACAATCTGGCTATACTTCCACTACACGTCCACACGCACGCACGCACTATACGTGCTGCTGGAGATTTCGTCACCCCTACATACTCGTAGTCCGCTGCAGCGACCAACATGGTCCCTAACGCGTAAAAGCGCTATTTTAGAAGTAGCTGGCGTAGCGGTGAAGTACCGTGGTTTCTAAAAAAGGATAAGGTATAAGTAATAGGTCAGTTTATATATTTACAAGAAGTTAATATGACTTGCAGAGTTTTGCTTTTCAATGGATATAATGTACGGCATCAAACTGTTTGTTATTCATTTGGGCGACATCATGAAAATTGTTCATGCAAAATACGAAACGGCACGAGATGTAGCAGCAGTAATCATGCATTAGTATGTAAGAGAGTTGGTAAGGACAGGAAAGCGTGGCGTGGCTGGCCCACTGTACCACTCAGCCAACGTTTACCAAACGATTTACTTATCGTAGAAAGCAATGAGTAGGGTAAATTAAAAACCTTACATTATAACCTTAGATATTTTGTAAAGACTCACCGTTGTGTGGTTCCTTTCAGAAATAGATATAATTCACATGCACAGACTTGTCTCAACTGAATCTGTGTATTTTATTTTATTTTAATTCATAATCACTGTATTTTTCCATGTTATTCACACGCTCCTTACAGTATGATTGTTGTCTTCAGTTTACCAATCGCTCAGTATCTCCATTTCTTCAAATACCACTAGAACTCGAACTAAAAAAGCTCGAGTCCGACATTACTTTCCTATTTGGAACTAGCTAATAATAAAATTCCGTATTAAAACATAAATGAAGCTTCTGCTATCTTGCTTCTATCCTCCGAAATCCTAGGATCGCGACAATGATTACATGAAGTAACCAATGTCAGTGACTGACAGGCCAAAGATAGGCTATCTGTTGTTATTGGGACGCACAAACTGTCATTTTCATACAAGCAGCTATCTGCGTAAGGCTATCGGTCCTCCCACCGATAGATCAGAGCTACAGATAGGTTAGCCTATCTATCTGTAGTTTATTGGGACAGAAAAAGTACAGATAGATAGCCTTTTCTATCTCCGGTAGGGCAAAACAAGAGATAGATCGAATATAGGGAATGGCCGTAAGTAGCATTTATGTAAGACAAAATATACCTAAACCTAAAAGTATCAAAACAGTTTGTTTCAAAATAAGTCAACTCCACAACACGCTTTAAAATCGAAGATTGTGTTTGATTTATACCTCCTTCTTCGCGTATTTTATTATACACATTGTAAACAATATTCGTCGCTTGAGATCTAAGCGGTTTTCTCGACTTTTTCACCAGATAACAATAGTTGAAACGAATTTCAAAATGTTAGCAACGGTAAACAAACAATTTGACACTGCCGCCAGTTGACAGTTGCCATATGAAAATCACTGTTTTTTTACTTTTAAAAATGCCATCAGATTCTGGTAGACCTATATGCAGTCTTATTGGGATTCAGTGTGCCAAAAAGAAACAGATCTTAAAATATCAAGGTCGTGCACTGTTGCACACTGTTGCATATATAAACTACGTCATACAGGGTAATTTTTTTATCAGTGCACAAATTTTAACATATGATTTTGTATCGTTAATATAATATTTTTCGACAATAAAACAAGTTGCAATTTATCTCTCTTTTACTATCTCGTGTGGACACAAAGTCGCACTAGAAAAGATGACATGGATTATCATGCTGTAGGTATGCGATACACTGTATTGATATTCGAAATATGAAATTCCATGTTCAGCTTATCAGACAACAAGCCCCTTTCCTCAGTAGGATGAAATTTCAAATTTAGAATATCAGTATATTCTAAATTTGAAATTTCATTTATTAACTTACTTACCAACACTCCCCTCTCCTCGCTCCCCTACATTAGAGGTCTATGAATATCGTTAAGTTAGCGGAATCATTGAATCGGCAATATCTCTAATATTTTTTAAGCTAGAGTAAAAATAACACAACATGTGTTATTTATTAACAATAGCGAAGCAAATGTTAAAATTTGTGCACCTATTAAAAAATTACACTGTATGCAGACATTGTGTAGGCTAATCTACCACCACGGATGACACCATGGTGACCAGTTGGTGACCAGTTCACACGAGTTGACAACACCTTGGTGTGTACTGTGTTTAGCAAGAACTGGACTCTATACTCTTTCTTTTTTAACGTACTATGTATGTATGTAAACACTTTATTGTACAAAATAAAACCAAAACAATACAATGAAGATGCAAGAAAAAAAATTTACAAAGGCGAACTTATACCTTTAAGGGATCTCTTCCAGCTAACACTTGAGAGATTGAGAAAAGTGAAAGGTTGTGCATCGAGTAGGCAAGTTTACAAATTTCTTTAGGATAAGAGCATACAAATAAGTTCTAAGTATGAAAATAAAATTAACTACGTTCAAATACGTACATAAATATGCTAGACACAGAAATACTTATCCTCCTAAGGTCCAAGGTCCTACCTATAGTACTTATTAACTTTGTCATTCAGGCCCAGCTCCTTCGACAGTTGTGTAGTCATAGCGTACCACGGTCCTACCAGTAGGACTAATAGAAATCCTACTGGTAAGACCGTGGTACGCTATGACTACACAAGCACAATAACTTAAAAAAGCGGCCAAGTGCGAGTCGGACTCGCCCATGAAGGGTTCCGTAGCAGCAAGTAACATAACTTTGATCAATGTTTTTATGACGTATTAAAAAAAAACTGCTTACTAGATCTCGTTCAAACCAATTTTCGGTGGAAGTTTGCATGGTAATGTACATCATATATTTTTTTTAGTTTAGAATGATATTCTCTTATTTTAGAAGTTACAGGGGGGGGACACACATTTCAACACTTTGGAAGTGTCTCTCGCGCAAACTGTTCAGTTTAGAAAAAAATGATGTTAGTAACCTCAATATCATTTTTGAAGACCTATCCATAGACCCCACACGTATGGGTTTGATGAAAAAAAATATTTGATTTTCAGTTCTAAGTATGGGGAACCCACAATTTTTTTTTTTTTCTATTTTTGTGTGGAAATCTTAATGCGGTTCACAGAATACATCTACTTACCAAGTTTCAACAGTGTAGTTCTTATAGTTTCGGAAAAAAGTGTCTGTGACATACGGACGGACAGACAGACAGACATGACGAATCTATAAGGGTTCCGTTTTTTGCCATTTGGCTACGGAACCCTAAAAAAGGTTTTTAAGTACTTCGGTCTGTATGAATATAAAACAATACTGGTAGGACTACGGGCCGTAGTGACTATATGCTGAATTTTTCGTTGGGGCTTAGCAGGTTTTTGAACATTCATATTGGAATTTTCAAGAGAGGTATAGATCTGACGCTTCCATTTTAAGGCTCCTTCTATGGCTTCATTATTCTATGGTTTGACTATGAACTTTGTACAGTCGAAGCCACTGTTAACTGTACATTTACAAACGAACATAAACCTTATCGCAACGTATTAAAGTCTAGGGGTGGTCAGTTAACAGTGTCTTCGTGTGTACAGTCGAAGACACTGTTAACTGTACATTTACAAACGAACATAAACCTTATCGCAACGTATTAAAGTCTAGGGGTCAGTTAACAGGTGTCTTCGTGTGTACGCTTATACGGCCTTTTTATTTTGAACGGCGTAGGTTAAATCGGCGCAGGCGCGACTTAACCGGCAATATTTATCTTAGAACGGATTTTTATTGCCCATCCTAACACCACTACCACACTACCTACTACTACCACCATCCTAAACTTTAACCCACCGTCTAGCAGCAGTATTCACATTGGTGTGATAAGAATCGGTGAATTTAACAGCATAAGGCATTCCATTTAAGTGTTTACGGTTGGCAATGAGTAGACATAGGATTGCAGTCTTGAGATTATAGTCATAAGATTGCAAATGTCTATGCGTCTCAGATCCGACCTACCTAATAAACACTAACCGCCGATATGCCATGCTTGGTGATGAAAAACATTGCGAACAAGGCGAAAACAAACTCGAGTCATTAAAAGCCTTCTAATACTCTCGTTAGTTAATATCCCCTTTTTACTTCCCTTGATGCACAGTCAGTTCAGTTGATGATTGTCAAAATGATGCTGTAGGCTGTGCTGTAGGTAATAAAGTCTAATCGTAAGAATTAGTACCAATTACACCATACGATGTTGACCACTTAACAGACGATTAGAGCGTTACAGTTGTCAAAATGTACGAACTTACAGTTTTTTTTATGTTAAGGAGAAGGCACACGAGCACTCAGGCCACTTGATGGTAAGTGGAATCTGAGACCATTTGAATTCTCAAGACTATAATCCTAAGACCTCAAATGCGTTGCCAACCCTGAGGGCTACGATGGAATGCCTCTATGCTAGTAATTTCACCGGTTGTCTTAGCCCCACACCGGAAAACAACAATGCGAACACTGTTGCTTGGCGGGTGGTTAATGGATAAGATGGTGGCAGCGATCCGGACGACCCTGCACAGGGTCCTACCACCACTAAAGTTGATTAACATTGATTAAATTTAACATTGTACTATGGTGAAATTGGTACTTAGTAGGGTACCAAATTGGCCCAGAAACCAAATTGGTTGATGTACCTAAAGCCGCATAATCAGGTAACAAATGTTACAATTGATGGTCGAAATCCGAAATCAACGACGAAGCATGCCAAGAAATAGCACTTAGTTAAATATGAAGCAACGGGGAAGCCATTACGCCTTACTCTCGCAAAGTGGCCATTACGAGTACCTACTTAATGATTGATAGTATCAAGCCTTGAACAGTCGTTATAACTGACCACTTTCGTACCTTGTCGCTTTAACATTGTGTTTGAGCTGCCATACGAAATTTAGCGATTTGGAAGCGACAAAGTACGAAAGTGATCATAATTATATATTGATGTTAAGTTTTAGTATACTCTCTAGAGATCGATCGATGCGTTGCGTGCGTTATTAAAATAAACAAGAACCAAATCCTAACCTAATAAAACCTTTAAATCTCTCTTCCTTAAGAGACAATATATTATTCAATCGACTTGCATAATAAGTTTTTTTTTAAATCCATGTGTATTCATTGAAACTATATGATGTCAAGAAAGCTGTTATCAACTGGTTCCTAATGTTCCTATGGAACTTCTATGTTAACTATATTAAATAACAAACGTACATTGTAAAATGTTTATTGTTTATTTTGATGGTCAAACTACAGCGAACACGCACACACAGCGATAAACGACTTCTACGCGGACGTAGTCGCGAGAAACAACTAGTATACAATTATACATACAATAAGGGTCATACACAGATTTAGGTTACCGTCTTTCCTGTGAACACACCGAAAGTTAACGTTTTTGGGTAGTTCTACCAGCGTTTCAACCGCTTTGACTTCGGTGTCGCATTTTTAACCATTTCCCTGTACGAGTAGGATAACCATTTTCGGTTATTTTGAAGAATGCCTGGACTCCTAGAAAATAACCGAAAATGGTTATCCTACTCGTACAGGAAAATGGTTAAAAATGCGACACCGAAGTCAAAGCGGTTGAAACGCTGGTAGAACTACCCTTTTAAGGCCTAATTTTCTGGCTAAGCCCATTCCCGCAAAAACGCCGTCAGGACTGCTTTAGACCTATCATATAAAAACATAACTTATATGCTCACAAGCTTTTAACTATTGACCACAGGAGAGACAACTTTTGTTTTTAAGAGTGTGTATGACCAATAACATTCCTATTGGCTCCCTGGTGGAAACTGACTAAACCACCAAGCCTGTAGGAATGTCAGTATATACACAACGCGTTGACCTAGTTGGTAGTGACCCTGCCTCCGAAGCCAGTGGTCCTGGGCTGAAATCCCGGTAAGGGCAGATATTTGTGTGGTAAGCACGAGTATTTGTTCCCGAGTCTTGGATTTTTTCTATGTATTTAAGTATGTATGTATTTCTCCATATAAGTACGTTTATCGTTGTCTAATATCCATAGTACAAGCCTAGCGCTTAGTTTGGGACTAGGTCAATGGGCGTGAGATTGTCCCCTGATATTTATTTATTATTTTATTTACTTTATTCACCTCGCCTAGTGTCGCCTCGGCTCTCCGGTGTAACAGAACCTTTATGGAGGATGTTGGCATTTATAATATGATTTGCGTTGATGAGGATATTGAGGATGACTAATATTCTATAAAATAATTACATTTTAATGACTGAGGGACAAGGTACGCCGGCGTTAAGTAAACAAGTAATGTTGGTATATTCCAAGAAGCTCATATTCTATGGAGTTCAATTCTTAGGTAAAATGAATTGAAGCTGAAAAAAAGTATAAAATCTTAGACGATCACTAAAAAGTATAAATTAAAAATTAAATACAATAAACCACACCTTGATTTTTTTTAAACAAAATACCGCCTTCAAAAATGAAAAAAATAACTCCTTTTAAAATTGTATGCGAAGTCTGAAGTCGGCTTTTTTTGTGAAAATATTGTGGTCCAACTTGAGTTGGCGACAAAACCGCAAAAAAATAAGCTTTTTTTTTAGGTTTCCTTAGTCAAACCCTTGTAGTTTAACCATGCCCATCGGTCCGTCCGCCCGTCCGTCCGTCCGCAGCCTAGCGGAGCGGAATAATTTGGATGAATTGAATATACCAAGACCGCCACGCCACATTTTATTGGCTTTGCTGCAACCCACAGTAGGTAATGCAAAATCTTGTTGCTTTGTTTTAAACATTTTAATATATATAATAAGATAAAATAATGCAACGTTACCATGCAACGTAACGGATAGAAAAATAGGGATACAACGGAGGTTTGGCGCGGGTATTGTAGTCTAGGAGCTAGCAGCAGGGTTATTTGTAACAGTAGGCAACAGAAGATGGATAATAAAAATATATAATACTGATTGAGTTTAATTTATAAAGGACGATAATATTAATACATAATTAACAGAAACAATGCAACACACAACAGACGAATGCGGCACGTTCACTTGCGATATTTTACGATTTACGTAAGCGTGTGCGCGCGAAGTAGCGTGCGCGTGCGATCGGATGCGCAGCGTGGCAGCCACTCACTGAATAGTACCCGGGATCCGGGTAACCGGCATGTACTTGTAGCGATAAACGTGAATCGCGGAGTGAGCCGCGCCTGGTGGGGTTTCGTTGGATAGGACTTTGAAAAACATTACGGATTTGTGAAAACAATTTTTCGATTAAGTGATCCGTTTAAGAAATATTAAGCTTTAAAGCGCAATTTTTTGTTAGAGTCAAGTGTCCCCCCACAGCCAAAACTACAAATACTAAAAATCTGAAAAAAATCTTATATTAAAGTGCACATAACGAATTTAAAAGGAAAACTGTCACGACTAAGAAGACATCATTGGTTCTTGAGATACAGGCGATTAAAGTGTGTAGGTATACCTACTAAAACCTGAAACGGCATCAAATGGCTTTAAATAGAAAATTTGTTGTTACTTGTTGATTTTTATATTCGTAGTATTTAAAGGCTTCGGCACCCTATACACTGAGCATGGTCCGACATGCTTCGGCCTGGTTTTCTTTTTATAAAAAAAAGTTATCCTATTTTTTAAGGACACCGGGTCAAACGCACACGGAAATAGGTCCATCCAACTGAAGTCGGCGTCCCACAGTATTTTTAACCTAAAGCCGTCTTCAGTTGGACTGACCTATTTGAAAAGAAGTTATTTGCAGTCGGTTAAAAAGGAACTAGTTATTTGTCTATAACATGTCTCTGATTACGTCGTCAACATAATAAATCTATCCTTAGAACAAAATCTTGTTCTAAGCCACCCACAACCAAAGTATCAAGTAAGTACTCCAAACACGTAAATTGAGATAGACAGACATTATGCCACTTACTCTATCACTCGTGTTGCCAGCCGAATAACACCGCTAAATGTAAGAGTACAAGGAGGTCTGACATGAAGGAACTGATCTGCCCACGCCTTGGGCCCACGTCGTAGATACTCTAGTACAATTGGCGCCCTTGGATCAATTGAAGTTGTTTCGAAGCGACGCAATGATCCATGTTATTTTCTTACTAACTTTTCAATTCGACAGATGGATTTACCGGCGAGTTGTTGTCCTGTCAGAGCATACAAACAAAAAGCTTTAAACTCGCTCATATAAGGGATCTTCCTCGTCCTAATACAACGCAAGTACGCGATTTTCGCAAGTTCGCGCGAATTTTACGCGCTACTGTAGATAGTACAATTCGTGCCCTTGGATCAATAATAATAATAATATCAGGGGACAATGTAACACAAATTGACCTAGTCCCAAACTAAGCTATAGGCTTGCACTATGGGTAGTAGACAGCGATAAACATACTTAAATAGAGAAATACATACTTAAATATATAGAAAACATCCAAGACTCAGGAACAAAATATTCGCGCACATCACACAAATATCTGGGGGGTGATTCTCTCAACACAGCGCTGCGTCGATCTTATAGGTGAAGTTTTATCTGGCAAGTTTAAGAAGTCCCGTCGGAGCGTACAAAACACATTTTTGCGCGTGCCTTCTTAATTAGGCAGCAGGCAGGTGAGTCGCGTTCAGTGTCGTATAAAGCTGCCTAATTGAGAAGGCACGCGCTAAAAGGTGTTTTGTACGCTCCGCAGGGACTTCTTAAACTTACCAGATAAAACTTCACCTTTAAGATCGACGCAACGCTGTGTTGAGAAAATCACCACCCTTGTTATTTTTTTACTAACTTTTCAATTCGACAGATGGTTTAACCGGCGAGTTGTTGTCCTGTCAGAGCATACAAACAAAAAGCTTTAAACTCGCTCGTATAAGGGGTCTTCCTCGTCCTAATA
The DNA here is from genome assembly GCA_949316455.1 of Acleris holmiana. NCBI lineage: Eukaryota > Metazoa > Arthropoda > Insecta > Lepidoptera > Tortricidae > Acleris > Acleris holmiana. The sequence goes on along the minus strand of OX438782.1, from coordinate 2,571,326 downwards.
CAACGCAAGTACGCGATATTCGCAAGTTCGCGCGAATTTTACGCGCGACTGTAGATAGTAGGTATGTACAATTGGCGCTTTTGGATCAATTGAAGTTCTTTCGAAGCGAGGCAATGTTATCTTCTTATTAGCTTTTCAATTCGACGGACGAATTATTAACCGGCGGGTTAAAGTTGTCATGTAAGAGCATACAAACAAAAAGCTTAGACAACACATTCGGCACTCGATCTGTAGCTGCTGGAAAGTATGTTGTGCCGAGAGTCACTAACTACTATGGTGACAGATGCCTTATGAAACGATTGCCTTACATTCTTAATAACTTGCCAGCGGATATAAGATCCGAAACCAGCAAAGTTAAATTTAAACGTAAGTTATTTAAATTCCTTTGTCCATAGTTAATACTTAAGTCAGTTAGTTTTAGTTAGTTAGTATTTAACTCTTTATAGAATGTTCTCGATCATATTTATAGTTAAGCTGTAGAGACTCATCTTATTGATTCCGCAGTCAAACCGTGCAAGCGGTTTTGCGGGACATTTTTTTATAAGTTAGATACTGTTTTTTTGTGATTAATAAATAAATAAATAATAAATAAATAAATAGCTTTAAAAGCTTTATAAGGGGCCGTCGTCGTCCTAACTAGGGCTTGCAAATATTCGATAGATTCAGATATTCGAATATTCGACTTTTAATTTGGACATATTCGAATAATTCGAATTCGAATAATCCTAAAAATTCAAGAAAAACGGGTTTGGATGCTCATTTTTATTTATTACCAGTCTAAAAGCTCAAAAAATCAACATAAACATCTTAAATAAATAATACGTCCTTGGCTTATACACCGTGTTTTTTTTATTTACGATAACTTTAAGGGCACGTTCTTCAAGTCAAATTAAGCTAATTTCCCGAAGACAGACATATGATAACTCGTACGGTTATAAAGATATTCAATTATTAAAATTAATCAGTTAATCACGTTCAACTAATGTAAAAGGCTCTTAATTGATACCTAACAATTTTCTTTTAATTACCTATTATGAGTAAAGAGTTTTCAATTGTTAGGTCGTGCACCTGTCAAGTGTTATCTTTACTTGTGTGTGTGTGTATGTCACGCTGACTTGACGTATTTGACACTAACTATGAGTTAACTCTAAAGACCCTTTTAGAATGATTGAAGACACAACATTTAATTACTTTGTTCTAAACATTTTTTTTTTGTTTGCAATATTTTAAAATCTAATGTACCACGTAGTTTCTATACGTGTACCTAACAATATGCCGAAGTTATCGTAAATCAAAAAAAACACGGTGTATAATGAATAAAAAAAAACTTGAATTTAAATTTTATTGTGTTAAAAACAACTGAATGTACGAACAACAACGATTTGGTATCAATTGCACAAAGATATTGATATTGTACTTCAATTAAAAAAGTCAGAATCAACAACATAACTAAAAGAAAATAATTAAAATGGTAAAATATATATGTACCTATGTGTTAAATTATTAATGTAATCAACACGAAACAATAATGATATACATATGTGAATTTTGTTATACAGTATAATGTAAGAGTACAGAGTAGGTGGGAGGTGGGTGAATGGGATCGGGGAGTGAGACAGAGACAGCCGACCATCCCCGGGCGATGTTACATCCGTCTGTCCAAATAACCATAAATATTCGAATATTCGAATATTCGAATTGCAAGCCCTAGTCCTAACACAACGCAAGTACGCGATTTTCGCAAGTTCGCGCGAATTTTACTCGTACGAATACGAATGCGCGATCAAAAATATTGAACTCGAATTGATTTTGTAATTGACAATGCGATTGTCGCGCGAACCTGCGATAAACGCGTAGTCGCGTTGTATTAGGAAGATGCCTTAAACTATAAACCTGTTCGACTGATTGACCGTTTGATAAGAAACGGTTTTTAAGATCAGTTCATAATTTTTATACCTATTGCCGACATCGCAAATTTCTTAGAATTTCCAATGCATCCCACGTGTGGTGTGGTGTAGATGCGAAACTAAGTTAGGTTAATAACAATACAAAGAGAAACTGTAGGTATCATTAAAAAATACTTTATAACTTGCGATAATTAAGACTTTAACACATACACTAAATTTTTACATACAATCAAAACTTTTAAAATTTTAAAACTTTTTTTTAATGTTTACGTTGATTTTTTCGGCATCCTCATTGTATTGACGTAATATTTTAATTCAACGATATTGGCTTAATCATAGTAATTTACGAAATAGATGCAAATTTCTTTATAAGGTCCTTATATTTTAAACATGGTACAACAGCTGTGACGTCATTCCTGTCGTCAATTTTGTATAGAGTGTCTTTGCAGGTCTCTGACCTATGGCGTTTTAAAGCTTCATATCTTATGAAAAAATTACACGACAATTATTTCGCGTTTACAGTTATTCCTCTCTTTCATAGCACTTTCCAGAGACCGTAAGATAAAATTCCCTATTACGAAAAACACAGCTGTTTCAGTAACACCCACATTGTAATAGATTTGAGTCAGTTACAGTCGACTCGACAGAAGCGCGTGGCGCTAATCCCATGGACATGTGCCTTTAATTAAGAAAAAATACTAGTAGAAAACAGTTTCTCTCAAATAAAATCGACCAAGCCAGGAAACAGTAGGTAGGAAAGCATTGTTGTGTTCCGGTGCGGGGATAAGACAACCGGTGAAATTACTAGCATAGAGACACTTTAGTCGTCAGAGCTGGCAACGCGTTTGCAGTTTTGTGATTGTAGTCTTGAGAGTGAAAATGTCTATGGGACGCAGATTCCACTTACCATTTACTCATGTGCTGTTGTTTATTGGCATGCGAAAATAGAAACCCCTGATCCTTTCTTTCAACCCTGAAATGAGTGAATCAAGAAAAATGTCTGACAAAACATTATTATAATGGACACTGTCTCTCTTTAATTCCATGACAATTTATCATTGTCTATGTCAGCCTACGCTTACTTTATACTTAATGTTCGTTAATTCTTGAGGAGAAAGATGGCTGACATCTTAAAATTTAGGGAATGACCAGAAGAGAAGTCCCTTAGTGGGGCTCCACCTTTCTGATTTATTTCGTTAGCGGTTGTTACTTACTTGTTTCTTAATATTCACAATTTTTATTTCTATGTAATCAGGATAAATCAGTTCCTCTGGTTGCCACATCCCTATTTCACCATCTTGGCAATGTGACAGGTTACAATTCGGTATACATTGCAAAGTTAACACGCTGATACATCGCTACCTTTGTTATAAGCTGTGCCATGTACACTGAAATGTCACCTGCCACCTCTCATCGTCAGTATTGTGAATTTCACAGAATATTTAGTTATATATTCACTTTAAAAATAATTAATGAAATCAAAATAAAATTAGATTTTTGCGTTTTTTATAGATGGTACGGAGTTACGGATTCCTTACTAGGCCGGTTTATTTATCGTAGTTTCGTTTTATGCTAATTTATATTTTACGAATGAATGTATTAGAAATACTTAAATAAATGCAATGACTTTTTAGGGTTCCGTAGTCAAACTAGGAACCCTTATAGTTTCTCCATGTCCGTCCGTCCGTCCGTCCGCAGGCTAGCGCAGAGACTTCTTAGTACTAGAAAGATGCAATTTGGCATGAATATGCATATTAGTCACGCCAACAAAGTGGTACAGTCGAGTTCAAAGGTATGTATACACTTTAGTACCTTGTCTATTTAACGTCATGTTTAAACTGCCATATGAAATTATCCAAGCGATTAAAGTGACAAGGTACTAAAGTGTATACATACTTTTGAACTTGACTGTACAATAAAATGTAAAAAAAAAGATTTTTTAGCGTACCTCCCCTACATGTAACTAGGGGATGTATTTTTTTTTCTCGTCTTCCCTATAGTGTGGGGTGTCGTTGGTTGGTCTTTCGATTAAGTAATCAGTTTATGAAATATTAAGCTTTAAAGCGCTATATTTTGTTAGACTCGAGTGTCCCCCCCCCACCCACAGCCAAAACTACAAATACTAAAAATCAGATAAAAATCTTACATGATAGAGCTTATAACGAATTTTAAAGGAAAACTATCACGACTAAGTAGACATCATTGGTTTTTGAGATACAGGCGATTAAAGTGTTCATACCTACTAAAATTATCTAAGACGGCACCAATTGGCTTTAAATAGAAAATGAGTTATTACTTGTGGGTGTGGTTTTTTATGTTTGTAGTACTTAACGGCTACGGAACTCTACACTGAGCATGGTCCGACATGCTCTTGCCCGGTTTTTTTATTTCAATGTGCCTTATGTCTGGGTCACCTCCCGTGTTTTTACCGAACAGTCCCAAGTGAAGACCAGCGTTTGCTTCCCAGCCACCAGATGCTGAGTTGGGACCTTCTCGCAACAATTATCACTATATATATGTTGGCTATATCCCCTTTTTATTTTGTGAATAAATGTTTTCTTTCTTCCTTCTTTCTTTAATTTAGACTAGTCGAATACCTAAGCTTTTTTTTTTTTTTTTTTTTTATGTTAAGGAGAAGGCACACGAGCACTCAGGCCACCTGATGGTACCTAAGTGGAATCTGAGACCCATACACATTTGAATTCTCAAGACTATAATCCTAAGACCTCAAATGCGTTGCCAACCCTGAGGACTAAGATGGAATGCCTCTATGCTAGTAATTTCACCGGTTGTCTTATCCCCACGCCGGAACACAATAATGCGAACACTGTTGCTCGGCGGGTGGTTAATGGATAAGATGGTGGTAGCGATCCGGACGGACCCTCAGTAAGACATCATTCTTTATTTTTAATTTAACCCCCGACGCAATAATGAGGGGTGTTATAAGTTTGATGTGTAAGTGTGTGTGTGTGTCTGTGTGTGTGTGTCTGTCTGTGGCACCGTAGCTCTTATGGATGAACCGATTTGGATGCGTTTTTTTTTATTTGAAAGCATGTTTTTCTCTTCTTACCTACGCCTAGTCTCTACTTGTTTCTCGTTCACGCTAAAACGGCTGGACGGAATAAGATAATTTAGATGAAATTTGAAATTAATAAAGCTTACCTATCCTGAATCAACTTGGCTACCTTTTATGAAACAATAACATTGCTGTAAGACGGTCACCGCGGACAAAGTTGCGGGCAGAAGTAAGTAAAAAATAAATTACCTTAACAATTTCTTTAACCCATTCTTCGAACGTGACTGAAACCTTTTGTTATTTATTTGATTAGAGCAAATACTATAATTAACTGTGGCAGAATGACATCACGCCGTCGTCCCGCTGTGAATCATCAACCAAACAGAAAAAAATATTATTGTGTACGGCTCAATACTAAACGTGGTTAGGTGGACTGAAAAGGAGACTTGCCATGTGTATTGTTTTCGTTGGTTGATTATAAACACAGGAAAGCCTTTTTAGGGTATCGTTCCCAAAGCACAGAATTATGTAATAGTACAAGCCCACAGACCTATTAAACCTATGGACTAGAAATAACTACAAAATGTGCGTGTATACCTAAAATATCTTGGCGCACAATATGGCGGCTGTTTCTATACTTAAAATCACGATCGAAACCCAATGTTGTTATTCACTTGACAGCTCGCGTATCTAACACAAAACCGTGGTAACTAAGATGGCGGACTGGCAGCCCAATGAAGGTATTCTACGGTCATGTCAAAATGTTGCCAAATAGGGAAGAACTAAATATGATGCTATCTCTTTTGTCATACGCTACACAAAATTGGAAAGATAGAGATAAAGTATGGTTTAATGTTGCTATATCGATTTTATATATATTTGTATACGACAATGTGTCTATAGCAAAATAGGCCATCTCCTTATATTTCTATACTCTAAGTACAAGCCCAAAGGGTGACAACGGGACCCTGATACTGTCAACTGTGCCTCTGCTCTCCGTCTGCCAGAGGGTTGGATTTTATGAACCGTAACAACTACACACTTAAAATTTCACAGAGTCTGTTTTAATAACCGTAATAACAACAAATAATAATAAAACAAAGTCATAATTCCAAATCCCATGCAAAAAACGTTTTTTCAACCCTAATAATTGCTGAATCTTTTGTACCGTGATAAGGTAAAAGCACTAATGTTCGACACTTAATTCACATGAAGCTTTTAATTCAAAGATTATAGAGTTATAAATTGATTGTTGCAGAACAAATGAATAACTCTTATCTCCTTTGAATAAGAGTCAGTGTCGAACATTGGTCCTATGACGAGTACTGGTGATAGGTAAACAAGAAATTTTCAAAAATTGCATACCCGTTGCCGCTATCAATCCATATTAATATTATAAATACGAAAGTGTCCCAACTAGCAAAATTACCTTATAACGAAAGGCCTATATGTCCATAACTCTTATAGTCGTCATTTAAAGGCATTGTTTATGTCAAAATATCGTATAAATGCACTTTACCGGAGGAGTCAGCTAATATGGCTACAGACTTTATAATTTGGTTACGTAAACGTCAACAAACCTAAATAATATGGCAGCGATAAAACCTGTAGTTAATAAGGTTACAACCTTTATAATTGGGTCAGGTAAACGCCAATAAAACAAAATAATATGGCTATTATAAGTCTAAAATTATGAATACCTTATAATGGCTAATTATACAGGTTTTTAGCCAAATAATACTAAAAGCCATATAAAGGCTATCATTAAGGCTATTTAATCTTGTAAAGGAAATGCACAGGATCGTTATAAAGCATTTTATCTTATAGAAGTCAGAATTTTTACGTTTATATAGCAATGGAATACATATCATTTATATAACTTTTAAAAGAGTTGAGGTCTTGGTTAGTCTGCTATATAGTAATTATAAGCGTGTAATTCTTATATACTTTTGTTTATATAACAAAGTCCGCCATAATAATACGAATAAAGTTTGTTTGCGTTAGGAAAATTATAAAAGATGGATTTTGAAAAGTGGAAAAAGTTCAAGAGAAGTGGTGGTTACAAGTTACCATAGTCTTCAGTTTGGCAAATCTAGGAAAAATGTGTCTTAAATTAGTCATTACGGAACCCTAAAAAATATCAAGATGGAGAATACTTAATACAAAACAAAACCGCTATAAATGTTTTTTTCTTGTAAACAGCTTATACAGGTTATGTAATTTTCTTAAAGACTTATAGAAACAATAACGAAGGAATGAAAAATAATCCAAAGTTTTTTCATCACAAAACATTGTTAATTCATGGGGGCGTTGAAAATGAGTTGAAAACGATACCCCATATCCTCATAAAAATGAGTTTCCACTTAGTTTCAATTATTAAAGACACACAAGTAACATCAGAAAAAAGGGCACAGACTTAGCTTTTTCAAAATGGTTCACGAATAAAATAAATATGTCATTTGTAGAAACGTACGTACGTAACAATAATTCTTGTTGTATGATTGCTGCGACGATTATGAGTTGGATTATCTTATAAACGATCCTTACATAGCGGTTACAAGAACACGCTTCTTACGACTGGAGTTTATAAAGCAATTATAAAATAATTCTTCTTACGCAAGCTTTATAAATTTCAATTATAAGGATTATGAACATATAAACGAATTACAATTGGCAATTATAAGGGAATTACACTTATTGCTAACCGTTATACATCTGATATCAAAATAAATAGCAAATAATAAAGCTGGAATATGGTAATCATAAGGTTTAATTTCTTATAATTTGGGCCCAAGTCCACCCTTATAAACGTTTATGTGATTTGTATAAGAATTTTTTTTTTTCTTTATAAACCTTTATATAACATATTTTTGCTAGTGTATGTCTGTCTTTGACCTCTTCACGCTTAAACTGCTAAACCGATTTAAATAAAATTCGGTATGGAGATAGTTTGAGTCCCGGGGAAGGACATATGCCGCAACATTGTACAGTTCCCAAAGGAGCAGCGATAAACAACCTCTACACGTAAGGAGTCGCGGGCAAAAGCTGGTAAATAATAAAAATAAAAATCGGTAGCCTTCGGTGCAAGTCCGACTCGCACTTGGCCGGTTTTTGCTCATCGTAAACTTTAATACACACAGACGGATTCATAAATTGCATTTTTTTTTATGTTATGGAGAAGGCGCACGAGCACTCAGGCCACCTGATGGTAAGTGAAATCTGAGACCCTGAATTCTTAAGACTATAATCCTAAGACCTCAAATGCGGTGCCAACCCTGAGGACTACGATATCTACGATGGAATGCCTCTATGCTAGTAATTTCACCGGTTGTCTTATCCCCACACCGGAACACAACAATACGAACACTGTTGCTTGGCGGGTGGTTAATGGATAAGATGGTGGTAGCGATCCGGACGGACCCTAAACAGGGTCCTACCACCAATCAACTACCACACCACCACTATTTGATAGTTGTTCGTTAGTTGATGCAATTTATTTGTCCGTGAAAATAGGAAGAGTCGACTAAATAAGACCTCTACCACTTTTGGACCTTAACATCGTACAAATAGAGTCGAAAAGTCAAACATACAAATAATGATCATGTTGCCCTTATCGCAGTCATGTGGCTGCCCCACGTCTTTACAAGCTTTTTAACTTGCTATGTATGTATGTATGCATGTTCGGGTCAAATCTTGCTAGGACGATTTGAACCACTTCCCGCAGACCGATTGAGCTGAAATTTGGTATACCTACGTAACCTCGATGACAATACAATAATATGGCACCATCGAGCTCGTCTGATGATGGAGTCGGAAGGTGGCGACAGGATCTCCGCTATATTTATAGACCCACCGAGCTCAGACTTAAGTTGATAACAAAAAAATGACCCAAAATTAAAATATTTGACGGAAACTTATTTCTTCCAAACATCCCTATCAGCCGCCATCTCAGTATTCACTGCCTTGTTTGCCTTGTCAGTGTATTTAAATACCTGCATAAATATACAAACATACATACATAACATCACGCCTTCATTCCCAGAGTGGGGTAGGCAGAGCTACAGAAATTCCAACAACTCTAAAAAGACTTGTTTATAATTCTGTACACAAATAACCTAAGAAGTTTACTAGTGTAGTAGTGACAGTTTGCAAGCCCATCGCCTAACAGTACCTACTATAAGCCCTTATTCCCTAACGGCCGAACCCTATATTCAAACCGCGGACAGATAGCCTTACTTCGGATTAAAATTTGACACATTTTGTATGGGCAAATGTCAAATTTCAACCCGAAGTAAGCCGTATCTATCCTCGGTTTGAATATAGGGTTCGGCCGTTAGTCGCCTCTACGACATCCACGGGAAGACATGGAGTGGCACTATTCTAACCCGGCAACCACACGGGGTCATAAATATATGGCCACCGTTAATCAAATAGTTAACTTAGTTAATCGCTAATCTGTAACTAAAAAAATTAACTTCGTAAAACATTACAGCGTTACATTTCGGAAGATTCAAGGCAAGTTAACGTTAATCGTTAATCCACTAACTCGCGGTGAGTGCCTTGTTTTTTTAGTAAATAGTAGGTACTGGATTTACTATTAACGGGACTTTGAGAAATTTAACGTAAGTTAACGGGTCCGTTAACATTTTTTACAGTTTACTTAAAAGTTAATCCGACACCAACTCGAAATGTTAACTTCGTTAATTAACGATTACCGTATTAACGATTTAATGCCCAGCTAGGAATATACCTTTGTGTATAATGTAGGCTACCAGGCTAACATTTCGTCAAAATGGTTCTACGTTATTTGCATCCAGCCGTTTCCTGCTTACTGACCTCATATTCCAAATTTCCAAGTTACTTGTATCAATTGGAGCGAATTACGAATCTTTATATATTTAGCGCATACAACCTATATGGACAAAACCGCACACCAGTTCTGCGTATCCCCTTGACACAGTTGCCATAAACAATATTTTCCTCTGTAAAGCCAAACAGACCTATTTTATAAACAAGAGCAGTGAATTCAGGTAGCTGTATCTACTAATTTGTATGTACAGTGACCCGATTACGTGGCGTTTAATTGTACTTGTGTAATTATGAATCAGCCATCTGCGACCTTCGAGTATTTACTTAGTGAGGAATGTTTTATGAGATAAATTATACTTGATTTATTATTATTGGCGACGTATTTAAGGTTTTTCAGTCAAGTCAGTATTGGATGGCAATTAGCTAATTCAATGTGTACCAGATTTATGTATTTTGTCGTTTATCGTTAAAAGTGTAAGCTTAAAAACTCCACACTGTTTTCTTGATTCTTACGGCCGCCATTAATAACGGTTAATTCATATGACGATTTTTCATACACAAGTTTAAAAAAGGAACGAGTTTGTCCTTTGTCCCTAAAATTACCCTGAGACGGCGGATAAAAAATGTTATGAAACATTTTGTATTAATTTATAATACGATAAAATTCCTAGATTTAGATGTTGTAGTGTCATAAAATGTTTAATAACGTTATGTAACATTTTATATCCGCAGTGTGGGAGCACCATAATGTTATTTGCTTTGGTCGCTAACCGTGTGGACAAAGTTTGAATAACGCCATCAATCTGGCTGTCTTGTCTACTACGAAACACATCATTGCAAGCACCAAGCATTTTTATTGTTCAAAATGTATGAAATGACTTTAAATAAAGGGAACTTTTGTATGTAAGTAATTAAGTATGTGTGTCAGTGGCGATGACCTCTCCCCTGAAACCGAAAAATTGTTTGACAGGAGACCTAAAAAACTACACCACACAGTACGTGTACCTGTATTGCTTTCAAACCAAAGATGCCGGCGAGCTAGTTCAACAATTATGCCAAAATTTAAATTGATAGCTTCTTCTTAGTGTAAAAATATCAAGAGACAATCAATCTCGATATTTCGATGTTTGTGACTATTTGTTAGTTTGTTTGATAGATTCTGTTTAAAGTTTATGATTAAAACTTTTACACTAGCGACCTGCTTGCTTTCCCGGTATGACAAATAAATAACCTAATAATTCTAATATTACCTAGTACCTACTGAACCTTGCAGCATATCAAAATGGAACATATACGAAGATTTAAGTAAAAATTCCCTTTTAGTCCCTGAAAAAAAACTCTTAAGCTGTTTATGATCCTATTCGAGACTAAAACTTACAGAAAATTATAAATCATGACATTTATTTTGAAATCACAAACAGACACATTTTTTATTATTTATATAAATTGCTACGATGACGTGGGCCAAAGATATCTAATATACCTTACCTATGGGTACCTACCTCATGGTGCTCCCACACTGCGGTTGTATTACGTTATATAACGTTATAACACATTTTTAACATTTGATGACACGACAAAATTCATAGATTTTGTAAAATCTTGTAGTATTGTAAAATGTTTCAGAACGTTATATAACATTTTGTAACCACTGTGTGGAAGCACCATTAGCGAAGTCCTAAATCCGCCACCGAAGTAGCGGGCAATACCTAGTGATTAATAAAATACTATTTATCATGATCTCATCTGAGTTTGTTATGAATTTAACCTAGTATACAAAAGTAGTGTTTAGAACAACATGAGAGCAATCATTAATAGCCTGAACACAGATTTCAACGGAAGACCAAGGAGGCAAATTATGAAGCTCACTTTTACGAAAAATTAAATCCAAAAGGTGGGCTCGTAGATTGAATCGCTGCACAATTGATTTTAAAGTTAGTCATTTTTCGTCGGTGAGCTTCTAAAATGCCCCCCAGGATTACGCTGAGTTGGGACCATTTCGTGGCTACATTCTTTTTGTGCGTATTAATTATCATGTTACGAATAATGCTTTTCTTACTTTTTATTTTCTTAATAAACCAAAGAGGTCAAGTAACCTCTTTGTTAGCGCATAAAATTCGTTTTAATATCCTAATGGCCTTATATTTTACCAGTAGGTTAGTCAGTAAATATTTGTATTTTAAAAACTACACGCTCCCCTGCGAACAGGGGTGGCGTGACACGTAAAACATCAGAATATTATGGCCCCCAGGCCCGCTAGCTAAAAATACACGCATGATCACACTCCCAATGTAAAAAGGAACCAAACAATTAAGAAAAGTACCATATTCAATGTCACATCAGTCAACTACGATACGATATCACCTTTTTTCATGTGTATTTTTGTGCAGAACACTTTATAAATAGTGTTCTGCACAAAAATAACATGAAAAAAAGGTGATATCGTTTATAGGCACATTAATAAAAGATCAATGCCATATATAGAAGAAAAAAATCTCTACATTTCGGCGCTACATCTGCCAATAACGGCGTGAAGTTAGCAACATAACAAGATGGTGGATGCGGCAGCCAATCAGCGGGGCCGATTCAAACTATGCGTGGAGGCGAAGCTGGCCTCAAAAATCCCCACTGAGTCGCAACGCTGATCAAATCTTCGAGCAGTGTTGTGCGAGAGTCGCGCGTGTTTAGTCAATTTATTCAATTTTAAAAGTTAAATATGAGGGAAATCGTTCATCTTCAGGCCGGCCAATGCGGTAACCAGATTGGAGCTAAGGTAATTCACATTTTTATAATACTATCTATTCCATTTTCATACAAAACGAAATTTTAAATAAGCATTGTTTGGCTTTTATAACGGTTGCTAACGGTCGCGTCATCTCGCGGTTAACCAACGGACGTTTTTTATTAAATCATATCATAATTAGAATTATTACCCATGCGAAAGCGAAATGGAGGTTTTTTTGTATAAACGTGTGGGGTATCTTGCATAATTCCATTCATGAAAAGACAGTTTGAATTTGGAAACTCCGCGCATGATTGGCTAGTATGGCTAGGGTTGTCAGGCCCACTGACGCGCGTGCTCTTTTTATCAACGGAATCTTTAAAAAATAAACGGAATTAATGAACCTGAATAAAACTGTTGAATCATGTATGTTCTTAAATTATTTATCGTATCTATAGCGGTTCGTAGAATTGTAATAAATGACTAATGCATTTAGTCTAAATCTTTTTTAGATTCGTAACGTTTCTTAAACGGGCAATGACTCAACGGTTGACGTGTGCTTATCATCGTATTGTGAGAATAAAAAAAAGGTTGATACCGGTCCGATATCAATTTTAATATCATACCTACATAATGTTATGCAGGCAAACTGGTTTCAGAATGAAGTCTCTCGAATGTCACGTAAAGTGGGTTTAATGTTTATACATACATAACATCACGTCTTCATTCCCAGAGTGTGGTAGGCAGAGGTACAGAATACCAACAACTTTAAACTTTATATTTCTGTAACCATATTTTGCACAATCAGGCTAAGATTTACCAGTGAATTAGTGACAGGTTGAAAGCCCATCGCCTAACAGTACTATAAGCCTTTATTCCCTTAGTAGCCTCTTACGACATCCACGGGAAGACATGGATTGGCACTACTCTAACCCGGCAACCACACGATATATCATGTTTATATTATTATTTATTTGTACTTTTAGATGGTATATAAAGTGGTTCAACGTAATTACTTCTCGCGATGATTTTTACGCGTCCATTGTTTCTTTGAAAGCGGTTGTTAAGAAAATGACATGTAAATGGGTCTAGGCGCGGTTTGCTTAAATTTGCTATTTAAAACGAATTATTGTTAAGTTCTGTTATAGACGTAGTAGTAGTTTTCTGTCTTATTTATTTATGGTAAAGCTTAACCTTTTATACTTCTTGTATTATAATAGGCCCTTTTGTCCTAAAGGAGAGCTGTATCCCAAAATCATATTCAGCGGCTTGACCGTTTATATCTTAGTCGTAGTAGATTATTGTTGATTCTAGAGAAATAATAACCAGTTTTATAGTTATTTACAATATAGGTATACAATTATGTCTGAGTTGACGTAACAGCCATTCTCGTTTGTAACATTTGTGTATCTCAATGGTAATAAACACTGCATACACATTTTGTTTGCGGTTTAAATATAGGTCATCACATCACGCTTGCATCCAAGTGTTAATAGAGTTGCACACAATTAGCGACTTTCCTCCTATACGGTGAAACCAGGCGCGCAAACCATGCGATTTGCTTACACCACGGCTATTGGCTGCATTGATACCGATCTTCTAATTAACGGTTTTCTTCTTTATTAGATTTCTCTTTATCATGAGTTTTGTATAACTTTTGACGTTGATCAAGAGTACTTTTTTTTCAATCAGTATACATTACTGATAACTGTTAAATTTGTTCAGAAATTATTTTAAATGGTTACATGCATGACTTTCATGACTTCATATAAAGATATGTCAAGACTTATTCTACGAACAAGTTACACACTGTCAGAACAACCCTAACAAATGCTATTAAAGTTACATTAAAAAAGAAATTGTCGTGCATGAATACGATTAGCAAGGTAACGGGGCAATCAATAAGTTGGTATGGGGATACAATGTCTGACGGCCCACTTCGCATTTCGATGTTTCTGATCCGTGGAATCATTACGGTACAGCAATGAATTCCAATTTATTGGCCTTAATTGGACGCCTGTTGTTTCATTTTGCGTTTGAAATCCGTTTTTTTTTAATTCAGGCGAAATAGCTTGTAAAAAACATTGAATTATTATGTGAAGAAGAAAGGCTGTAAATAAAACCCATATAGGGTTTTTCTTAGCAGCTATTTCTACAATCTTTTTTTTCTACCTACTTAGTATTTACTATATTACTCGATACTCAATTATTTATTGCTTAAATTATGTGTACACAAAACAGGCATTAGGAAACTTATAACTACTTATAGGGTATTCGTTTAAATTTTCCCGCTGTGTTATTTATTTAATACTTATTGCACAAAAATACAAATTTGCAATCTCTACCAGTTGACCTTTTTTTTTTTTCTTTTTCTAACGGATATACAAGAAAGGCAATGTAATCTAAATAAAAAAGCCTTGGAACATTATATTCTATGAAACTGAATGAATGACAAATACCATTCAAATGTATTAATAATGGCTGACGATCACTCGGAACAGTCGGTACGTGAATTACTTATCACAAATATCACAATACGCCTTGGAATGCATTTTTAACTCTCTAGCAAAAGGAGTTAGAAAGAGACATCCGCTTGTAATTTGTAACTTGTAGCTTCGTGAAACGTGCCTCTGCTAGTGTCACTTTTCATAAGCTTACTGTTTACGTAATAATGTTGAGACATGAGAAGGAAGGATTACGTATGCTGTATAAAAAAAAGTATGTCCTTTATTTGATCTTGTTTTAAAGATATATTCTGAGAAAAAACTTAGCTGGTAGAGAGTATTTCATGTAGACAATAATTTACATACATACATAACATCACGCCTTCATTCCCAGAGTGGGGTAGGCAGAGCTATAGAAATACCAACAAATCTAAAAAGACTTGTTGATAATTCTGTAACCACATTTTGCAGAAGTAGGTTAAGATGATTACCAGTGTATTAGTGACAGGTTGCAAGCCCATCGCCTAACAGCACTACAAGCCCTTATTCCCTTAGTCGCTTCTTACGACATCCACGGGAAGACATGGAGTGGCACTATTCTAACCCGGCAACCACACGGGACAATAATTTTATCTTTAGAAAATTGCATAGGTACCTCGGAAATGAGAATTAATGCATCTATGCGAGCAAAATTACGGCAGACAAAGTAGCGCGACTATAGCTACAGTAGTTCCACATTTTCGCGATTTTAATGTCTCGAACAAAGCGCTTGGTATGGGGTCATGGGCAATTTGATGCCATGATTGCCGACCGAAACAAAGCGATGAACCACCATGATGATTCATAGAGCTTTTCTACTCTGATGATCATTGCACGGTCTTCGATGATTTAGCTCTGGAATTATGCCAAAATGCTTAGCAATTTCAAACATAAGCGTTATCTTATCAGAGCTTCAGATTTGGTTGCGAACTTGTTGCTAGATAGAGGAGTGCATTGAACTCGCGGGCGATGACCAGCGCGTATAAATAGCTCCCATCGACCGCCATAGCTCCAAGTACACTCCGAATGCACTTACACGATTTCAAAGCAGTATTTTTGTCTCAAGAGCCGTTAAAAGATCCCCGACCCGTATTGAATAGGAGCATGAATTATTCAGTTATATTCATATTTAGCGGTTGTGGCGAAACTCCATTGTACAGGTGGGGTACAAAACACCTATTGTAGTGGCTAGTAAGAACTGCGGTTTCCCTCGCAAGTGGCGCATTGCGTTCACATGCCACTTTCATCGGACCTTCTCTTATCTAGTTACGACTAAGAAAGCAGCCTTTCGCATTGAACAGAGCCAGATCGCCTTTCACTTTTTGTTGTTATTTAAAATCATCAGTCATGAAGTTTTGAAAGTCGATATTTTTACATGTTGCAGCGTAATGGCCAATTTTGACAGCGAAATCTGTTTCGGTTTGTTTGAAAGTCATTATAACAGTCCAAAGGCTTTTATAGTATGAGGTCGTCTATCTCCAGAGCTGACTGGATATTTAAATATGATTTATCCATCGAATTAAAACCCTGAACCAAAAAGTCAGCCTCCGCGTTAGTCACTTCGCCTTATAAGGCATTGTCAAGCAAGTCTCGCTCGCCTTAGGCATACATACCTACAGCCCGGTGACATCATAGCCATCGCGCGGCTCGATGAATGTTAATGTTCTTCGAACAGTTGCTATGTTCTTCATAAAAGTGCTTTTGTCTCTGTCAAGGATTTCTAGTATTTAGTTTGTAAATTAGTTTAATTACGTAAGGCTAAGCAGCAAAATACGCTATGTAAAATCACTGTGCGTCATCAAAGTTTTCACTTTTCAAATTTGTGAGAATGAATCTAAATGAATAGTAAACAAATACACATATTGAATACCATTGTTATTGCTTTACGGTTTTTCTTGTTAGTCTCAGAACTCCGACCATATGGCGAACTGCAAACGCAATCAGGCCATGGACTTAAGGAGAATCGAAAACTAGTAACATTCGAATGCTAATGAGTTTCGAACGAGCCAAGACATTCTCTACTTATATGGCGAGATAAACCCTATAAGGAGCACCGTGGGCGTCGCCGCCGGCGCCGCATTGTGAGCTATAACTCAGCCTATTGTCTTGCGTAATCCGCTCTGCCTGTGCCACACGCCATTAAAGATGTATCCTGCCCTCCATTTACGCGATGGTTCATTGAGCTTTATTGCAGTTGGCAGCCGCTGAGTTAACTATTGTCTCGCTTCCACTTTCAATTTAAATGAACTCTAAACAGTAATGTAACTTGCGAGTACGAGTACTATAGCATCTCCCCTGAGATATCGCTTTACACGGCGCAACCGGTTCGAAAGTAGCAATAAGCCGACGCGCACTTACGATGCCCCGCGCCGGCACAGCTTTCGTGAAGGAATTTTAATCGACTGCATTCTGTGCTGCGCCCTATTTCCGGTACTAACGGACATTCTCTTTCTTTTACAGTTCTGGGAGATAATCTCCGACGAGCACGGCATCGACCCCACCGGCGCCTACCATGGCGACTCTGACCTGCAGCTGGAGCGCATCAATGTCTACTACAATGAGGCCTCCGGCGGCAAGTACGTGCCCCGCGCCATCCTCGTGGACTTGGAGCCCGGCACCATGGACTCGGTGCGCTCCGGGCCCTTCGGACAGATCTTCCGGCCGGACAACTTTGTGTTCGGCCAGTCCGGCGCCGGCAACAACTGGGCCAAGGGCCACTACACCGAGGGCGCCGAGCTCGTAGACTCTGTTCTTGACGTAGTACGCAAAGAATCAGAATCATGCGACTGCCTTCAAGGATTCCAGCTCACACATTCCCTTGGTGGTGGTACCGGGTCAGGTATGGGTACACTCCTCATCTCCAAAATTCGAGAGGAATACCCAGACAGAATCATGAACACATACTCGGTGGTCCCCTCGCCCAAAGTATCAGACACCGTTGTGGAACCTTACAACGCGACTCTCTCAGTTCACCAGCTCGTAGAAAACACAGACGAAACCTATTGTATCGACAACGAGGCCCTGTACGACATCTGCTTCCGCACGCTCAAACTGTCCACCCCCACTTACGGTGATCTCAACCATTTGGTCTCCCTCACAATGTCCGGTGTCACAACTTGTCTCAGATTCCCTGGTCAACTAAACGCTGATCTCAGAAAGCTGGCCGTCAACATGGTTCCTTTCCCGCGTCTCCACTTCTTCATGCCTGGATTTGCGCCCCTTACATCCCGTGGAAGCAGACAATACCGCGCGCTGACCGTGCCCGAGCTGACCCAACAGATGTTCGACGCCAAGAACATGATGGCGGCGTGCGACCCGCGCCACGGCCGCTACCTAACCGTGGCCGCCATCTTCCGCGGTCGCATGTCCATGAAGGAGGTCGACGAGCAGATGCTCAACATCCAGAACAAGAACTCGTCGTACTTCGTGGAATGGATCCCGAACAACGTGAAGACCGCCGTGTGCGACATCCCGCCGCGTGGGCTCAAGATGTCCGCCACCTTCATCGGCAACTCGACCGCGATCCAGGAGCTGTTCAAGCGCATCTCAGAGCAGTTCACGGCTATGTTCAGGCGCAAGGCTTTCTTGCATTGGTACACCGGCGAGGGCATGGACGAGATGGAGTTCACGGAGGCGGAGAGCAACATGAACGACCTGGTGTCGGAGTACCAGCAGTACCAGGAGGCCACCGCTGACGAGGACGCAGAGTTCGACGAGGAGGCCGAGCAGGAGATCGAGGACCACCACTAGACGTTAACACCGACTCGTTGCCTCGCGACAAAGTACATGCCATTATATCTCGCGTTACTTTTTGTGTAACATTAATGATTCCTATATTGTCTATTGAAAATGCCTGCTTTCTAACTTTTAACAGAATGCACGTGTTAACAAACCCCGGTCATGACATAGCGTGAATGTTTGCGTTCGTTTGTATTGATTCAATACATTCCTGACTCCAACAATCACCGTTGCGAGTAAGATCTGATACTAGTAAAGGCTGATCTATTAGACACTCTTTATGTATTTAAAGTTTGGGTGTTGTTCCAATGAGATGAATGACGGCTTCAATAACCGAAGTTGATTTAAATTGTTTTGATCATTAATTTAATGTATATAATAAAGATTTTTATTTATTTATGTGGGTTTTCTTCAAGTTCACCTTTGAATCATAATATCATAACTGGAATTAATAAAACATTAATCTGAAATTGGAAACTGGATATTCAAGTCCTACGCGACAACAACAAATAAGATAAAACAGGATATGAACAGGCAAGAATACATATTTGTAAATGTTAGAAGTAGATGGCTGGAACTGGAAGTTTTTACGCCTGTCTGTCACGGCTCATGGCTGTCGCTAAGAAACATTCAAATGATTTTATAAACCTATAACAAGTCAAAGCCTAGTAAATAAATGAGAAAGATAAACACCAATTGTATTTTTGACAGAAAAAGGCCATTAAGTAGCTTGTTTTTTTCAATAAGGAAATTTCGAGTTTATCGGCTCGGAGTAAGTTTAAAGAATGTGAATGAATATAAAAAATAGTATTCCTGATTGTGTGCAGAAATAACCCAAATATGAATCAAAAAACGTGCTTCTATGACCCATGCCATGGTATTGGTCTCTCTCTCTTCGCACAGAATCCATAAAGTAAAATGAAAAACTACTTAATTAGATATAGTAAGTAGTTGTTGTTTTATTAATTGCGTTCCAGTTCCTCCAATTCGTTCTCTATCCGAGAGTGACATCATTTACCTACCTTGATTCTATATTTAGTAATGCACATATACGACGGCTGGGCCAGAAAGACCTCCGAACAGCGTACGTGACCTCAAAGTTCAGAGTAATACACTGGTTATTGGGGGCCTCTCTTCATTGGTGATACAGTTTTCCCGTGATAACAACATGATGTCAGAAGTCGGTAAACAACCGGCCTTATGTCATCGCAGTAGGCTTAAAGTTGAACATGGTACAAATAAATTGATGACAGCATTCACAGCACATCTCAGTGATGAGGCTGTGATGTGTAGGTGACATTCTGCGATAATTAGGTCACCTTGTTTCAAAGGTAAACAAATGACAGTAGGCCGTAGACTGCAACTACAATGAACAAAACATCGTCAACATAAATGCCTATTAGACAGTCAGCGATTATATTATTGAGCTATTGCTGATGGTAGCTGATAAAAAAGTAAAGCTGTCGGCTGTGTAGTATTACAATTTACAAACAAAACCAAACACCGTCAATTGAGCACGCAGACACGGATCATTTCCGCTTTTACAAATGAAACTAATTTTACTGGCAGGTCACTTAACAAGGTTAACTTAAAAACTATTACGATATACTTATTTACCTATAGATAAAAGCGGTTATTACTGCATTTATGCTAATAGTAGGTACCTACACAAAAAATAATTAAACCTAAAAAAAAAATACTTTTTAATTTTTTATTAATTCTAAAATTCAAAATAAATGCTGGTGTTGGCTTCTTTGTGATACAAACAAACAAATTGAAAAACGATTTTAAAAGTTGGTGTTTGACAACCCTGTGGTAATACTGCTAATGCCACTTTATCAGCGCCGTCATTATACTGCTGCAAAGCGTTTACATTTGGAATTTCGCATTCGATTTTAATAACGATAAGTATAAGAATCGTACGTCCATTGCTTCTTAAATTTTCCGTTATTGGTAGGTAGGCGAAGTATATAAAAATGAGTTTATTCGCTTTAAATTATTGTTGTTGAAATCCGGGAGAAAGTTTTGAATAAGTAAGTGAAATTGTCGTCAATAATAAGTATATTAGTTAATTGGAAAATGTAAGTAACTCATATTTTTGACTGTCGATTTGAGATTTCAAAACCAAAATTATTCAGTAACTTGCCTACATGATAGCACTCTCTCTTACACGTCAGTACCTAATATGGAGTGATCCTACCAGCGCTTCGGACAAGACCATCTTTGGGGTAAGAAACGCAGCAAGAAACTCCAGCAGAAGGTCATTTTTATCAATCATAAAATACAATAATACTTAAAAATAAATTACATTACAACATACATACACACATAACGCCACGCCTTCATTCCCAGAGTGGGGTAGGCAGAGCTACAGAATACCAACAACTCTAAACTTGTTGATAATTCTGTAACCACATTTTGCACAGTCAGGCTAAGATGTTTACCAGTGTATTAGTGACAGGTTGCAAGCCCATTGCCTAATAGTACTACAAGCCCTTATTCCCTTAGTCGCCTCTTACGACATCCACGGGAAGACATGGAGTGGCACTATTCCAACCCGGCAACCACACTCGACCAAAAAAAAACAAGAATTCTTCTTATTCCATAAACGAGAAAGTACCATTGTTTACAGCTAAACCTCTGAACAAATGAAGATGAAATTTGGTGGAGAGATAACAGGAAAGGACGTAGGGTACTTTCATGCCGAAAAATGAACCTTTCCTGAGGGAATAACGATACATGACTTCGACGTGGACGAAGTCGCAGGCAAAAGCTATAATATAATGAATGCAAAACTATGTTTGTTTGTTCAATTTTCACGAATCAACGCCACAGCCGATCGATATGAACATTACAGAGATCTTTAATAGGCCTTTAATGGACAGAGGGTTGGTACTTTTCATCCTTGAAAATGTCAGCTCCTGACGGAACAGAGACAAACGACTTACGGGAACGGAATCTCGAGCACGAGCTAGTAAATAATATCCCACCAAAAGCTTCTTGTAAAAAGTTGCCAAGGCGAGACCATATTGCTGCCGTCATACCAAAGAAGGCAGCTAAGTGCAATGTAGTAGTTGAATCATTTTGCACTCTATTTGTTACCACATTAGATTAAAAATTCTTATACTATTACTATGAAGTTAGCCGCCTTCTTTGGTATCACGGCAGATTGGCTTGCAAAAAGTTATCTATCAGATCTCATGTAGAGGCAAGCTTCTAATCTAATACACGCCCTAACTCTACAAGCCCTAACTTTACTAACTCTACACTTTAGTCAAAATAAATAAATAAAATAAATATCACAGGACAATGTCACACAAATTGACCTAGTCCCAAACTAAGCTGTAGGCTTGTACTATGGGTACCAGACAACGATAAACTTACTTATATAGAGAAACTAGCGACCCGCCAGCGGCTTCGCCCGCTTCTATTTTTTTTTTCATATCACTTAGGGGTATGAAAAATAGATGTTGGCCGATTCTCAGACCTACCCGATATGTATACACACAATTTTTTTATTAAAATCGGTCCATCCGTTTCGGAGGAGCTCAATAACGTACACCGTGACACGAGAATTTTATATATTAGAGAATATAGAGTGACCCTGCCTCCGAAGCCAGCGGTACTGGGTTCAAATCCCGGTAAGGGCAGATATTTGTGATGAGCGTGAATTATTGTTCCTGAGTCTTGGATGTTTTCAATGTATTTAAGTATTTATTTCTCTATATAAGTATGTTTATCGTTGTCTAGTCCTATTAGTACAAGCCTAGAGCTTAGTTTAGGAGTAGGTTCATTTGTCCCCTGATATTTATTTTTATGCATTTTCAGAATCTGTTTATTTTTCCGTCCAAAGCTGCAGTGAGATAGTCACTGAAAGACTCAAGGTTTATCAAATACCTACCAAACGATGCCGGGGGCGGCGTGAGTCAGATTTATAAGCAACTTAAGCAAGGTTAAATGCAAACCACCGAAGTAAGCCAATACAAATCTACTGATTCAGTAAACGGCACCACATTGGTTTTTAGATTTTTGTGTTATTAGTTTGAAACCATATACCAAGTTTACTCATAGTTTTCTCATATTTTCTCGTACCAAACTGTCTTTTCATCGACACCATCTTGTTAGTTGGAAATCGTCCACCGTGCGTTTATCGCGAGCCTTGTTGCCACGCAACTTATCTTTGTGGAATCAGCTCTCGGCGTCGGTTTCGGAACCATTACGACTTGGGGACCTTCAAAAAACGAGCCCACTCTTTTCTCAAAGGTCGGCAGCGCACTTGCGATTCCTCTGGTATTGATGGTGACACCCGGTTTTGGTCGCGGTGATCACTTACCATCAGGTGACCCGCTTGCTCGTCTGCCACCTTATACCATTAAAAAAAATAGAACGTAGATACTATTGATTTACTGTTAACTGGTTTTTTCTTACTCTTCCATTGCAGTAACTATATTTTGATCTCTGTTAGCAGCTCTTGGTGTCGTAATCGTAACGCACTTAATAATGTCTGGCCTAAATACCTACAAGAAAGCCTCACTGGGACGCCATGGCGACGTCGCCCTTACATTTTGACGTCGCCAAACCGTCGCCAGGCCCCGTATTATGGTCGCCTTTATCGTGGTAGATAAAGCATGCGTCACTCTCGCACTGTGCTTGTCAGAAAGTGACGGATGCTTTATCCACGTTTTGTCACGCGATAAACACGGCCATAATAAGCCCCTGGTGAGTGAGCTGCCATACATCGGTATGATTGTTTGGCTACCGAAGCTGGCGACCTCGCCATGGCATCCCAGTGAGGCAGGGGACTTAGGGTTGAACATCTGTCACTGTAAAGATAAAAAATAACACTTCGGAAACAAACTGAATTTTAACTTATTTTTTTAAATAGTAATCCATCGGGAATAAATAACGATTAAATAAATAAATGTCGGGGGATAATGTCACACAAATTTACCTAGCCCCAAACTAAGCTCTAGGCTTGTGCTATGGGTACTAGACAACGATAAACATACTTGTATAGAGAAATTGGGACTGAGGTGCGGCCAGCGGCCGTCGTTTGAATGCGGCGGACGGGCTAGACACGCCTGGTTTATGCGGATTTTTCAGTTTTACCGCAAGTACGTAACGCGATGCGGCGATCTATAAGGTAGGTACATACTGGAGGACGCCCCCATCGACATCGTACGCGTATAAAGTTTCCCGTCTCCCTATTTCTTCTTTGTGTATGCACCCTTAGGGTACGTACCCAAGGAATATTAAGGTTAACCCGCCAAGCAACAGTGTTCGAATTGTTGTGTTCCGGTGTGGGACAACCGGTACAACCGGTGACATTACTAGCATAGAGGCATTCCATCTTAGTCCTCAGGGTTGGCAACGCGTTTGAGGTCTTGGGATTATAGTCTTGAGAATTCAAATGTCTATGGGTCTCAGATTCCACTTACCATCAGGTGGCCTGAGTGCTCGTGTGCCTTCTCCTTAACATAAAAAAAAAACCGGGACAAGTGCATGTACATGTACAGGGTAAATGCGTCGTTGGTATAAAGATTTTAAAGGAATAAAACGTTTTATAAATAGTAAGGTAATTTATGTGGTTGCCGGGTTAGAATAGTGCAACTCCATGTCTTCCCGTGGATGTCGTAAGAGGCGACTAAGGGAATAAGGGCTTGTAGTATATTTAGGCGATGGGCTAGCACTAGTAAACTTCTTGGCCTGATTGTGCAAAATGTGGTTACAGAATTATCAACAAGTCTTTTTAGAGTTGTTGGTATTTCTGTACCTCTGCCTACCCCACTCTGGGTATGAAGGCGTGATGCTATGTATGTATGTAGGTAATTTAAATTTTGAATATCCTGACCAGTGTGAAGTTTAAGTGCTAGGTATTTTAATGTCCGTCGTGCTACGATTGTGAATCTACCTATTAAGCTTACCTTCGTGATGTGATGGCACACTCTCCTAATAAGTACCTACCAATATAATACCTAGTTAAACAGCTGTTTGACGACTTTGACGGTACCTAGGTAAACGGAAAGCGATCCGGATAGGCCCTGCACAAGGTCATACCTACCATCCGCAACGTAGAGAAAGGTACCTGGGTGGGTACTGTAGTGAAAGTAGGATGTAGCAATACATACTCCTTTCATTGTTTTCTTTTTTCTATTTTGTTAGGTACCTATGTCGAAATGTCTCGAAATCTTTTTTATTCAAAAGATTTCTAGTACTTACTAAGAGTCTTTGCGCTAGGCTGCGGACGGACGGACGGACGGACATGGCGAAACAATAAAGGTTCCTAGTTTGACTACGGAACCCTAAAAAAGGTTAAATAAAAAATTAAGTAGGTAATTTTCTCAAAACAAAGTGGTGATAACTACCTTAAAGCTTGACAAGATTCTATTTGGCCCTATTCAATACAAACTTGTATTCAAATAGGGCCAAATAAAATCTTGTCAAGCTTTACCTATTAGTAAGGCTCGTTTGCCTTTTCATAGCCATAAAATACCTAAATAATATGTAAACACCTACTTTCATCATTTTAATCATTATACAACAAAATGCATTAAGATAAAGCTGTAAAACCCAGGCAGGCGATATCATTATTTTTATTATACATTAATAAATAAACTGTCTACACATCTTTAGATGCATACGTACGTAGAGTATATCAAAGTAAGTATATGCTGGGCCGGCCGGCAGCCGGTTACAGTGCACCAACATAATAAAACCAAACACCTGTGCCATACTGGCACCAGCAATAACCTTCGGACAGAAGTAAAATATTATTCTGTACCTGATTTCAATATATAATAAAGTTTAATATATTGTACAAGTACTATTGTTAACAAATTTCGCTGAGAGTAATAAAGAAAACGAAAACGATCTTTTATATTTACTCTGTTGCGTTGGCTGCCTTGGATAGCAAATGGCCGACGGCGTTACCCACTCGACCAATAGGAAGAAGGCTTGGCAAAACAGGGATGTTATTAGTTCAATTGAATAAATCAGTCGATATCGACACATCATATTCTGGATATTTTAACGATATTAACCGATATGATGGGGTCCTATAACGAGATACTGTGGATGAAATTAAATTATTGAAATATTCAAGGTAACTTTCAAATGTAAGAGAAAACTGGATATTTGATGTTTACTTAATTAATATGGAAATTGTATAATATTTGATGTTTATTACGAGTTCACTAAGCGAGCGTGTACTATCGACTTCTTTTATTATTGAACCCAGTCAAGTGGCGAGTAAGAAATGTGTTTCTGGCTTTCTGCGACAGAGTTCTATAGTGCCTCAACAATTACAGTGTTTGACTGTACGTGCATAGGTAAGTATACTCCATTTCATATACCATGGCCCGATGCACTTGAGACGGTCATTAGGCGTTAACAATAGGATTAGTGATAACAAAAGATACCTGGCCAGACCCTTTTGCGGCGTGGTATGCAGGTTGGATCGACGCGTGCCATTTTGAAGTGCTCCTAATTAGATAACAAAAGGCAAACATTATAAGCCCTATTGTTAAGCTTCAAGTGCATCGGGCCATGGTATATGAAATGGAGTATACCTAACGATCTAATTGAGGAATGTAAAATTAACATAGATTGACAAGCATGACACTGACATATACAGTGGTAAGGAACTTAAACTATACAATGCATAGAGTACCTTAGAACCTTTTGTCATGCACATCGGAGTATTGGTTTTCTTGCAGTGATTGTTATTCGTTTATTGGAACTTGGAATACGCAATTGCTTTTAACATATTAGGTCTTTACTCAAAACCTGTTATTATTAATTATAAAAGAAACAAATATGAAAACTTATTCTATTCTTTTCTTTATTACAAAACATTGAAAAAATGCATTCATTGAAATAAACCAAATAAAAACCTTTTTTTCTTCAAATAATCTGAACTTTACCATTATAATAAGAAAAATATTTTATTTAAACGTAAGTAAACCCATTTACCGTTATGCCAATTACAAAATTTGATTTTTACACACTAATGACAGTTTAAAGTAAATGTTTGGATGTATTTGACGACTCGTTAGCCTAGTTACCTTGCCTACGAAGCTTACGGTCTCAGGTTCGATTCCCAGTATAGGAAAATATTTGTGTGATGAGCACAAGTACTTGTTTCTAAGTATTGGATTTTTTCTTTGTATTTAAATATTTATTTCTCTGTATTAGTATTTATGTCGTTGTCAATAATACACTCGGCGTCAAAAATATCGCCCCTCCGCGAAAATCAGATTCAAGCTAATCTAGACCTTAGCGAAATTATGTTACATAATGAATATTAGTATCAATTAAAAGCACGTTTAATGTGTTTTAAATTAATAATGTTTAATTTAAACAAAACGTAATGGCTTGTGAATCAGAGCGTTTCGAAAAAAAAGTGCACAAATACTCGTTTGAAGGGTCGCGAGTTGTGCCCTTTTCCAGGGGTATAAAATGCCTGTACAAGGTCAAATGTCAATCATTCACTATCCAGACGTCGAAAAAAACACATCTAAGGAACTCAAGCAAGAAAACAACCCTCGAACATGGAGACCACCGCTGCTGAATCAGCTCAAGTGGTTGCACTACTGCAAGCAGGAGTTCGGCAGTGTGATGTCGCTCGGCAACTCAATTTAAGCCGTCATGCTGTCCGCCGAGTATTTCAGCGGTTCCAGGAGACTGGGGGCTACATCAGAAGACGTGGGGCTGGTCGGCGACGCTGCACATCCGAAAGAGATGATCGCTTCATCGTGACATCATCTCTACGCAATCGCTTCGCTAGTGCTGTTGAGGTGCGACAACGCCTCAGATAAGCTCGGACAAGATCAGTTAGCATCTCTACGGTTAGAAGAAGATTGCGGGAGAAGGATATCGTGGCTCACAGGGCTGCTACAGGCCCAATGTTGACCGCACAGCATCGCAGAGATCGCTTGCAATTTGCCCGCGACCACGTCGATTGGACGTTTGAGCAATGGAGGCAGGTTCTCTTTACCGATGAGACGAGAGTCTGTCTTTATTGCAACGACAGGCGGGCCAGAGTCTACAGAAGGTCGGGCGAACGATTTGCTCAAGCCTGTATTGAAGAGACAGTGGGCTACGGAGGTGGCTCTTGCATGTTCTGGGGGGCATGTCTATAGACGGCAAAACCGACCTTGTCTGCGTCTCCAGGACTTGAGGCACTCGCGGCCAAGGGTCCCTGAATGCTCGCCGATACATTGCCGAGATCCTGGAAGAGCATGTGATGCCATATGCGGGTTACGTCGGCTCTGGGTTCACATTAATGCACGACAACGCTCGCTCCCACACTGCATTAATTGTTCGGGATTATCTGGAGGAGGTCGGGATTCCCGTTTTGCCGTGGCCAGCCAGGAGTCCTGACTTAAACCCGATTGAACACCTTTGGGACGAGCTGAAGCGACGGGTTCGGTCACGAGATGGCGCCCCTACCACCCTGCAAGATCTTCAGGACGCAGTCATCGAAGAATGGGGCAACATTCCACAAGAGGACATCGTAAAGTTGGTGCGATCAATGAAAGACCGTTTAGAGGCAGTGATAAGGGCAAGGGGGGGTAACACTAGGTTTTAAGTTAATTTTAGGCACTTTTTGTAAAATTTTGTTTTCCATTTATTGTTGTAAATTTAAACTTGAATAAACATTTTTCAACTGTTCGCAATGTCATTTCCTTTAATTTTTGACCCCAAGGAAAAATCCTTTTTTTTTTAATTTTCCTAAAAAAACACTTTATTACCTTTCAAATGATACCTAACAATCATATTGTTGTCTTTGATCAAATAGGGTTTAAAGTCGGTTGTAATTATTTTCCGAGGAGGGGCGATATTTTTGACGCCGAGTGTACTAGGTCAATAACCTAGGACGATAAACGTACTAATATACAGAAATAAATTATTAGACTTAAATACATAGAAGAATACATTCAAGACTCAGACACAAATACTCGTGGTCCTCATACAAATATCTGCCATTACCGGGATTTGAACCCAAGACCGCTGGCTTCGGAGGCAGGGTCACTCCCAACTAGGCTTACGTTTCGTCATTTACCTTATCTATAAGTTACCTATAATCTGAAATTCGAATTTATTCTTCGCATTTACAAACCACGAAATATATGATGTAGGTGTATAAATCCATTACGAAATACGTAAATAACGCGCGGCTGTCGCAATGCGACATTTTTTATCGATAGCACGTTGCGCGCTCCCATCACTAGCGGCCACCGCTCTGCTACATTGCTTGAGCGAAACGAAATTCGGCGTATTCTTCAACAAGCGGCCACGGAAGTACGTGGTGCGTGCGGATCAAACAAATTTTATAGTGTTAAGTAATTTAATAAGTTCACATTCAACAAAATGAGGGAAATCGTGCACATTCAAGCTGGACAGTGCGGCAACCAGATCGGCGCTAAGGTAATTTAGCATTCTTTTGTTTGGATTAACGATAAACATTTTAGATTTCGAATCCCCGGCCGGCATTTTGTGACCGGTACGTAAAATTGGCCAGACGGAATGACATCATTCTACTGTTGGGGTGTTTACTGTGCTGTTGGGGTGTTAATTATTGAGAGATTGATCGGTAATGTCAATTAAAAAGATTTCTATACGTTATGGATGTATGTGAGAGGGTGTGGTCGTTAAGCAGTGAGTGCTTGAGATGCGTTGTAGCATTTTTTCGTTATAAAGGTGGTTAGTAGATTGTGCCACGTTAATCATTGTTTTAATTTTTGGGTGGGAGTTGCCACTCCTCCGTATCATCGATCGGTCTGTACTGTCTGTAGGCACTGTAGGTCTATAGCGGATACTGTTATCCACGTGTCGCCATTTGCTTTCATGATCACAGTTCAACTTGGATCACTATTTTACCTCATCTTTTTCTATTAGCAAAGTTCTTTTTCGCGAACATCAATCGTTATCTTTGATAACAAATGCATTGTATAAACGTCACGCTTACGTAGTTAACTGTAGTTAGGTGTGGCCTTATTCGTGTACTTACTGGATATTTATTTATAACACTAGATTACTATGTTAATCCGCGGTTTCCTTCCACGAAAATCCGTTACAGAAGGGCGCGATTATGTTTTGAACCTCGCTCAAGGTTACATACGCGACGCGCCGATAAGGGCCGACCAACCGTAGCCGTCGTAGGAAAGGAAACCGTTATGATGCAGATGGGGTTTCGTAGTAGACATGGCGTGGTATTTCTTTTGGCTGTCGAAATTGTGAAAAAAAAACATAATTTTGGTTTTTAAATTCTTTGCTAGGTTGCCGGTAACATTACATAAAGATTCCATTGTAGGGCATCACTTTTTGTGATGCCGACCACGCTTGCGTTTGCAAAAAATGCGATAAAAAGCGTTTCGAATGTGGCCTTTATAACTTAAAGAATTATGTCTGGCTTTTCTGATGTTAGACGTCTAAAAAACAGGTAGTAGTGACATTTAAAGCGATTGAAATAAAAAACAACTTCGTAACAGGCTTTCCTATCGCACTAATTCTAATTGTTAGCGAAAA
Source organism: Acleris holmiana (assembly GCA_949316455.1). Taxonomy (NCBI): domain Eukaryota; kingdom Metazoa; phylum Arthropoda; class Insecta; order Lepidoptera; family Tortricidae; genus Acleris; species Acleris holmiana. The sequence continues at coordinate 2,541,122 of OX438782.1, read as the reverse complement.
ACTTCAACCAATTAATAAAATTTGCATAATTTCGTAGTTAACTCGTTGGAATAGGAAGAGCTATTACCGCTCACGGACTGGCTAAACTCTCGTGGCAGGAGGTCGATGAACCTTCTTCCTCATGTTGAAATAATCTAGCAGCGCGGAAACTGTTTTATGACAGAAACAAAGGCAAACGCCTCTGTTTATAGCTAGTGCAATGACCAAAATAGCTAACTATCTGAGCTGCGATTCTACACGGTAATAACGATATCGTCGTTGACGTGTTTCCGTATTGTCAACGTTTTGATAACTCTTTGTCATTTACAATAATGGCGACCGAGTCGACCGATTCCAAAACACGTCTAACGCGATATCGTTATAACGCAGTAGAATAGAGGCCCTGAGCAATATCTATTTTCTAGTCTTTGTTTCCATTCTGAGACCTAGATATCACATCATCTGTAGCTAGGTAAGTATTTGGAGAAGGTAGTTACAGCATAGGCATTTTACATTACTGGATTGACGATTCCTTGATTTACCAAGAAATCACTGCTAAGTCATAATTAGCAAAACCATAGTCATTTGTCATTGCCTGAAGCAAATAGAGGAAACTAATGCATGCAGTATGTAGGTAGGTACGTAGTTACTTCCTGTTAGTCCAGGCAGGTAGTTTTCCAGTTTAACCACCCACATAGTTATATCTACAGTTTTAATCTTACCGCTTTAATTGGCTAAAAGTTAATCAGCCAATTAACCAGCTCGAGTAGAAATTTCATTTAATGGACTGTAGCTGGGGAAAATTATATTTTTTACAATCTGCCGACAAGACAGGTTCATTATGTTGGTACCTATTAAGATTTAAATCTGTAACTGAGTGGCAATTAGGCACCTAACACCTAGTTCCTTGTAAAACCACATTTTTACCTTTGTACCTTTCAAAGGTCGCTTTTTACGTTAAGTTAATGTTTAAGAGGTCAAAAATCTTGATAATCGGCCAACTCAATGCAATACCGGAAAGTGTTTTTTCCAGCACACTGGCAGTGTGCCAGCATTTGATAGGTATCAGATGTTTGCCTTAAGAATTCACGCTGTATTTTAGGAAATTCTAACGGCTATATCACCACTTAATCCACAGGAAGTTAGTTAAAAAGCCATAACCCGGCAAGCCATTCTTGGCAAACCTATACAAGCTAAATCAAGAATTAGGTAGATAGGTATCAATGTATTATACCAGGTATTCAACGAGTCAAATGTTGTTCGGTGGGTAGGTATGTATACCTAAACATCAATCATTTTCTTAGTATTCACTATCTAATCTCTCATTCTCGTTATTAATATTGTTGATGTTATCAAAAGAAGCACTCACTGTGGAGTCTAGATAGGTATTTGTTCACGGTCGAGTAGAAAGGCGCTCGATCAAAGATAAGATCTGCGCGCAGTTTCATGTTAATGCAGTATTGTACAGAGGTGTGGAGTAAAGCTTACTTCGACCCACAAAGCCGACGCCGAGCGACCCGGCGCCCCTTGATTTACGAACTGACAGACTGACAAGGCGAAGCTCCAAAATAAGAAACTTGTCTCGCGCTCTCCGCTTATATGGTGCCGTTATATAAAGCCACGAAAGTGGGCGGTCATCTCACTTATAGCGAGTTTTTTGCAGCAATTTGCGCAACGACTGATTCATATCGTTTACAGTAACCCGGCCTTATACGGGTAATGTAATGCATCTGCAGGATCGATAATGTTACGCAAATGTATTACGCCCTCGAAAATATGTTAATGTGGACGACCTGAGCGTTTGTTTCGAGCGTGGTCGTCTAGGTAACCAATGAGTCATCCTATGCACACGCACGCCGTACCAGTCAGTGATATTCAACTTTTTCCGTTCTGTTAGTACCTAGTTAAATTAGTTATGGTCTTGACTGTTTGTTGACAGTTCATTTTCTTTGTTACAGTTCTGGGAGATAATCTCCGACGAGCACGGCATCGACCCCACCGGCGCCTACCATGGCGACTCTGACCTGCAGCTGGAGCGCATCAATGTCTACTACAATGAGGCCTCCGGCGGCAAGTACGTACCCCGCGCCATCCTCGTGGACTTGGAGCCCGGCACCATGGACTCGGTGCGCTCCGGGCCCTTCGGACAGATCTTCCGGCCGGACAACTTCGTGTTCGGCCAGTCCGGCGCCGGCAACAACTGGGCCAAGGGCCACTACACCGAGGGCGCCGAGCTCGTAGATTCAGTCCTAGACGTCGTACGAAAAGAATCAGAGTCATGCGACTGCCTACAAGGTTTCCAACTTACACACTCGCTCGGAGGCGGCACTGGCTCCGGAATGGGCACACTCCTCATATCCAAAATCAGAGAAGAGTACCCTGACAGAATTATGAACACATATTCAGTTGTACCTTCGCCTAAAGTGTCAGATACAGTAGTAGAACCCTATAATGCAACACTCTCAGTCCACCAGCTTGTAGAAAACACAGACGAAACCTACTGTATCGACAACGAGGCTCTCTACGACATCTGCTTCCGCACGCTCAAACTGTCTACCCCCACGTACGGCGACCTCAACCACCTCGTGTCGCTCACCATGTCCGGCGTCACCACGTGTTTGCGGTTCCCCGGTCAGCTGAACGCCGACCTCCGCAAACTCGCCGTCAACATGGTTCCCTTCCCGCGTCTTCACTTTTTCATGCCTGGATTCGCGCCCCTCACTTCCCGCGGCAGCCAGCAATACCGCGCGCTGACCGTGCCCGAGCTGACCCAACAGATGTTCGACGCCAAGAACATGATGGCGGCGTGCGACCCGCGCCACGGCCGCTACCTAACCGTGGCCGCCATCTTCCGCGGTCGCATGTCTATGAAGGAGGTCGACGAGCAGATGCTCAACATCCAGAACAAGAACTCTTCGTACTTCGTCGAATGGATCCCGAACAACGTGAAGACCGCCGTGTGCGACATCCCGCCGCGTGGGCTCAAAATGGCCGCCACCTTCATCGGCAACTCGACCGCGATCCAGGAGCTGTTCAAGCGCATCTCGGAGCAGTTCACGGCTATGTTCAGGCGCAAGGCTTTCTTGCATTGGTACACCGGCGAAGGCATGGACGAGATGGAGTTCACGGAGGCGGAGAGCAACATGAACGACCTGGTGTCGGAGTACCAGCAGTACCAGGAGGCCACCGCCGACGAGGACGCAGAGTTCGACGAGGAGGCCGAGCAGGAGATCGAGGACAACTAGGCTCCTTCTTTCCCCCTTTAACCCTCGTCACCATCACACTACCCCCCCTCCCGTCATTCGCGAACCGCGTCGCGCGACGACTGCATTTTTTTTTTGCTTTGATAGTATTTTATGAGTACTTTTTTACAATGATTTAGACATTTTAGTTCCCCACCTCGCTAGGGAGTACACATTGATGTTGCGATGCATGAATAGCGGTTACATTCCCGGTTGTTTTCCTTGAGGAAGGGCTCTCTCTAGTGTTTATTGTCGAATAAACAGTCCCCGCAATGACGTGGCCCCTTCTTGACCATCGTATGGTGCTGTCAACACGCGACACGAAAGGAAAAGATCTTTTTGATAAGGCTGAACTTTGAGTTTTTACTACCTAAGTTAATTATTAATTCTTTGTTTGTAACCAGTGTGATGAGTTTTTATTGGCTTTTTACTAAAAAGCTAAATGTCGTACAATTTTTCAAAGTCGATCAAAGTTTTAAATTATGTTCCAACTGGTGAATAATAAAATACATTTAATTTATTAATTGTTTTATTCCATTTATACTATACAATCATGATTCATGAATATTTGAACAGTCTTGATATTCGTCAAGGGATTATTGAATTGGAACGATCATGAGTCATTTCTACTAAACAATACTGCCGTAATACCAAAGAAGTCCAAGCAGTGTAATATTGGTAACCACATTAAATTCAAAATCAGTTAGCCGCCTTTTGTATTACGGCAGAATTAGCTTACAATACGAGGCACTAACCATTATTAGAAAAGCACGACACCCAACATTATAGCTTAATGCAATATTCGACATTGCCTATAGAATATTATTTCCAATCGTTTTCTACAGCTCTAGTACAGTGAAGTAGAAATTGGTTTCAATTTAAACCATCGGATACAAAATTGCTTAGGCAACTTGAAATAATACTAATGATATGAATCATGGTTGACACTGATTATACACAGAAGTGTCGATCGAACATAGTAGACCTAGATAGACTTATTCATCTCGTTCTTAACATGGCGAGGGACCTCACGAATTTCAAGGAAATGTTTGTGTTGATGATTGGTGTGTGCATAATACCTATATCCAAAACAAGGTCCACCCCTCATCCTGACGCACAAATCGCACGTGATTTTAAATGTTGGCATATTCGATTTACGGAAATGCCATGCCATTAATAAAATTCTAAAGGCACCACTGGTGTTCTTTGATAGTCATGTTCAACTTATAAACTACATAAGTTAAGTTACTTGCTTGGTTTCTAATAGAAAATCTAAGCCAGTGTCAGTGGGTATGTACATACCCAGGACCGGAATGCATATCGAATGCATTAGCATGGTCTTCCGGGGCCCGCATTTCCTTATCTAGCTAGGCTAACGGGCATCGCAGACCATAATGTTGTATATCTAGTACGTTAGCGGTGAAGTACCTTATCTTAAGGGGAAGGGATTAATGATAAAAATAATCTCAGGCAAAAAAAATAAAAAGTCCGCATCAAATCTGGGAGAAGCCGATCCAGGGCTGTTTATTATAAGGCGAAGTGCGAGTCGGACTCTTACTTACTTTTTAACTTTATTTTATTTTTATTGTTTCGTTCTATAATCGGCTATCAGCATTAGAAATACGGGCTGATAATTTAAACTGCCTACCTATTATGGCTTATGATATACACCCTGCTGAAGAACGGATGGACGGACGAGGCGAAGTTGAACATAAGAGGCTTAAGAGGATTGTGAAGCAATGCCTAAATCGCGTAGCTGTCAAAAATAATCCATAGAAATGTAGCTCCGGGCGATAACGTTTCACACCCCCTAAATTTTATCCGATTTCCACGATTTTTAAATATGTTTTAGATAATAATAGTAATCACAGGACAATCTCACACAAATTGACCTAGTCCCAAACTAAGCTCTAGGATTGTACTATGGGTACTAGACAACGATAAACATACTTATATAGAGAAATATATACTTAAATACATAGAAAACATCCAAGACACAGGAACAAATACTCGTGCTCATCACACAAATATCTGCCCTTACCGGGATTTGAACCCAGGAACCCTAGCTTCGAAGGCATGGTCACTCCCAACAAGGCTAGCGTGTCGTCAAATTGGCGTGGCGATATTATGGAAAACTAGGTCTGTTCGTTTCCGCTTTTTTTTATTTTATTTTCATGCCATTAAATATTTTCTTGGAAAGGAAAACGTACAGACATAGTTTTCCATAACATCTATAACATGTTCAAAAATCGTAAAAATCGGACCACGTTTAAGGGGAGAAAAACGTTATTGCATTTTGTATGGTCATTTTTTGCTTCACAGTCCTTTTAACAGAACATAAGCATTGGTGTTGGCTGCGGCACCCTGACGCCAATAAAATCACCCAGCATGTGTTGAGGCTCACAATGCTTCAACGTTCATTTTCAGTTTTCTTCTTCTTAATGTGCCTCTCCGACTAGCGAAGGCAAAAATCGTTGATTTTCAGTATAGGCGAGGAGCCACCAATCCTGAAAGCTCCGTGATCACAGATTCTAATATTTTTAATAAAAAATAAAAGTTAACGTTTACACGAACAAGATTTGCTTGGTCGGCGTGGATTTGATTGGCCGGAAATATTTTAATTAAATTATTTATCATTAAATTGCCATATTTTTTTCCGTCATCACGGATTTTGATCAATCTTATATAGAATTTTGTGTAAATTTAAGTTCAACAAGAAATAATCCGGTCCCTAGAATTTTGATATCATCTGCTCGGATTGGGTTTGGTTTGTATACTTATTACTTTCTAGGGTGAAAACCTAGTGAATCCTAATAACGAGTTCATGCACCTAGGTACGAGATTAAGACTTATATGTATTGTATCATTAAGACAACTAGCGACCCGCCCTCGCTTCGCTCCGCACCTTCCCCTTAAGAGGCCGTACACGTAATTTTGCCGATTTCGCTGATTTACGTGATGTTACTGTTGAAATACTTTACTTCTACAAATTTGAATGCGCAATATGATAGATAAGTTCGATTTTCAACGAATGTCTGAGCTACTTCTTTGTTTTTATTATTTTATTTTGATTAATCATCCTGAAACCGGCGACTGTTTTGAGATTTTTGCTGTAAGAGGTTTAGAATATCGCATATTCACAAATCGTTTTGACGTCTAACAGGTATGTTTTTTTTTTTAATTTATTGCTGCAAAAGTCGTCTAAAAAATGTATGAATAACTTTTTACGACCGTCAAATATGTTTTTTGTGTAAAAAAATCATTAACTTGGTAAAATTTGATAGAAAATGGATAATAAATTGTTTTTGATTTCGGCTACTTGAAACTCTCGTTAATTTAATTAAAACAACCGCTATAAACTTCAGTTCAAAATCTATCCATCTACCTTAAAAAAACATTGAAAAAAATTAAAAAAACAGCAATGGTTTTAAAACAACCTAAATCTCGCATTATAATAAATACAAGACAAAAATAAAAAAGTAGCTCATTCATTCGTAACTCATTTATTCGATCATAACTGAAATGATATTTCATGATGTGCATTAGAACTTATTAGAAAAGCAGTTTTTTAACTGTAAAATCTCAAAAAGAAGCAAAACCTGCAAAATTTCGTGTACGGCCTCTTATTCACTCTATTAAAAAAACCGCATCAAACAAAATCCGTTGTTTAGTTTTTAAGATCTAAGCAAACATAGGGACAGACAGACAGCGAGTAGTGACTTTGTTTTGTACTAATGTAATGATACAATCCGAAACGTACTATTTTTATGTAAGTTGGCATTTTAAAGTCAAACCTACCTATCTATCTTCCGATTATAATACGTATTTTTTTATAAAATGAAAATGAAATTAAATTTAAGTTTATCTAATTCTTAACTTGTCGGGGTTCTCTAGCTAGACAGTGTTTTACAGGATGTAAGCAAATACCTAAGACGCGAGTATTGATCGAACGGTGAATCACCCAAAATCCACCCAGAAATAGACATAAATACCTAATTCAGGCGTCCGCCGCCACAACAAAACTAGGCGGGATACTCGTAGTGACATCTGCGTTAGGACATGATTAGCAAATCAATGGAAAGAAGCACGCCATATTATTCTATCATCCTAGATCGCCCAGGCGACTACACATTCCGAACAAGCGAAAATAGCTAATTACTATCGGCCTAAATGCGCAAAACTATTCAGCTATTTCTAAATTATCGCCAGTGCTGAACTGACACACTTTTATGTGATCGGATACCATTTCTGCAGTTTCCTCGGTTATTCGACCGGCATCTTTGAGTATATTCACCAATTCGCTCATTGTGAAGAGTGAATGCAGTGTAACGCCATTGCTTTTGACTATACTAGCGCCACCTTGTTCGCGGTCAAGAACTATTACGGCGTCGGACACAGCGAGGCCTTCGTCGCGTAGCGTGGCAACCGTTTCCAGCAAGCTCCCGCCAGATGTCACTACGTCCTCTATAACAAGGCATTTTTGTTCCGGCTGAAAGATTCCTTCTAGAATTTTCTTTGTGGCGTACAATTTGGTTTCCTTCCTCTTCATAATCATGGGAGTGCTGGAGTTGACCGACATGACGGCTGCGATGGGTAGGGCTGCGTAAGGAACTCCGCAGATAATTTCGTGCTTTATTTCATCGGCAATAGTTTGGAGGTGCAGCGCTACTGCCATCTGTAAACAAATTAAGAGTTTAGTGGTTGGTTTGTTAGTACTTGCACGTACTTGTTGACACAACAGAGGTCACCTAACTCGATTAACATTTATATTATGGTCAAAACACAGGGTAACAAAATGACTAGAAATAGTAGGATGGTTGATGTATTTTAAGTGGCAAAGAAAGAAATAATGGTATCTATAACGATCATTAATATTTAACATCCGACCTTTAGTACCAATTTCACCATACGACGTTAACCACTTAACAGACGATTAGTGCGTTAACAGTTGTCAAAATGTATGAACTAACAGTCGAATAACATTGATTAACATCAATATCTAATAGTGAAATTGGTACTTAGCTAGATAATTCTAGAAATACCTACTCTCTTGTGTTATTAATCCGTGTCTATACCCATCTTATTACCAATTAGAATCACCCTGATTGGGTTATTGGTTATAATTATTACAAAAGCGAGAATTAGGTGTGAGCTAGAGCTAGGATGCAGGTGTTTCTAGTTTATGCAACTTAATAAAAAAGTTAAGACATTATAAGTTATAAGTTGTTATAATTGGTAGGAGTGAAGCATGATTAATTAGTTTTTGTACATTACTTAATTAATGTGTTTTTGAAATCAGTTTTTTCCCAAATTTTTTGCCGTCTGCCCTTTTTTTGGACAGTTACATCAGTGATGTTTTTATTTTATAATCAGGCTAGTTCCATGGTGCTATCGGCAGTATATCTCGTACGTAGGTAAAGTCTGTGTTCATTGAATTGGCAGATGTAAACAATTTTTTACCGTTTGACACATTATTTCAAACATGGACCAAGCGTGTTTTTATTAAAAATAACGTATGATTAATTTATTCATAATTTCATCTTAAAATGAATATGAAAATAATGATCTAGTACACTAAAGCATTGCAAAGACCTCACTTGATCTTTAAAAGTAGGTACGTTATTATAAGTAAGTAATCAATCATGGTGAACGGGTGACGTTTGGTTTTGTTTACATCTACCAAGTTCAATGAACATAGATTTTACCAACCTATCTTAAATTCTACCTTAATCGGACTAGCCTAAATATTATTTCATTTTTTAACCTAAAATGATATAATTATATGATGTGATTATGAATGATGAAAGTTAAAGTTTCTAAAAATTGATAAAGTTATCAGAAATTGGTGTTTAAGTTGAGACGGTCTTTGGTAGCATGTAAAAGAATTATTTCAAAAACTTTTACGAACTATTTTGCCTGAAAGTTATCCTTTTGTCGTCTACACCGGAATTAGAACATCACTGTCTTATATTAAAAGGGCTTTTGCATCATAAACGCTAAAATAACTTCAACTCTCTAGCACTTGAAATAAAGTAGAAATTGAAAATCATTTTTTCTAACTGTTGCATCCCTCGTTCTAAGGCGAGTGGAATAGTCGGGCGGGAAACGCACAAATTCTTTTCAAAAACCATCTTACCAAAAAACTTCCTAAATCTCTTTGTACTTATTTTGGAACTTAACTCCATGATATTGAGCTCCTTTTGATTCACAAGTAGTTTTCTAACCGCACGAATATTGTAGAATTAGGTACTTTAACTTATTTTATTTAGGAACGCATCTTAGTGTAGCTATTTGAGAACGCGAGTTGTTTTTTTTTCAGTGACGAGACGGCAAGTGGCTGAAATATCAAAATGCCGTGATTCGTTTGTGTGAAGAAACTGTTACCTATTTTGATTATAACATGTATTTGACATGTTATGGTATTGTTTTTAACACCGCGCCATTACCGAGTAAAACGAGGCTCTGGGCCTCTATTCAGGTGCGTTAAAACGATATCGTGTTTGACACGTTTAAGAATCGTTTATGTCACTGTCGCCATTATTGTAAATGACATAAGAGTTACTTATCAAAACGTTGGCAATACGGAAACAGGTCAAAAACGATATCGTTATTACCTTGTAGAATTCCAGCCCTGCTCAATTACCTCGTTACTACGGGTTAATAATCTAATAAAAAGCTCATAAATACACGGATCATTAATCTACATTCGCAATCTATTTCCGGAATTTGGCAAACTTTCGATTATCCCATAAAAAAGATTTACTTTATAGGTGTTTGCCCCCGGAAAACGACATGGGTTTTCAGGTCAGATAAGTGTAAACAGGAAACCTTTGGGTCAGGACAGGAAGACAGTTTTGTGAATATCTTCCGGCCCCATTGACAGAAGATAGATAGATGACAATTCGGTTTATTGTAGTTTAAGGAAGGTTAGAAGTCAATTCCGGTAACCTTCGGGGACCGAAGATGGTCGACTGAAAAAGTCCGGCTTGCAATGATCAGCACTTTCAAATATAATTTTAAAAACTATTACAAATTAAAAAGGAAAAACCTTGAGAGTCCGAACAGTGACAACATAAGATGTAATATATTTAATATTGAATATATACCTATGGGATCTATTAATATTCATCATTCATATTTGTGTGTGTATTAATTATATTAAATGGAGGAACTTAGGTTTAGACTGTAGTGTTGGGTTCTTCATTAAATCGGCACCACAATTGAATAGTATTGCGTTTATTTTAAAGATTCAAGGCAATTTTTCACTTTTTGAACGGAGCGACATATTTCGCGTCCATCGTCGTTTCGGTGGTAGATAAGAGAGAGAGAGCGAAGACGTGCGAACGAGAGTTACGAATGTACTTGACAAAAGTTAAGTGTGTTTTTCAATATAAAACTCATACATGTAGTATAGTGATAATATTACATAATATGTATTGTATCATTAAGGAATAGGCGTTACGCATCGGTTGCTGTCGCACACGATCTGGGCTTCACAGAATAACAGCGTTGCAGCACTAGCAAGTGTGGCAACACAATGCTACGTGAAGACCCATGTCGATGTCACACTGCCGCACCCTACATTTTAAGATCAAATAATTAGAAAGAAAGAAGAAAGAAAGAAAGAAAAACACTTATTCGCAACAATAACATAAAAAAAACAAGGAAAAGAGAACAGAAAAGTGATATTTGTTGCGAAACGGTCCCAACTCAGCATGTGCTGGCTGTGAAGCCAACGCTGATCTTCCGTCGATAACGTATATTTTAAGAAAGATTTTTTTTTCAAAACGAGTGTGTCAGTGGTCCACATGAACAGGCAGCGCTCAGGTGGCAACCACAGGAACCAAACATATTGCACTCTGCGCCATACGATTACAAGTTTAAGTTGGTGATGGTGCTGTGTGTGAGATTCATTAAATAATTTTCATTTTCATTTTCATTTTACTTTGGATTTATCTTTGATATTTATTTAGTACTTAATCGAAAAAATGTTTCGACAAACCCTTATTTTTTAAAGACCTATCCAACGACACCCCACACTATGGGGTAGACGAGAAAAATAATACTTCCCCACGTTACGTGTAGGGGAGGTACCCTATTTTCTTTTTTTTTTTTTTTATTGTACCACTTTGTTGGCGTGACTAATATGCATAGTCATGTCAAATTACAGCTTTCTAGTACCCTAAGACTCTCTGCCCTAGGCTGCGGACGGACGGATGGATAAGGGTTCCTAGTTTGACTACGGAACCCTAAAAAGTAATGTACCGACATACGTAATTATGAGAGCCGCGTGGATCTGGAGAGAAACGTAACTAACGTAAATAGAGACTGATTCATTACGGGTGCACTGTGTGTGATGATGATGACACCCCTTTTTCACCATCGCGTCAATGACACGTGACAGGTGACAATTCGGTATACATTACAAAGTTAACACGCTGATACATCACTGAGTTTCATGTAAGCTGTGCCATGTACACTAAAATGTCACCTGCCACCTGTCACCTGTCATTGTCAGGATGTTGAAATAGGGGGCTGGTGTCCGGATTAACTGTTTCCTTCTTTTCACTGCACATTGTAAAGTCAACGAGTAGGTATATACTGAAAGATAGAAAGAAAGAAAGAAATAGTTTATTCTGAACCTACTCGCTAGCGAGTCGTTTGCTCTGTCCCTCACAGTATTGTAATACTTGTAATAGAGTAAGAGGGACAGAGCATTCGACTCTCCAGCGAGGCTGTCCTCGGTGTCACTGTGACTCATGGTAAGGGTTTGACACTGGGCACTGAGCTTTATTTAACCTACGCAATGTACTCGACAATCACTAGTACTTTACAAAAAAAGCCCCTTTAATTCCTTACCATAATACTAGGGTGCGACACGATCACCCTGAGGTCGAAGTATATGGGCGTCCTCCTCCCCACCTTCGCTTCGATGTCCCCCAGCCGCACTGCGCCTGCGTCGAACAGCTGCACCGCTAGCTGCTCCAGTGTCGCCATCTGTTGAGTTTCGAGGTGCCTCATCATCATTTTTTTTATGGCAAGGAAATGGCTAAAAAGCACACAGACCACGATGATAAACGGGATCTAAGACCTGTAGACATTTTCAATCTAAAAACTGTAGTCACAAGACTGCAATCCTAAGAAATGCGTTGCCAACCCAATAGAATAGGTAGAATGCCTCTATGCTAGTAATTTCACCGATTGTCTTATCCCAACACTGGAACAACAATGCGGATGCTGCTTGGTGGAAGGTATAAGATGGTGGTAGCGATCCGGACCCTGCAAGGTTCTACCACCACTCACTCACACCTACCATCATACTTCTCATCTCGGCATAGGCCTAAGAATCACCATAGCAATGTATTCCTGAACTTCTACAACAACTGGTAAATGACTAAGCATAGAGCCGTTTCATCTTTGGTCTTATTCATCAGGGTTGGCCACTAAACGTCTATACGGTTGGCAATGCTTTCGCAGACTTGAGAATCTTGAGATTGTAAATGTGAATGATGACTTCTCAGCCAGCTCCCGGTGGCATGAGGGCTCGTTTTCATTGTATATGCTATAAAAAATCCTAACGAAACCATATTCAGTTGATACCACCTATATCAAACAAAAGTTTATAGCCTCACTTTTGGTATGTATTTTTCTACATAAGTATATACATCCAATAACATCACGCCTAATTCCCAGAGTGGGGTAGGCAGAGATACAAACAACTTTAAAAAGACTTCTTGATAATTCTCTAACAACATTTTGCACAAACAGGCTGAGATGTTTACCAGTGACAGGTTGCAAGCCCATCGCCTAACATTTCTACAAGCCTTTATTCCCTCAGTCGCTTCTTACGATATCCACGGGAAGACATGGAGGTACTATTCTAACTCGACAACCACAACCACTCGGGACATATTCAATCAATACCACTTAATTTAAAACCAAAGTTTATAGCTTCTCTTTTGGTATGTGTTTTTTTTACATACATACATACATAGCATCACGCCTAGGGCTTGCAATTCGAATATTCGAATATTCGAATAATTCGAATATTCGGTTCTTTCTGATATTCGAATAATGCGGTGAATAGTATTCGAGTATTCGAATATTTATGGTTATTCGGACAGACAGATGTAACATTGCCTCGGCACTAATCGGAAATTATCGGGGATGGTCGGCTGTCTATGTCTCACTCCCCCATCCCATTCACCCACCTCCAACCTTTTCTTCTTGAAATTCCTCTCCACTACTGGAGGTTGGCAGTCAGCTCAGCATACTACTTCAAAAAAAAAACAACCTTCCAACCTTTTAATGTAGCAATATTATTAACTTGGTTTATTCTTTTTGTTTATTTGATTGATTTCACTTACTTAGTTTTAATTTTATTGTTGATTGTCTTTATTTAATTGTTATAAATCGTTGCTATTTGTAACTTTAGATTTTTTTGGAGATAATTATTTAAATTCAAGTTTCTTTGTTGTGGTGATTTATGATTTCACGATCTTTTTACTTATTTTAATCACTTCGTTGATTGATTTTGTTACTTATTAAATTTGTATGTAATGGTTCAGTTTAGTTTAAATGTAAGGTAGCCGAGAGAATTTTCAATCGGCTAACTTACATTGTACTGTATCACGCAATTCACTAATATCATTATAGGTTTGTTTTGATTCCATTAATAATTTAGCACACATATATTTCACCATTTTAATTATATTCTTTTATTTTTGTTGTTGATTCTGTCGTTTTTCAATTGAAGTACCTGCATAATATTTGTGCAATTGATACTAAATCGTTGCTGTCCGTACGTTCTGCAGTTGTTTTTAACATAATAATATTTAAATTCTAGTTATTATTTATTCATTCTATACAACCAAGTACTTATTATTTATTTAAAATATTCATGTTGATATTTTGAGCTTTCAGACTGATAATAAGTGAAAATGAGCATCAAAGCCTGTATTTTTCTTTAATTTTCAGTATAGTCGAATTATTCGAATACATTCAAATTAAAAGTCGAATATTCGAATATCTGAATCTATCGAATATTTGCAAGCCCTAATCACGCCTTCATTCCCAGAGTGGGGTAAGCAGAGCTACAGAAATACAAATTTAACAACTCTAAAAAGACTTCTTGATAATTCTCTAACCACATTTTGCACAAACAGGCCAAGATGTTTACCAGTGTATTAGTGACAGGTTGCAAGCCCAACGCCTAACAGTACTACAAGCCTTTATTCCCTCTGTCGCCTCTTCCGACATCCACGGGAAGACAAGGAGTGGCACTATTAACCCGGCAACCACACGGAACACGGATGTGTTTTTATGGAGATAGGATTTTTCCATCCCCAATCTTTAAGATACATGTTTGATGTTAAGAATTAATAACGACATAGCTAATTTACTGTCTTGAATTTTGTCTGAAGTGACGCAACTAACCCTAGTAAAAAAAAAACCAGTTCACCCAAGAATTCCGTCGAATCTTAAAGACCAACTTGTCCAAAGCAACACGACCAACATGCATGACTCAACTTTGTGGTTCCGAAATGTTCCACGATTATGTAACCTTTAATTTATTCGGTCGTATTAAAGTCATATCCATTAGCTATCAATACACTGTTCATTCGCTGCACGTTAGAACTTTTTATTGAACTGAGTGGTTACTATCAAGGACTTTTAACGTGCATTGAACTATTATATTGGGTATCTTCTTTCCGCGTCTTGATCCGCCTGAATTTGTTTTATGTTATATTTTACGGAGTGAAAAGATATGTGTCCGTCTTCGGGTTATTACCTAATTTTCACATCGATCGGTTGTGGGGTTGGATCGTGACGTCAGAACAAACAAACGAACACACTTTTGCATGTAGTAACCTCGTCGTGGAAAGGCAAAGATACATTTTGAGTAAATTTCTCTTTGTTGATGTACAGCACTGCGATGGGGTGGGTTCCATGGCGGCTGGCAAATTATGGATCTGTATGAACAACCGACACTCTATGCTACCTGGGTAAAACTGGCAAAACCATATTGCCTTAGTCGTGATTAGTATTGTTTTTACCATGGCTGCCATTACTGTCAAGTAACGTTGTCAATAGGATAACATGTCAAAAGCAGAAGGCCCTGAGCAGCGGATTTATATGTATAGAGTCAGTATAAATGAAGATTTCGATGAATTAAGAACTACATACATACATACATAACATCACGCCTTCATTCCCAGAGTGGGGCAGGCAGAGCTACAGAAATACCAACAACTCTAAAAAGACCTGTTAATAATTCTGTAACCACATTTTGCACAAGTAGGCTATTAGTTGTTTACCAGTGTATTAGTGACGGATCGCAAGCCCACCGCCTAACAGTGCTACAAGCCCTTATTCCCTTAGTCGCCTCTTACGACATCCACGGGAAGACTTGGAGTGGCACCATTCTAACCCGGTAACCACTGGTGAATTAAGAACTATTATTTAAAAAAGCAATACAATGTAATGTCTCTCTGGACTGTATTGAGTTTCTTGCCGCGTATCTTCTCATAAGAGGTGTCCTCTCCTATTGGAAAGCGCTGGTAGACTTGGACTTGTAAAATCGCTTACAGCGGTTGTATTACGAGCCTGCCAAATTCCAGACAGTGAAAGAGTCAGTGCTATAGCGGTTACATATCTACGTCCAGTTCTTTCAGGCGCTCCAGATTAAATCGTCCGTTTAAATATAAGTACTTATTTAATCTTAGTCTGATGGCGTTATCAATTGAGAGTGCCAGTTGACCAGCTAAAGGACTTAACCAAACTATTCAAGCATTGTATTTTCTATTGTGTTTCTATGAAGATCTTTCTTTCCCTTCCCACGATGTTTTTGAGTTACAGGAAGTGTTAAAGCTTGATTTATGATACTCGTAAATAAGTTTCGGCATCGATAAATGTGACGAGTCCATTAGAAAAGGCTTTCCTTATTGCTTATCAATATAAATTTGGGATAAAATTAAGGTCCAAACGAATTAATGATGAAATATTATAATATTCCATCTGTCACCATGTCGGACTGTTTATTAGCTGTTAGATGTTCTTTAATTGTTTATTACATACCAGAAAATAAACGTGTTGGCGAATACATCTAGTTAAACTAATACTAGTTAGACCAGCGCAGCGTACGTTTAAAGAAAAAAATGGGTTTGCAAAACTAAGGCATACTGAAACTTACATTTTAATAACTTACCTTTATAATCGAGAAAATAAAACAACACTGACATTCATAAAACCGCGCGAAACTGTCAAAATGGCGCACCGTTTGTACTTTTTAATTAAGTTGGACCACGGACGACATATACGTCCTACTTGTATCGAGATCTTCGCATGAATCATGGATGTAAACAAATAAGTAGTGGTTTCAATCGAGTAGCATCAGCACATCAGAAATAAATTAACTCTTAAATATTGATAGAAGTGCGTATTTATTTATAAGGACATTTACATATCTGTCGCTTTTGAGAAGGACGAAGTTGATTTAAACTAGTTAACACACGGAAAGTAAAACTCGAATGCTTTTGGTTTTGTATTATGGTGTGACTATTAATTAATATTCGGAGTAGCTGTTACTAAATAACTGTTCCAGGCAAAGGTTCCAGGATCCTTACGTTTCACATATTTCTACCTAGCTTTTCAGGTAGGATACAGGGGGGTTATTTTGACATAGCTATGCTGAGAGAAAAGGACAGAGTTATATAACTGCTATAGCTTTTTCCTTTATGCTTACTTACTTACTTATCACAATAACCCCCCTGGTTAGTCTAAGGATAACTCGCCCTAATGACACTCTTTATTTGGTACAGTTTTGACACTGTCGTCTATGTAGGTGTATGTATTTTTAATTTAGCCATTTTACCTTTTTAGGTTTCCGTAGTTAAGGGAATATTTATTTATTTATTTATTTAATCTTTATTACACAAAAGAATAAACTTACTATAGAAAAAGCGAACTTAATGCCGTAAGGCATTCTCTACCAGTTACGGTGCAACATAAGGTGTAACTAATACACATACACTTACATATCAATAAGCTATAATAACATAAATACATATATTGCGCTAGTAAAAATAATAACACAATCATATATAATATAAATGTATAATATATAATAATATAAGGATAAACAAAAATTTATTCAGATAAAGCAATCATAATATCAAGATGATGACAATTCTACCTGCTAAGAAATTCGCGAACTTTCTTTTTAAAGGAATACTTGTTAGGAGCTTGCTTGATTTTAATTTAATTTCAATTTCGCATAATTTCAGAAACAGCCGAGTAATTGTAATTTATCTACTGGCAGCCCTGGGACAGACGGACATGGCCACACCACACTATAAGCGTTTCTTGTTGACTACGGAAACTTAAAAATCATACATCATATCCACATACACATATACAACTATGTAACTTATTTTGAATATGTGTGTTTAATTCCGTGTCTGACGCTTCGGTATCTAGCTGTAAGTCAAACATGTTCTTTAAATAGTAAATAAACGAATCAGCCGCCACAGTTGGATACAAAACATTACGCTTCTCGGGTAAAAAGGACAAGCCTATTTAATTTAATTTAATTAACAAATACCGTCACTCACATGTTACCCTTGACCTCGTAATTAATGAGAATGTTTAATTACTAAAAAGCCACTAACAATAAACCTTGACAAACGCCATAGCCCATCCTTAGTACCAGATTCTGCCAGTACATTATATTCGAGTCGAGTGTTTGGACCTGTGGCTCCTGAAATTAGAGAGAAACTATTTTCAAAGGATTTGCTACAAGAAGTTACCATCAGAACGTCGACGTATAAAAGTGGTTTCCATAGTAACCTAATACTGAAAGGGAGTCGAACCGCTTCTGTTTACACTGCAGTGCAGGCAATGTTTGATGCTATCTCCAACCATCATAGACGTCTACAGAGAAGCTCGGTGATCTTTACAAACTAGCATCTTACGAGGAACTGTAAATACTAAAGAAACTATATAAGACATCTTCCAGGAAAAAAACATTAGAACTAATCGTTTTCGGCTATTAAAGTAAATGTGGTTACTTGTGTAGACAGCAAGACTCTGACACTAAAGCAATCTTTCGCAACAATCACAATCACAACACAACGCCTAAGATGGAGAGGAACTTGCTGGTCTTGTATTGGTTTGTATAGCCATCAAAAGAAGTAGACATTGCAATTAATAGCCAGCCTTAAAAGTTATAAGCCAAGCCGAAAGACAGGCCTTTTCCAAAGATCTCCACGACTGTCAGTTTTGTGTTACTCTCGTCCATCGGGTTCCCGCGATCTTCATCAGATCGTCGGTCTACCAACGGGAAGTCTGCCAACACAGCTTTCCAACACTTCAGAACCTTCCCGCCCCAAGATCATCAGTTCTCCGAGCAATGTGCCCCAACCATAGACTGTTGAGGTTTTCAGTTATAGGCCAATGATAATAAAAATTGTGTAGTAGTGAGATTGTATAAAGTAAAAATAGATTTCTTTTGCATTGGAGTGTGAGAAAAATGTGCTTATTTTGATGATTATAATTGTGAATTAACTTTGCCGTTACACAACTCACAGTCTCCATTTAGATTATTGTTTCTGGATCGACTAAGAAAATTAGACTTAGGTACCTATACTTCTGTTTTTTTTTCAGTTAAGTATTTTATATCTTATCAGAGTACTTTAAATTGGTGTCTTTACTAATTGCTTTGTCAGAATTACCTATTAGCCGTGCATAGTCTGAATATATCTGGATTAAATTTACTTGTAGCACCAAACATTATAATATAAAGATGCAGCTCTCGAATCACGTTGTCTTTGTCTGGTTTAAAATGCTAGCATTAAGTGAGATCTTGACAATATTTAGCATAGTGTTCGCCATAGCTTCATGGGTGTTCTTTCAAAAATTCAGAGTTATAAAAAACTATACTCTCCTAAATATGCTAATCAACAGATTTTTTTATTACAATGCAATTTTGGTGTATTTCGTAGTGCTTGGGACGAGAGAAACCGATGACTCTGGATTCCTCGATGACTCTAACTTTCGATTAACCAGCACGTTAATATTATTCATACTCAAGACTTTTTTAACCGCTTCTTTCGTGAATTTCCAGTTAGTTATCTTAGTTATATTATACAACGAGTTAGTTAACTCTAAGGAAATTAAACTGAACTATTTTTATGTAAATTTGTTCGTTTGGTTGTTCACTTTAGTTGAGACACTTCTTATATCAATAGGAGTCTGGACGTCCGTGTTGACTGTTCCTCTTTTAGCTGTTACGATAGTTACTATTATTTTACTAAACATTTTGCTGTACTTAAATACTTTGTATTCTTTGATTAAGTCGTCTTCAGCACCTTCAGCTCCATCAAAGTCATTAACGATGCTGTGTTCAAGCATTTTGATGGCAACTTTGATTTTAGTCTTCTTTAGTTCGTACATTCTTTTATCTGCGGTACTTTTGGTGGATGTTATTTGGCTGGATAGAGACACAATCTATCACTGGATGGCGGCTTGGGCACTGGAATTTGTTATAAATTATGCGATGAACGCTTTTTTTTTAGGTTTAATGTCGCGTACTATACACAGTGCTGTTTGGATGGAGAACCGACTCGGAAGTCAGAATGAAGTGAATCCATCGTAAATTGTTATAAATTCTATCCTTGTTTTTTTTGTGTGCTAAAGTACCCGCAAATAGGAGGAGAAATACCTAACGATCTGGCATGCGTAAATATGTATTATTATATGATATTTACGAGATTATTAAATTACAGAGAAATACAATTTATTAAATTTAAACTACCAAATAAACACATGAAACTTACTAGGCTACTTTACTTAATACTTAGTATAAAACAAAGTCGCTTCCCGCTGTCTGTCCCTTTGTATGCTTAAGCTGGGTATGAATCTGAGCGGCTCAGCCTGAGGCATGCTGCTCGCGAGCTAAATAATTATACATAAACATGCGCGAGTGCGGCAGCGTGCTCGCCGCGAGTCGACATTTCAAAATGGCGTCGGACACGATGACAGCTGTGGTTGCGTTTATCATAATTCACAGAATTATTAACAAAAAGAAGAAATCGCCTCGGTGGTGAAACGGCTCAGCAACTTTATCAAATTTGTACGCGCCTCGCCCACAGACAAGTTAGAATTTGTCGTTTTGCCTTCGGCACGCTCGGCGCTCGAATACACGTCCAAATTACGCGAGGCACGCACACCGAGGCACCTTTGAGCACGGTCAAAAGGCCGACTCACGGCGGCTCGCCGCGCGCCGCTCGCTGCTCGCGCACAGCGCGTGAGCGCGTACGAATTTGAGCAAAATATGTGAGCCGTGCGTGCCTCAACCCGAGGCTACGCAACGGATTTTGACCTCTCAGGATGGTGAAAATAAGGGTCTGGTTCCATTCCATGTTCCTTGTACTGAACGTCATTAATAGCCTAAGTTTTAAACCCCCGATGAAAAACCAGGTGTTATAAGTTTGACCGCAATGTGTATGGTATCTCTCTATGTCACCGTAGCTCTTAAACGGATGAACCGATTCGGATGCGGTTTTTATTAAAAGTAGGTTTTCTAGCTGTGGTTTTTTATCAAAATCAGTGCAACCGTTGCAAAGATCATCAGCTCTTTTCAAATTCTTAGCTGCGGTAGGGATCCTTTACTTTCAAACATAATGTGTGACCTAAAACTGTGACTATAATCTTGAATATAAAAATGTTAATTAAAAATGTAATAATTAAAAAAACCACCCGACACAAAATAACCTATAAAACCGTTTTTTTAATTAAATTTCTGTCATTTTTTATTTAGTTTTAATTGAATATATATTAGTGCATTTACTATTACATTGTATAATTATGTTTAATAGAAATAAAATAAAAAAAATAAAAATAAAATAATCACAGGACAATGTCACACAAATTGACCTAGTCCCAAACTAAGCTCTAGGCTTGTACTATGGGTACTAGACAACGATAAACTTACTTATATAGAGAAATATATACTTAAATACATAGAAAACATCCAAGACTCAGGAACAAATAGTCGTGCTCATCACACAAATATCTGCCCTTACCGGGATTTGAACCCAGGACCCCTAGCATCGAAGGCAGGGTCACTCCCAACTAGGCTAGCGTGTCGTCAAATATGTAATACATGCACTAATAAGTATTTGTAACACTTCCCAACCACGATACTTCTGCTTCATTCTACAAACACTATCTGATAAACCTTTGCACACGATTTCGTTCGCGTAGAAAAATTGATTAATTCTATATATGTATTCAACGTATGGGAAAAGCTTTCAAAATAATAAAGCTTTACAACTCGTGTGACATGATACATTTGGGTGTGGTGTTTAATGTTCACTACTCCCACCCCCTCCACCTGACCTCCACTCCCATCGTGAAATGTGTCCTCCCTTTAAAACTTTATAAAGTACTAGCGGCCCGCCAGCGGTTTCGCCCCGCTGCAAATTTCTGGCTTTTTTTTCTGTTTTCTTTCTTAAGAACCTTCTCCTGACAGTAACAAACACAATAAAAAAGGAATTAGCGAAATCGATTCAGCTGCTCTCGAGATTTGCGCTTAGCAACACATTCAGCGATTCATCTTTATTATATAGATTTTGTTTGTTAGAAAAACAAATTGCTGTGCTAAAAGTCGTAAATCGATTTTCCATCGGGATCTATGGAACATTTATAAGTAAAAAGTACTCTTTGTCCTTCCTTGGGGTTTAAATTATCTACTTAGCAAATTCCATTAAAACCGGAGTAGCGGTTAGCTGTGAAAGCGTAAAAAAGAAACAAACAGAGTTACTATAATATTAGTATGGATACTTTGATCGATATAAAATAGATAAATATATATCAGCGGATAATCGCCAACCAGGGCTCAGAACAGATTTAAAAAATACCGGTTAATACCGATTTATTTCGGTTTTGCTCCGAACTTTTCTAAGGAACGCGAACGTTTTGAGAACATTATTTTAACCTTAATTAACCGGTTTATTCCACGAGCGGCGAGTCAAGAAACCAAGTCTTGTACTGAATAAAAACTCTAATTGGAGCTATGCTGTGCTATTTCTCTGTAATGTTTTTGTTTGGTGGACAATAAAGTGTTTTGTATTGTATTGTATTGTGTTATGTTATTATTGTATTGTTATTACGGAGCTTGTTTGTCGCGTGTGACGTGCGTCTAGATTAACGGGTTTTTTTAGCTCAAAACCGGTTAATTCGTAAATAACTTTATATAAATGGTTAAAAAACCGGTTTATAGGAACAGAACCGAAATGAAAAGGTTTTGTGTCAAGTACATAATAGCGGTTTGAAAATTTAACCGGTATCCGAGCCATGTTGTCAACAATTGAACTTGTTCCAAAATTGAAAGAATCCATAACCCAGAAATCAATGTTAAGTTGACATCTTCGGGGAAAATTTGCTCTCATCCCGAACGACGAGCTGCAAATATTAAAAGTAGTAAAGATAGGTTTTAGCGGTCGTAGGACCATTGGCAGGGTCCGTCCGAATCGTTAGTATCGCTACCAACGCCCTTTAAGGCTTTTACCAACCGCCAAGCAGTTTTTGTGTTCCTGTGTGGGGATAAGTCTACCGGTGAAATTACAAAGAGGCATTCCATCGTGGTAAGAACTACGATGGAATGCCCAGGTAAAAAAAAAGAAACGTGTTGTTTGCTGAACAGTTGGTGGCTGTTTCCGGATAGAATAGGGCTTGTCGTATACATACGAGGCAGGGTCAAACTGAAAGTTCTTAGAAAATCAAAAACTGAGTAAACTAGCAAGTTATTAGTTTTATGATATCGAAAGTCTAAAAATCATTGCACGTAAATTTTCTCTCGTTAAATTCATGCTTACGTGACACAGACAATTTTCAATTTGCCGCCGAATCGTACAACAAATGACAAATAAATAAAATGTATACTTAATAATATTGGCAAAGAGTTTCATTTTCAAAATTTAAACTTATTTTTTAATTATTTTGTTTACAAGTGGCCAGTTCTAAAAACTTTCAGTGTCACCCTCGCATAACAGATTTTAAAAGTATCGTATTGTGTCCATAGCTGTCAGTGTTATGTTACCTAATTCAAATTTCAAATAGTTGGATTTTATTTTCGTTTACGACTGGGTGGAGGTATTCATATTGGATAGTTATCATAGAGCGAGAATAATTAGTGATTGTTGGGTTTCAAAAATAGATGTTTTCAGAAATCAGTGACAATCAGCTGTTTTATAACACTATAGTCACTGGATGAAACTCCAAAATGGTCCCCTGATCGCACGACGAGTTAGACGACATAGACATCTGCATTAGAAAGCTTTGCCTTGTCAAATAAATAAAGAATTAAATAAAGAACTTTTGTATTGTATTGTACAATGTCACACGAATTGACCTAGTCCCATACTAAGCTCTAGGCTTGTACTATGGGTACTACACAACGATAAACATACTTAGGTAGAGAAATAAATACTTAAATACATAGAAAACATCCAAGACTCAGAAACAAATACTCGTGCTCATCACACAATTATCTGCCCTTACCGGGATTCGAACCCGGGATCGCCGGCTTCGGAGGCAGGGACACTCCCAACTAGGCCAACGTGTCGTCAAACATGGCTTTCTACATTTTGGAACAACTATTAAAGTCTGGAGCCGTTGAGTGCCCGTAAACAATAGATAAGGTATCTACTCGTAGTTCCTCGTAAGTGCAACGCGCCATTTTTTGGTCTTGGAGATTTTTTTTTCGTATCACTGAGTCATGCTTTAACCTTTTAGGATAGGATATTCATTTTCAGTACTGACTCGACCTTCATAGTTTGTCAAGTCTCTGTTATGTCATGTTATTTACGCTAACCCTGGGTTCCTATATTAAAAACGTCTCGTTCAAATGTGACGTCTCGTTAAAACTTCACCATTTTGAACGTAGCAAATGACAAATTTTAAATACGTCACATTTTAACGAGACGTTTTGTATATAGGAACCCAGGGTAAATTGCTACGCAGAAAAAGTCTTATACTTTTTGACATAATTATGATGAATGATGATGCTAAATTCACGTATCTATTCTATAAACTTTAAATAATCGACACTGAACAGAAAAGAGAAAAGGTCTGATACAAAGTTAAGGTCGAGTCCCAAAATAAATACTTAATAAGGACGTTTTGTTGAAGAAAAGCTAATAAATATTATTATATTATTTGATATTTTGCAATGTATCGTCACGCACGTTGCAAAGCCCTATTTGTTATGTTATGATATATTTTTCTTACTTTCTTATAATAATGGGTCTAATTCGGATTACTGTTTTCTAATTTTAAACGTCTGTAAATTTAAATTTATAAACGTCAATTTCATACACAATTGTCAAGCCGTTAAGTAAGTAAGTAACGTAAAAATCAACAAGTAGTAACTAATTATATAATAATAATAATATTTTTATAACACCTATCCAACGACACCCCAAACAACAGGAAAGACGAGAAAAATAATACGTCCCCACGTTACGTGTAGGGAAAGTAGGTTCAATAAAAAATTTTTTTTTACATTTTATTGTACCACTTTGTTGGCGTGACTAATATGCATATTCATGCGAAATTACAGCTTTCTAGTACTAAGGGTCTCTGCGGTAGGCTGCGGAAGGACGGACATGGCGAAACTATAAGGATTCCTCGTTTGACTACGGAACCCTAAAAATCAAAATGAAAAAGTTATACTTAACTTTGTACACAGGGGAAATACAGGATCACTACAAAGATTCAGAAAAACATCACGTAAAACGTCCAGGGCTGGGTTTCTACACGGTAATAACGATATCGTGTTTGACGTGTTTCCGTAGTCAACGTTTTGATAACTCTTATGTCATATACAATAATTGCGACTGTGACATTAGTGACATAAACGATTCTAAAACAGGTCAAACGCGATATCGTTATAACGCAGTAGAATAGAGGCCCTGTATTTTTATTAAAACGTTTTTGCTAAGTTATATACCTACAGTACCAGTACCTACTAAAATTTCCATGCATGCATTATGTTTATCAAATTAGGCTGGGCCTGTATTATGGTCGCCTTTATAGCGGTGGATAAAGCATCCGTCACTCTCGCACTGTACTTGTCAGAAAGTGACGAATGTTTTATCCACGTTTAGTCACGCGATAAACACTGCCATAATAAGCCCCCTGGTTTGCACAAGGTATATCATTTAGTTCGTCGATAAACTCGCCATAGTTTAAGGTAAAAATATTACTAAGTAAGAAAAGTATTTAAACAAAATCTCCTAAGCGTTTTATAAAAAAGTGCAAAGTGCTGTCTCGAACAATGAGAGTTTTTTGCTTGCGCGGGCGTCTGCGAGTAACGGTCGTGCGATACTCCCGCGCAGCATTGGTTCACTTCAAGAAGCTTATACTGGTATATAGGTAAGGACCAAAAAGTTGGCAACGCAAACTCACTCAATTAAATTTTCTATGAAACTTTACCGTTGTGACACGAAAATTAGCCATAAGTACATTTATAGGGATAATTTTCGTGTCATAAGTGTCATAACGGAACTTTTTTCACTTTTGTTGTTTGTAGGGTAACTAGGTCCAACTATTTGGTCCTTACCCACATGACACTGGAGATTGCACGGCGAACAACCGCCTATGTATTTGTCCTTTTCTTTAGCGTGATCCTGAGTTTTTGAGAAAGGGACAAAAAACATAAGCAATGTAATTCAAGGTTACTTTTCTTCGCTTCAAGGCATAGTTCGCCGTGCAATCTTCAGTGTCATATATAAGCTTCATATTCATATTCATATTAAATTGATTGCATCCATGGTATTTACAGAGGTCTTACATTAAAATGTAGTTCTAAACATGGACCCTATTAGGGTATAGCAATCTTAACACTAAACTAAATAAAAGATAACCTAAATATAACAAAGTTAGTACTTATTACACTAAAAAATTACAAAATATAACATCAAGCTCTCTTATATACATATAAAATTTTAATATATTAACATTAACAGAAAAATGGACAAGTTGAATAAATTCTTACACGTCTATTCATTAATTTTCTAGGTAAGTATTCTGACAAAGTGTAGTAGCAATTCTTAATTAAATATATTTTAAGTTTATTGATGAAAGTGGTGAATGTTTTTTCTGCTTTTAGGTCTTTAGGCAGGCTATTATTAATTTGAATACACATCGCTTGTGGACCTCTTCGTGGTTCACTTACAGCTGATAATTCGAATCGAATTCGAATCACGCCTCGAAGGCGCAAGGGACGTTTGGCAGTAACCTCTTCCTATTTTTTTTTTTTTGTTTTTATGTTAAGGATAAGGCACACGAGCACTCAGGCCACCTGATGGTAAGTGGAATCTGAGACCCATAGACATTTGAATTCTCAAGACTATAATTGCAAGACCTCAAATGCGTTGCCAGCCCTGAGGACTAAGATGGAATGCCTCTATGCTAGTAATTTCACCGGTTGTCTTATCCCCACACCGGAACACAACAATGCGAACACTGTTGCTTGGCGGGTGGTTAATGGAAAAGATGGTGGTAGCGATCCGGACGGACCCTGCACAGGGTCCTACCACCACTACCTCTACTCTAACTCTTATTTCATTGATAATAATGGCGCCCGAGTTAAAAACGATGATTAAACACGACAAACACTATATCGTCGTAACGCAGTAGAATAGAGGCCCAGTGCGAGTCACACTCGCGCACCGAGGGTTCTGTACCGCCGCACAGTAGGTATTATTGTATTCCGATACGTTTTTAAATCAAATCAGCGCGAGCTCAACTCACACTAGACCATTTCTATTTTAAAAAAAAACAGTTTTTAAGCTATTGCATAGCTTTTATCGCGGGCTTTGAGCGCGGCGACAGAATCAAGAAATTCCGTAACGAAAATAAACCTAACACCCCCCACTCCGACCGGCACAGCGGTGCGGCATTGAAAGCCGTGCATCGTCTAACATCGTTTCAGTTCGGCAGACTTCGGCACGGTGTTTGTGTGCGTGCGACTAGAGGCATGCGTGTAGACTAGCTGCTATCTCTTTTAGACACAAAGCTAGGTGAGACAGAGTGCTTTTTGGCCGCGTCCACGAGTGAGTTCGAGCCCGCGACTAGTTGAACCTTAACGTGTATGTATATGGTACGACTGTACGTTTTTTTTTTAAATACTAAACTCGACGCTGGTTGTTTTGGCGTTTTCACGATACAACAAAAATAATAAAAAACGTTAATTGTATGGGGACCTGACATGAATGCCAATAAAGTCGTACTTTCTTTTCTCCGCGGAAAGTGAACCAATGCTCAAGGGGGCGACTATAGCCTGAATAACTCTGACGAATGCTAAATGTGAGACACATTTCTAATTCCCTTATTGCTTTGCGGTTACGTTTGCATCAGGCGCAGGTTCGAGACGAGTTAAAGTCTCATTTAATGCAAGAGGAGGCAAACTGTACACCGGGCACTACGGAAAGTAATCTACGCCGCCAATGGCCACACCAGCACGGGTAGCACAAGTTGTATTTTCTCGCTTGTCGCTCAGTGCGTCTCTATCGTTACAGAGTAGATAGAAAGGGATTTCCGAGCGACAAAGAAGTCGCGGACCACTTGTGCTAGCCCTCCAGCAGGGTGATTATCTCAACACAGCGCTGATCTTATAGGTGAAGTTTTATCTGGCAAGTTTAAGAAGTCCCGTCGGAGCGTACAAAACACATTTTATCTCGTGTAGGCAGCTTTATACGACACTGAACTCGACTCACCTTCCTGCTGACTAATTGAGAAGGCACGCGCTAATATGTGTTTTGTGCGCTCCGACGGGACTTCATAAACTTGCCGGATAAAACTCGACCTTTGAGATCGACGCAGCGCTGTGTTGAGAGAATCACCCCCAGGGAAGGAATTGCAGATACTCTGGTATGTTTCCAGCCTGTGAAAGAGATTTTGAGCCTTATGAGGGTCCGTTAAGGCTTAGTTTCATTAGGCAATAGCCCGCATGCTTGTAGCAATCCATTGAAGAGTTGTTATAACATTATTGAGCCAGGAGCTATTGTATCGATGCAATGCATCACGAAGCGTGCGGGCTTTCGACCAATGAAACTGAGCCAGAGACACCCCACACTATCATCTTTTGTGCGGCGGCGTCTTGCCAGGGTCCCAATTCTCGTGACTTCGAGATGATTTTCATGCGAGATGCAGGGCCGAATTTACGGGGCCTCCAGCAAAGAGGGGCCCCCACAATAGAGACTTCGGAAATAAAAACAAATTCAAACTACTCTCGTGGTCAAAAAATACGGGTCAGAAAGCGTTTTCCATACTACAGAGGCTATTTCGAAGCCTTGGTTCCTCGCCAGGGGATGCTTTTAGTGAAATCTGATGATGAAAACCCCGAGCATCGATACAGTACTTCCAGAGTTCCTAGGATACTCAACTGATTGCATCTGTGGTTAACGCCGAAATTGTACAAGTTCAGAAAAACATCTAAAATGGCAATAAAATGCAAGAAAATCCAAATGCTGACCCAAACTCTCTCGCTGTGGTGTTAACTGATTGTGCGATCAGTTAGGTATCTTAACAACTTTTGGCCTCCTCTAATGAACCTCGGAGTATCCACCTTTAAGCCTCTCTCAAAACAACCCCTGGCCTGGACCCAAGGCTTCGAAATAGCCTCATTTGTTTGAAAAACGCACTCTGACCCGTATTATTTGAGCGTGAGTGTAGTTAAACTTTCATTTGATTTTTTTTCGCGTTTTACTTTGTAGAAAAATGATTAACATTAAATATTAACAGAAACCATCGAATAAGGCCCAACGAAAAATTCAGCATGTAGTCACTACGGCCCGTAGTCCTCCCAGTAGTACTATTGTTTTATACTCATTCAGACCCAAGTACTTAAAAGACTTTTTTTTCATGCTATTGTACTTGTGTAGTCATAGCGTACCACGTTCTTACCAGTAGGATTTCTATAAGTCCTACTGGTAGGACCGTGGTACGCTTTGACTACACAACTGTCGAGGGAGCTGGGTCTGAATGACAAAGTTAATAAGTAGGTACTATGCTTAGGATCTGGGGCCTTAGGAGGATATTTGATCTCTCCAAATTCTCGAAGATCAAAATTCCAGAGCTACATTCCCAAACCTTGAAATATCATTGAGAATGTATTTGGTTGTGATGGTATCAAATTAAACTAGCGAGCGCTCATTTTCAAAAATGAAAATAATAAAAAACTCCAACTCGCACTTGGCCGGTTTTTTAGGGTTCCGTAGTTAAACTAGGAACCCTTATAGTTTCGCCATGTCCGTCCGTCCGTCCGTCCGCAGCCTAGCTCAGAGACTATAATCAGTATTTCGATTAAGGGAACCGTTTATGAAATATTAAGCTATAAAACGCTAATTTACGCGACAAAGGTCTTAATTGAAAGAGCATATAACGAATTTTAAAGGATCACGACTAAGTACACAGGAGTGGTTCTTGAGATACAGGCGATTAAAGTGTTATACCTACTAAAATCATCTAAGACGGCGGCACCAAATTAAATGACTTTAAATACTAAACTAATTTGTTGTTTGTAGTACTTAACGTCTTCGGAACCCCTCACTGAGCCTGGTGGGACATGCTCTTGGCCGGTTTTTAGGGTTCCGTGGTCCGTCCGTCCGCAGCCTAGCTCAGGGACTCTTAGTACTAGAAAGCTGTAATTTGGCATGAATGTACATCTTTGTCACGCCAACATTGTGGTACAATTAAATCTTGAAATCGGACGACGGACGGCACCAATTGACTTTAAATTGAAAATTAGTTATTACCGTGTTGATTTTTACGTTTGTAGCAGGGCTCGGATACCGGTTAAATTTTCAAATCGTTATCATGTCGCCGCAAAACCTTTTCATTTTGGTTCCGTTCGTACAAACCGATTTTTGGAGAAACCTTTATATAAAGTTATTTTTGAATCAACCGGTATGAACCAAAACTCCGGTTTAACCAGACGCACGTCACGCATCATAAACAAGCGCCGCTTAATGTTTTTATTCAGTGCAAAACTTTTGGCGACTTGACTCGCTGTTCGTGGATTAAACCGGTTAATTAAGGTTAAAATAATGTTCTCAAAACGTTCGCGTTCCCTGGAAAAGTTCGGAGCAAAACCGAAATTATCCGGTATTAACCGGTATTTTTTAAACCGATTTCGAGCCCTGGTCTGTAGTACTCTAGTACTTAACGGCTTCGGAACCCTACACGGAGCATGGTCCGACATGCTCTTGTCCGGTTTTTATTATTTTATTATTAATTGAATAAAAAAGACATTGACTACTTGTATAATAATTCAATTCGATAATTCAATGTTCTTCAAAACTTTAAAGTTTGTTCTTCCAAAGTTTCAAATGTTTTCTTCCAAAGTTTAAGAACGTGTCGCCCAAATTATAAGGACCGTCGTTTGTATCGGCACTACTCACTGTTAGAGGTCAAGTTAATTTGTTAGGTCTGGATAGTAATTGCAGCTTGAGTTAATTTATAGTTTCTTTGTCGCTTGAACTCGCGGTGAATCATCAATGTTGCCAGCTGAAGTCAAAAATACCCCCTAAAATTGCCTATTAAAAAAATCATTTTTTATGCTATTGTTTTTTTGAAACCTGTTACAATAACAACATGGTATCTTTATAGATTAGACAGAATAATATTTTGAAGCCTATAACTATTACTTATTAAAATAAACACAGCGAATTTTTCTAAATTATACTACCACTTAACTGTCAAATTAGCACTTTTTTGCACACCTAAAATTTTAAAACATTGCATTGATAATTGTTTTGAATTTGTTTTGTTTACATTAAGTATTAATTCTTAAATAATTATAGGAAGTATTCTATAGGTAGTTTCGTTTAAAAAAAAAGTAAGTAAGAATTAACTTTTCCACTGCTCGGAAATATGAGCATTTTTTGGTCAGGTTTGGGGTCAGAAAACATAATTTTCATTACTTACAACCTACTTACGTTGTGGCCCTGTAAATGCCTCATCAATAAATAGCGTACATTCTATCCTCGACAACAATGTACTATTAGGTAATCAAAATACGATACTAAGGTTCCAATTAACATATTTAAAATAATTCTAAAATCTGTTATGAAAATGGATGTTATTTTTATTTCTACAGTCGATTAAAAAGAGTCAATTAGTTATTCGTAAAAGAGTCAATTAGTTAGTCGATTAAAAAGGGGCAATAAGTGTAGTCAATTAGTTATCCAATTTGATTCTTACTACAATGCAATAAGAGTAAAAATCGGAAACATTTCTTTGTAGTCGACTGCATTACCTACCTCCTGGGTAAAATCGCTTCTTTGTCGAATTTGAACCGACTCTTTCGTCTTGATCCTTCTAATAAAAAAAAGTGGCGCTTAATAAACACCTTATGTACCGCCCCATAAATCAAAAACAATTAGCTCCCATGTTGGGGGATCAAATAAGCCGGCCACACACGCACCCTTCGCGCCGTTCGTTCATTCCACTCGTTCACTTCAGTTAAGTTCAGTCGGCGAAGCGGGAGCGCCAGTCTGCCACCAACAGCCACGGCGTCCTGTTAATATAGTAATAAAAAAAAATATTTAAACATGAGGGAGATCGTGCATCTTCAAGCTGGCCAGTGCGGAAACCAGATAGGAGCAAAAGTGAGTTTATTTTTTTAGAATGCATTTTGAATTTTGACAGTTGTAACGGATTTGGGATTTGACGAGCGGTTTTGATGGGAACTGAATTGATGAGCGATTCTGATTAGATTTTGTTTGATATTGTATAAAATGTTTTAATATTGCCGTGACATTGCAATATTAAATATGTTTTTAAGTATTTTTTTATGAAAGTATTAAAGTAGGTTAAAGTTTATAAATGACAAATCTACCGTATAAATAACTAATCAAGTAGATCGTGTTATTGGCAGTTTTTAACTGTTTCATGAACGGTTTTTGCAATCCTGATACTGCTGGTGCCTGTCAAAGTTAACAGTTATTCCGTAGAAGTTGTTTTAGAGTCCGTTGTCGTGTTTGCGGTTAAATATTTTCCTCGTCATCGATTTAAAAACCTAACGTTTTACATTTTATGTTATTACAGGGTAAATAATGTTGAAATAATAAAGAATATTTGCTATTTATTGCAACATTATTATTATGATTTTGTTCCATTTCAACATTCAATTTAATGAACTAAGAAACTATTTGAATTGTATCATGACTTAAAACAATGTTATAGTATCTATGTCTATTATTTAATGATATGATAAAATGGTTAATTACATTAGTCTTCTTACCCTTTGGTTATGGAGCGCTGAACTTAATGTAGTAATTAAGTATGTATGAAGGTTGTTACCACCGGTGATTATTTCGAATACATGCCCTGTCGTAATACTAAAGAAGGGGGGCTAAGTGCAATTTTGCTGTCGAAGCATTGTATATTCTATTGGTGAGGACATTAATTTGAAAAGACTGATACAATGAATACTATTCAGTAAGCCGCCTTCTTTTGTATTAATTACGGCAGTGTCATAAAAATATCGTAATATTTATGGAGCGTATTTCAAATTATTTGTTTATTTGGTATTATAACATTTGATTACTTAATAACTTTTAGTGTTATATTTATTTGCGAGCTTTTAGATAGTCTCATCTGAAAAAACGTAATTTTTAATGTTTTAACCTGTAAATCTCCTTTCAAAAATATTTTTAATTATTTTCGTCTTCATTATAAACATACCACTCTCTCAAATGCTACTTTCGCAAAAGCTACTTTTTTTGTAGATACGTCGAAATGGAAATCGCTAGCTCAAAAATTCATGTCCATGATTCTTTCCGACCACTACCTAACTGTCACGGTCGTGCTTCGCTTCTACACCTTTTTATTAGAGCAAAGCAACCGATATGCTTTCTAACGTAACGCGGCGCCACTTACAGTTTTCAATCTAGCCTAGTTTCAAATGGCAACAATTTTCAGCCAAGTTAGAATTAGAGACCGCTATTCAAAATTAACTGAGTAACTGAAACTAACGTGAGTAATTAACTAATTATCATCAAGAGATGCTTTAAAAAACGATTATTATTTAAGCACTCTTTTAATTGGATGGAAATAAAACGCTTTGAATAAACATTAAACAATAAAGTTGCCACTATTATAGTTACAAAACATTCAACTAAAACGAAAACACAGATAGCATATAATAATATGTACACAGTTAGATTGGGAAGGGCCCTAAGCTACAAGTAGATCGTAGACCCAATTAAACAAAAAAAAGGTTAAAAATAAATCTAGTTAGTTAATTAGTTTAGTTAGTTGGTGAGTTAGGGGTGGTAGGACCCTGTGCAGAGTCCGTCCGGATCGCTATCACCATCTTATCCATAAGCCACCCGCCAAGCAACAGTGATCGCATTGTTGTGTTCCGGTGTGGGGATAAGACAACTGGTGAAATTACTAGCATAGACGAATTCCATCTTAGTCCTCAGGGTTGGCAACGCATTTGACGTCTTATGATTATAGTCTTGAGAATTCAAATGTCTATGGGTCTCAGATTCCATTTACCATCAGCAGTGCTCGTGTGCCTTCTCCTTAACATAAAAAAGTACCTGTCAAGTGCGAGTCGGACTCGCGCAACTCGCGTTTCTTGTATGGGAACCCCCGGTTTTGTATGGGGACCCAACATTTCTGCTACTGTATTGAAATTCCATAATTTTAAATAAAGTAGTTTTAATATTTCTTTATTACTAATTATTACATAGTATAAAATAAGGTCGCTTTCTGCTTCTGCCTGTCTTTCTGTCTCTCTGTATGTATATCTGCTAACTCCTCGTTAAAGCTACCTATTTGTTTATAATTGGATTGGAGGTTGATTGGTTATATGTAGTATTAAACTTATGATGAAAACTATTATGCCAAGCTTACATTATTATTATGAATTAAAATATTATTCTTATTGTTGATTAAATTATTAAATCTTTTCGTTCTACTTAAAATAATTCAGTTTTTATTTTATATTTTAACTAGCGACCCGCCCTCGCTTCGCTCCGGATTATAGTATTATACATATAAACCTTCCTCTTCAATCACTCTATCTATTAAAAAAAAAACGCATCAAAATCCGTTGCGTAGTTTTAAAGATTTAAGCATACATAGGGATATAGGGACAGAAAAAGCGACTTTGTTTTATACTATGTAGTGATAATACTATCATAATAATCATTGTTGTGCAATTTAATACTCCGCTCTAAGTAGGTCTAAGTATAAAAATACACTGAAAATAAACTTTTCTGTAATTTTAAAAAGTCTTAACAAAAATAATTAATAAAAAACAAGTTATTTTATTTTTTATTAATTTCAAGTAAATAAACCTTCAATTTTGAATATAATGGTAATTATTGCACAGAACCATAAACAATTGTAATGACCATTAAACAACTTTCTCTCGTAAGAACAGTGATAATTACGAACTGAGTTTGTTGACCTACAAAACAGGGTGATAATGATAACATAAGTGTTAATTGCTAGTAATATCATTAGAATCATTCGCGCACACTAACCACTTAAGTAATTGGTATTATAACCCTACTCTCCTACTAATATAATAAATGCGAAAATTTGTGTGTGCGTATGTTAGTTTGTTACTCTTTCACGCTGGAACGGCTGGATGGAGATAGCTATACCTTGGATTAATATATTATAGGCTATACTTTCATCCCTGAAAATTAAAAAGTTCCCGAGGGAATAACGATAATCGAAATCGAAACGAAGTCACGAGCAGAAGCTAGGATCAAATAAAACATGAAAATCAGTTTTCTAGTTAAATAGGGGCCGATCTCACACCAATTGACCTAGTCCAAAACGAAGGTTTACGGTTGTCTTAGGCACGAGACAACCACTACTTGAGTATATGGGTCATACACACTCTTAAAAACAAAAGTGGTCTCTCCTGTGGTCAATAGTTAAAAGCTTGTGTGCATATATGTTATGTTTTTATATGATAGGTCTAAAGCAGTCCTGACGGCGTTTTTGCGGGAATGGGCTTAGCCAGAAAACTAGGCCTTAAAAACGTTAACTTTCGGTGTGTCCACACCACAGGAAAGACGGTAACCTAAATATGTGAATGACCCATATAGAGAAAAACAGAATATAGCTAAGACTTAGAAACAAACATTATGCTCATCGCTCAAATATTTGCCCCAACCGGCGCGCGGCGAACGAACCCGGGACCACTAGCTTCGTAGGCAGGGTCACTATACTACCAACAACGCTATTCGCGTTATTAATAATACACATACTAACATTCTAAATGCGAAAGTAACTCTTCTTGTCTGATTTACTGTCACTTCCGACGAAATTTGCTATGGAGAATTGGAGATAGCTTAAATACCCCGAGCAAGGGCATGTGATACCTTTTACCTATAAAAAACTAATTCTTCTTGGACGGAGTCGCTACGTATATTTCTTAAGGGGGCACCGAGATTTTGCGCTCATTAACTTTAGGTATTTTATGCACTCTGTGTATGTGTGCGTATAGCACACCAGCAAGGAGCGAGCTGGAGGCGCTGGAGCCATGCGCCGGCCGCGCGCCGCGCCTGACGAGCCGTGCGCCGATCCACTAGGCGCGGAGGTTGCTACCAATGTTTACAAAATAAAAAAACATAATCGATTCCGAATACTTTTATTAAAATATTGACTATAAGAAGTTAAAAACTTTTTTCAGTCTACATTTTTTTTTAAATTTGTTGTTTACTGTCGGTAGGTAAGGTAGGATTGAATTACTTGTATGAGGTACAGTCACATCACGAGATTGTTGAGCCACTCTAGAACCCACTCACAGATAGATAGATAATTTATAATTAGTTGTATTTATCAGCAAATAACATTTTTTGCGACTTTACAGAAGCCTATTCTAATGCAAAAGGTGAATACCTAGCTAATAGGTAGATGCTTTTTTCGGGTCGGTCATTGCAAAATGGCGCCTAGTACTAACTACATCTGGCATTTAATTCAATGTCTCGAGCACAATCAACGCGGAAACGAGACACAACATCTGTAACTGACACTGGCCGTCTATAATTTCGTATCTAATTGCCTCTCCAGCCTTATAATACCACAAACTTATCAGAACAACCCATAGTGGCGCTGTCATCTGATAATAGTTGCGAAGTTAGTATGCAGCGACTTTAATATCAGTTTTGGCCAACTGTAACCATAACTTTGTAGTGCTTCAGCTAACGATAATAATTCTACTTGTCATTACTACTGGCCATTATTACAGAAAAGTGGTCACCCGACCGTTAGCGACCGTTAGTTTATCATCAGACAGAACACTTTCAAATATGGAATCCATACGCGATTACAATCGGTAATGAATGAACGAATGGAATTCGTGCGGTCAATTTTTTAATTTTTATTATCGAGTGATGCGAATTGCCGCTGGACTCCGTAAATTTTCGTCCCGGGTGTTAAAATCTTTGCGGATCTGTGATTTTAATATCCCCGACGAATCGGTGCGGCTATTACACGCATTAGGTCTAAAATTTAAACTTGTTTTGGCCATAGATAAAACAGGGTGTCCAAATGGCGAGTCTGGAGCAAAATAAGTTCTTGTTCATTAGAAATATCGTTATAGAAAATTGCAGAAAACAACTGATGGTTTACCAGTTAAATAAGTATAACCTGTGCATTTTAACATATTGTAAAAAAACCGACGAGTACCTGTATGTACACATGTTTATATATCCACCATTAGACAAAAGTATGGAGTATTGTCATTTTTTATAGCACACCGGCAAACATAAATAACATCCTATCTGGTTTGTTTACATTGTTTATAGAACTATGACTTATCTCTGTCTAAACATTATTCATTCATTCACGATAAAACATTCATTCGAGGGCCTATCTTATCTGTACCAATAATACTAGTTTTCTTTTTAGTTTGTTTTGATATAATCTTTTTCATGACTATCGGAAATTCATTCTTGATGTATGTGTTACTAGATTTATTTAATTAAAATTTAAATATATAAATAACTCGAGAGCATAATAGTTCGTCCAATATTTCTTGTTAGGCATAACTAAAGCGTATGTATTAAAATACACGCAAAAATAATCCATCTTTTTGCTGGTCTTCAAGATAATCTACTTTTAACTTGACGTCGTTTCTCATTTATTATTCCGAGCTACTTGACACAGACGTCTACGCGTCTGTCAGAGTGATCGCGATTAAGATTATCCTGTTAGTTCACTTTGAGACTCCAATCACATATCAAAATAAATTCAATTAGCTATATCGCTTATTGTAGACATACTGTAAGTTTACCACTGACAGAGAGTTTGCCTTCATTAAATTTTCAACTTTAATTTTATGCAAATAAACCTATTTTCAGAATACTGTTACCCACGTCTACCGATTTAGTAATAACTATTTTAATTGTAGAGCTGAAAATTAAATGAAGGCAATCTATCTGTCACAGGTAAACTAAAAATAATTCTACTGTACAACTAACTAAATTAAAAAATATCTATAACCCCATGGCCCGTGGCATAATGTCTACTGATTCTACTGCCATAGGTACTTACTTGCAGTATTTCTCCTTTGCATATTGAGTAGGCTGCCAGTTCTTCGTTCACCTAAGAATTGAGATGTCAACTAAACCTATTACTGAATCATTTAAAAAGCAGAAACAAAGGCTCTTTACATGGCATAACTATTTTCAGCTATTGATTTAATGACCACCTTTTGGATTTAACCTATAATTCAGCATACTAGCAATCATAAAAAGTTTCCTTATACTTACCATTTTTAGCGCCCCACAGGCCGTGATTCATCCCTAATCTCCAAGTCGCTGCGCGTGCGCCGTAGAGGAATAATAGCGTCGCCATGTTGTCCATTGTCCTGCACAGCTGACGAACGTCCGGCCATTTGCAATTGTCGTCCTTTTTAGGCCATTTGACGCTAATTGTGCGAAATTTGGAGTTTGGTGGCTTAATTTGGATTGATGGCCACCTTAGACGGTCGATGTAGATAGACCTGCTTAGCATATAATGATTTTTTGCCTAAATAAGGAGTTTAAATGGAGGGATTTACATTGAAGGTTACAAGTTGAAGTTTGTGTAGATGGAACAAAATATACATACACATCACGCCGTCATTCCCAGAGTGGGGTAGGCAGAGCTACAGAAATACAAACAACTCTAAAAATACTTGTTTATAAATTCTGTCACCACATTATGCACAATCAGGCCAAGAATTCGTAAAAATAAAATCAAATAAATCAGGACAAAATGTATTATCGAAAAAAGGTGATGGAATTCGATAATCCCTGGTGGAGCTACGGTGCCATAGATACGTAGACATTGAGACATTATAAAAAGGATTAAAAACTAGGTTAACTTAGTTAATGCTAAAGTGACAGAATGATTTACTACCAAAATTCACGCAGTGCTTTGCTAGCTCAGTCAGTCTAGTTAGCATTGTTTAGATCGTAAAGATAACACAAAAAATTTGAACAAGTTGGGCGTTAGCTAACATTTGTTGGAGACCTGTCAAACAGCTATAGCAAACATTTATATGTGAACAGATCTTCAATTGTGTTTCCTCAAACTGTTTCGTTTTAAACCCACACAAACCTATATGATTGGAGTTTCCTTCATATTGGTCGGCGGTCAGTTGAAACTCGACAGTGGGTAGCAGCGAACCTCTCGGGTTACCTCGGCTGACCATCAGGTAGGTACTACAGATCTATAAATATTTTCCTTATATTGTTCATTGTTCACAACAATGCGTAGAATAGCTGACATATTTATTACTTTACGTGTTATATATGTTAGTATTTAATCCATCCATCCATCCATTCTGTGTCAGTTTCTGAGGACCAGATGGGCTATCATAGCTTACATCAATCCCATTCATAACTTTTCATTTCGGCAATCGTTCACAAACTGCAACTCGTGTAATCTTACTGATAAGTTATTGTCGGGATCATAAAGTAACAAACAATAACACTCCATTCGAATACGTTTACCTGCTATCGTGCAACGATACCCAGGATAGGCAGAC
Source organism: Acleris holmiana (assembly GCA_949316455.1). Lineage (NCBI taxonomy): Eukaryota > Metazoa > Arthropoda > Insecta > Lepidoptera > Tortricidae > Acleris > Acleris holmiana. Next base: position 2,501,825 of record OX438782.1, on the reverse strand, counting down.
AGATATATCAAAGGACAAAGGGTTTAAAATTAAAAATACTAAATTTATTTCGTTGCGGAAGTAGGTCCTCATTACAATCATATTATACATGTCTCAAAGTTAAAATTAATTTTCTCTCTTGTCCAAACACAGCAACATATCCACGTTATTTTTAGCATGAATGCAGAACCGATCAACTTAGAGGACATTTTATTTCTGATGATAAAACATTTCCTATAAAGCCTTGGGAAAAAGCAAGTACTAATAATAAACTTAATTGAAAGAATAAATAACACAGCCAACGGTGCATCCGTGCAAACAACACGGGTAAGCAAATTCAAAAAGGTTTTTACGCAAGCAGCGGTGGCCGGCGCATTGTGCAGTCATCGGGCAACGTCACGGCCACTGCTCGGAACCGAATCTTGATTATTCATTGCCACGTTCCTTGGACTTCCTAATGGTATAAGGACGTATAGGCATTTGTACAAGGACTCTCCGGTAGCCTTTGTCCTTTGCACCTATTCAATATTGACCCTAAAATCAGGCTATGGGAAAACGTCATTTAAAGGGATAGTACATACATACGTATCTTTATAATTAAGAAACATATCGGTTTTTCGTTTAAATTGTTATGCTCATTCTAGGTACTTAATGTTGAAAATGTATATTGACAACTAGAGCGCGTAATAATTAGCTTCCCGCTGTTCCCCCCATTTTAAACTCTTAGGGACCCTCTTAAGGAACCTACCTGCCAAATTTGGAATCTCTAGACCCAATTTCTTCTTTTATATTAAGTATGTAAATTGTACGAGTATTAGCCACAAGTTTCATGCTGCTATTTGGCGTACTACATTGGTGTACTTGCAATAGCTCTCAAAGTAATAATAATAATTTAAAGGATGGTTTTACCTCTATAATCTCAATCAGTCTAGCGACTCACCAGCTTCATTAAAAATATGACTAACGCCAGACAAATAATAAACCGCTGTAGACCGAGTCACGTTTTTAATCCAATTCTCTACGAGCCTGATTCACTCTGATTGCGATCCTCGAACAATATCTTGCATTGTGTACAACGTACTTACTTACATTACAACCCAACTTAGTCATTTTAAACACTTCCGTGAATTTAGTCTTCCGCTGTTTTTTATGTTGTTGTCAATAGTTTCATTTTTCGGCGAATGAATGAATGAATGGAATCTTAATCAAAAGCGTGCAAACTAGGTTTAAATTTTAGCAGGGACACTTTTTACTCTGTGTCACTCATTAATGTCAAAATATTTAATCTATACTTTAATGTGAAAGTGCTCTGTCTGTCTGTTACGCTTTCACCGTTCAACCGATCTCGATGAAATTCGGTACCTATTGCAATAGCTTGAACCCTGAAGGTACATAGGGTACTTTTTACAGCGTGTATTTAGCGATTAACAACCACGCGTGCAACAGTTCTGTTAGTTTGTAATAAATGAATGACGTATTTTTTGGCGGCACGCCAAACGCCATCATGTTTAGAAGGAAAAGGAAGTGTCACGATATTAATGTTTAGGTTAATGCTGCTGTTGGATTTAAGTCTGAACACTCTGAACTCTTTAATAAACATAATATAAAATAGCGATTAAACAGTGTCATTTAATATTGTGCTAAGTAGCTAAAAATGGACGCATTGTTAGTATTGTTACAGAGATGCGGTCTTTGACCCAGGTTCTTAAATTCATGACAATGTCATGACACATTGGGTAATTTCGACGGAACGACATTAATGGAATAATTGAGCTAATTTGACAGTAGGCAAGAACGGTGTACTTATTATCCTACCCCCCCTCATTTTGGAAACTTAACACTAGCCGTTAGTCAGTGCTTAACATAGTAACTTGTGCCTTGTGACTTTAAATAACACAAGTGTGAAAGGGTAAGGAGTACATTTTCTCTAAATTTATATTGAGTACGGCAGTTATATGCTTGAGAATTATAAGAAAACGTCGCAAGATAATATTGCAAATAATTATTTATTTAAAGTACCTACAGGGACCCCCGGTGCGCGATTTGAATTCAGACTTCGTACTATCATCGTAGATACAACCTTAGCTTCAAACGTGCATTTAAAAACACGTCATTCTAATTTTAAAATAGGTTAATTTTTTATGGCACTCTGGTTCAATGACCGGCGGCCATAATTGCTGATCTGTCAGACGTTGGCGCGCGTCTACACTATACGACACATTACTGGGAGTATTTTTTATGTTTTCCTTAAGTGAAAAGTAAATGTCGATTAAAATTACCTTTTCTAAGCAACTCAAGAATTTCAATGGATAAAGGAACCTTTAAGTTAAGTTTTTAGGGGAAAATAAATGGGGATCCATCGGAAACCCGAAGTTTCCGAAATTCGACCTTTTCTAACCAAATAAAAAGTATTAAACGATATAAACCTCAATTCATTTGTTTGCCATTATGGATAAATGAAGCATTTATACCTGGCAAAGAGTTTGACGTGGTCACAGGTGGAATTAAAATATTCTCAATCGGCCATCACCACATTGAGCAAAAAAAGTTGACTAAAATTTGGATCATGTTACCAATTTCATTCCGAACGGCGGCGGCACTACATACCTATTATAAAATAATTTCTTTTAAAATGATAGGTAAATAGGTCAGCCCAACTGAATTCGGCTTTTGGTTTAAACCTATCATAATAAAAGAAATTATTTCTTACTCTATGAAGACGGTTTTTCAACAAGACAAAAAGTCGTAACTTTTAGTGATATTACTACTGTTATGTCGTCCACATATTATAGGTATTTATTCCTATAATAATTGAGGAGTACCCTCGATTTCTCCAAGATCCCATCATCAGATCTTGACGTCCTGGAAATGGGACTAACTAAAAAAGTACCTATACCCAATCTAAAAAAAAAACATTTCGGTCCAGCGGTCTTTGTGTAATCGGGGAAAATACATTTAAACATAATCCCGACGAATTGAGAACCTTCTCCTTTTTTAAGTCGGTTAAAAACAAAGTCCCCCGCCGCATCTGTCTGTCTGTTGGTATATTCGCGATGATCTCAAAAACTACTGAACAGATTTTGATGCGGTTTTCACCATTAGGTAGATAGTTTTTCGGGAAAGGTTTTTATGTATAATAAATAATGGTTTTTGTACGGGTGTTACTTCAAACTCACTTAAACCGAAGTGAAGCGAGGGTAGGTCGCTAGTGATGTATAAGTCAAATCAAAGTGAAGGACCGCAAGCGTTAAAGTAACGAGAATATAATAATATACTTTTAATTAAGTACTGACTGGTGTAATAATAGACTGGCTTCGTTGACGAAATAGCACAAGAGTTATTTAAAAAGGATTGTGAAGCTGAAAAATTACACACAAAATGCGATAACGTTTTTCTACCCTTAAACCAACTCCGGTTTTAAAGATTTTTGAATGTGTTGTAGTTATCATAAAAAACGTTACGTTTTCCTTTCCAGGAAAATACTTTAAAAAAATGGGAAATGTTCAGGTTAGTTTTTTATAATAACTACAAAATATTCAAAAATCTTTGAAATCGGATTCAATTTAGAGAAACGTTATCGCCTGGATCTAAATCTGGGCCTCTATTCTATCGTGATTCTGAAATCTGGGCCTCTATTCTATCGTGATTCTGAAATCTGGGCCTCTATCGTGTTTGACACGTTTAAGAATCGTTTATGTCACAGTCGCCCTTATTGTAAATTATATAAGAGTTATCAAAACGTTGACAATACGGAAACAGGTCAAAAACGATATCCTTATAACGCACTTGAATAGAGGCCCTGTATGTAAATATTGTGACAGCTACGCGATTTAAAAGAACACAGAAGTCCGGAAGACAAAGGGCCGTAGTTAAAGTTTAGCTAGGTTAGAGCAAGATAAGACATCGTACTCCTATCTATGTCCCTAGTGTTCCGATATCGGATCGGATCATGAGAATCCGCTTTTAACACAGCAGAACCACAAATATAAGTCACAACGATGTACCTGCACAGAAAGCATTTTTTAGAAGGCGCGAAAACGTTTTGGCCAATTATAAGGCAGTATAGTCTGGCAAAAAAGAGTAGAAAACAATAGGGGCGCCACTGTCTATGTCAAATTCGATTTTAGATGGCAACTCTTACGTACTTTTGTATCGAACAATTAAGTGTTGCCTGTAAAAATATTTGTGGTTCCGTTTCTACACTTTTTTGCCAAGCTGTACGTTGTGATTTTTGCATTCGTTTATCTTCGGCATTAGTGAGCACCTTTCTGCGTGGACGAAGATTGCCGACGTAACTTATATTTGTGGTCTTACTGTAGCGTAGTGTGAACGCGCTCTAATTGATATTGTCGTCTGCTTTTATTTAATGGCATCATCGTGACTACTACCTGCAATTTCCTGTCGTCGATTTAAACACGGCGTAAACTGTTTAAAGTAATTAACTAATTACTTATAGCGCTTAATAAAGAGGAAAGATTTGTATGTTTGTAACGAATAAACTCAAATACTATTAGACCGATGTCGAAAGCTCTTACACCAATAGAATGCTATATTGTCAGTGAGTAACATAGGCTATATTTTATTTTTCTACGTCGACGGAGTCGCAGGCAACAGCTAGTTAGAAAATATTTTTGGATAAAGACCTATAAAAGGTTTGTTTCCATTTTAAAATAATATCTAGAACTGTTCATTATCGATAATCCTATTCATGTGTGATGATTTATCATCTGTTTAAAAACTTATACATGGGTCATACACAGATTACCGTCTTTCATGTAGACACACCGAAAGTTAACGTTTTTAAGGCCTAATTTTTTGGCTAAGCCCATTCCCGCAAAAACACCGTCAGGACTGCTTTAGACCTATCGCATAAAAATATAACTCACACACACACATACACACACACAAACACATATAGCACACAAGCTCTTAACTATTAATCACAGGTGAGACAACTTTTGTTTTTAAGAGTGTGTATGACCCACATATTTCTGAAGCTCTGCCTACCCCACTCTGGGAATGAAGGCGTGATGTTATGTAACATCACGCCTTCATTAAAGAAATACCAACAACTCTAAAGACTTGTTAATAATTCTGGAACCACATTTTGCACAATCAGGCCTAGAAGTTAACTACTGTATTAGTAACGGGTTGCAAGCCATCGCCTAACAGTACTACAAGCCCTTATTCCCTTAGTCGCCTCTTACGACATCAACGGGAAGACATGGAGTGGCAGTGTGGCACTATTCTAACCCGGAAACCACACAGGTTAAACTTACAGTAAGATATATTAGTTAATCTACGAGTAGAATCTGAATTACACAAATTGTTATAATACAAAGTTATTATTAGGTACCTACCAATATTTAAACGCACTGGCGTGAACAGAGGAAGATGCCATAAAAATCCTTGGTAACAAAGCTAATAAGTTGAAAGCTCTGGTGTAAATTATTTTTAGTGCGCGATGGGCACTTCCCTTTATTGTCTAAACAAACTTCACATGAAAAATAAACGCATACCAGCTGTATGTATAATGATTTGTTTGTCTTGTTGTACACACTAAGAAGACATTATAAGTAGAAATATGTCGATATGGCACGGACCTGGCAACATTACAAAGTTCGATTTACGAAGGATGAAATATTACGATTGGAGGTCTTAGAGTTTTTTATCTTAGTAAATTAGTTCTCTTATTTATTTCAAGAGTTAACATGATGATCTGTAAGGTCATTTGTAATTAAATTCACCATAATAGCTATTCCTCATTGTGCAATTAATTATTATTATTGTGAAATAACTTGCACTATGATCTTGAAAAAGAAATCTACAAGTTCCTTTCTAGCGGAAACCGATTTAACTGGCAACACCATAAAGTAAAACACGGCTTCCGTTTAGTTTTCTTTTTCTCTTGGTAAGTGGCTTCGGAATGTTTACATTGTGTTTAATTTCAACATGTCCACTTGCGTAGCGTGTTTCTGTTTGATGTTTTTAAAATAAGGAACCGTTAGCATTGCTTTTAAATAGAGTTATACTTTATAAAGAAGCGCATCGAGTCCTTTATGTAAGAAATACATTTTTACACAAATGTTTACGGATAGTCTATTCCAAGAACGTGTGTTTCTGTTCAATCTACAACATCTGGCGGTATTCTTAATCATTTCCATATACTATTTTAAACTCAATCCCTTTGCCGCACCGAGACAACATTGAGGCACTTGAGGAGCGTTCGTTGACAGATAATATCCTCTTTGCTTTAATCCTTTAGGATATAGAGACCCGTTGTCTCATATCCATTTCAGTTTCCAGATATGGCATCCCTCCCAGACTGGCCGAAAATAAGACGCAGTAGATGTCAACGGCCAACCCGCGATGCAATAAGAAAAAAAAAGAAGCTTCTATTTTCAAATTGCAGCGGCGCACCGGACGCGGGAAAGGGAAATAAAAGAAATTATGTAAAATAGCCGCGTATTTCGAAACGCAGGAGGTTGCTTTCTAAATTTGAAACAACGGGAATATGAATCCGTTCTGAAAGCTGGTTTGAGAACTACGATGTGATTTTTACTTGGTAAATGTTTGTTTATCGACCATCAAACATATTTAAATATTGTGTTAACTGTCCGTTAATAGAAGACTGCCGACATTCTTCAAGACATTCGCGATTAAAATTTTAGCTTTTATTACGATAACAATATTAATTTTTTAATTTAAGGTTATTTTTGTACTAAGCGTAAATTAAAAAAAGCTGAATAGAACTTAAAAAATGGGTCATGTTACCATTTCATTCCAACCAGCGCCCTTACTTCTTCCCAAACTCCTTTTTGCCAACATATAAAAAAAATACTCCTTTTTACCTTGAAAAAAATAGAAGTACAAAGCGACTTTTTTTTTAAACACCTGTAAACACATCCGGCGTGTAAAATGTTTTTTATTACTATAAAAAAAAAATTGGAAAAACTGAAAGCAACTGTTGGGAATTCATTGGCAACACGATTCAATTTTTACACAAAATCTGACGCATAATGCGATGGTTGCCATTTGAGAATACTATAGCTCCACCTGTCATTACGCGAAACTTTTTTGCCCGGTTATTTAAATAAATAAATATAACGCCCCGTGTGCATTACGGGTGATGCAGCCATTAAAGTCTAAGAGAGAGAGAATCACAGGTTATTATGAAGTCGAAATTGAAAAGGCTTTCTCCATTGATTGATTCGTCTAGCAGTCTACAACGTGAAGCGCTCTTGCAGTTTTTTTTGTCAATCAAGACAATCATGATCCGGAATCAGTTATTTTATTTTGCACTTTCACTCATCCTCGCGAATTGATCTGAATTGCAAGTACTAATTTTAAATTTCGAACTTCATTACAACGGTGTGTTTTAATTTTAAATTAATGTGGCAAGAAATCATATTTTTTATGGTAACATTACAACTGTATTTTGAATTGCAGCGGTCGGTCTGGGACTAACTGTTCACATGAAATGAAACCATTTACTTTTCTTAAATAAACTTTGTTAATATAATCTACTCGAATGAAACGAATGTTAACTCAATCTTTTTGACCTTCCATCTGCGTTAGTGTGTGTAAGCGAGCATAAATAATTGACAATCGCAACTAATTCAAATACTAACTTAGAGCGCTGTTGATGGGAGTATAGTTCAATGTGTCATAATTCTATTGTAGGCACATTTTCACTTTAGCTTATTAAGTAGGTTATGTTCTACTTTATAAACCTTTAATGCTATCTAATCTTATTTGTGTTTAAGCCATTACTAGCCACGCAAATAGAAATTAAATGGCAACACTTAACAAACATTTGGAGCTGTAGAGTTGACTACATCAAAACAGGAACTAAACTATAATTTAAAGTACTACTTTAATCCATAAGTAATAACTATAGATACTCGTTTGTTATTTTTATACCCGGGAATACCTAGGCACATTCACATAATTCTGGTAAATTTCTGATGGGTATATTCTCGGTACATACCCAATTTACCGGCTAGATTAGGTAGGTATAGACCCCCGGGTCCCGAGTATGTAGGAAATATCCACTTTTTAGTATCCTCATTAGACTCGTGTAGGTACTACAGGAGGTACGTACCTAATCCAGGTAATTTAGTTTAAACTATATTTAAATGCGGTTAAAGTTCATTCTTATTTGTTTCAAAATTAAAAATGGGATTTATGAGCAAAGGTACTTTTATTTCCTTTTTGGTAGATTCAAATTGTTACTCATAAAATTCATCCTGTTAAAGGGGCTTCATGAATGTAGATACCTGGGCAGTTGGATTCAGGGCTCGGACGGTTCCGAGCCCTGAAAAAATACCGGTTTATTTCTTTTCTGCTCCAAACTTTTCTAAGAAAAACGTTCGCGTCGTTTTGAGAACTTTATTTTAACCTTAATTAGCCGGTTTAATCCACGAGCGAAGTCGAGACACCAAAAGTTTTGTACTGAATAAAAACACTAAGCGGAGCTTGTTTATGGTGTGTGATGTGCGTCTGGAATAACCGGTTTGTTTAGGTCGAAACCGGATAATTCTAAAAGAACTTTATATAAAGGTTTCTCCTAAAACCGGTTTATGTGAACGGAACCAAAATGAAAAGGTTTTGCGTCAAGTACATAATAACAGTTTGAATATTTAACCGGTATCCGAGGCCTGGTTGCATTATTCTCATGAATACCTAATGATTGGCCTATTCCTCGGAGCCTAATTACCGTGGCCTGCAAGATCACCAGCTTTTTTCATGTTCCTACAACCCGATCTTTTTTGGGATTTAAATGATCATTTACATTTATTCAAGACGCACCGGGTGCGTCACGAGTTTTGAACGTTAATCGAACGACAATAGCCGAGGATTGCTCCTCATTGATTCAATACGGGTCTCAATTGCCGACCATTTCTTTGGTGAGCCAATTGACAACGTTTCTTTAAACTGGTAACAAATCAAAATCTATTTCAATATCTACAGAACAGGACCGTAGCGGCATTACGTTTCAATAAATAAATTGTTCTAAATCTATCCGTAGCACAAACCCCCAAAACAGACACGTTTCAATTCAATGCATTATCTAAAAGTGTGGAATTGTCCGTTTTGTTACCAACAAATGTATTGGATTTATGTAACAAAACGGACAATTCCATACATATTTTAGGGGACATAATTGACAGGAATTCAATTTTTTTTCAAAATGATAGTCCCTGCTAACCTGCATTTTTTTCCCAATTCTTAATAAAAAATGAATAGGGTTCTATTTTTATTAAACTCCCCAAATTCATCCCTAAGGGGTTAAAATAAGTCACAGATCTCACCATCAGAGGCACGTTTCACGAACCTCCAATGTACAAATCACAAGCGGAACTCTCTTTCTAACTCATTTTACTAGAAATACAGTTTCGCTTGTAATCTGTAACTTACACTGGTAAACATCTGGGCCTGATTGTGCAAAATGTGGTTACAGAATTATAAAAAAACATGCTCAGTGTAGGGTTCCGAAGCCGTTAAGTAACAAACATGAAAAATCATCAAGTAATCACTAATTTTCTATTTCAAAGTCAATTGGTGCCGTCGTAGATGATTTTAGTAGGTATAAACACTTTAATCGCCTGTATCTCAAGAACCAATGATTAGTCGTGATAGTTTTCCTTTAAAATTGGTTATATGCTCTTTTATTAAAGTTTTTTTTCAGATTTTTAGTAGTTTTAGCTGTAGGGGGGGAATTAGCGCTTTAAAGCTTAATATTTCATAAACGGATTACTTAATTAAAAAACTCTTTTTACAAAACCATAATATTTTTGAAAGACTTATCCAACGACACCCCACACTACCCTACCCTAGTAGACGAGAAAAAAAAATCCCCACGTTACGTGTAGGGGAGGTAGGTACACTAAAAAATATATACTTTTTTTACTTTTTATTGTACCACTTTGTTGGCGTGACTAATATGCATATTCATGCCAAGTTGCAGCTTTCTAGTACTAATAGTCTTTGCACTAGGCTGCGGACGGACGGACGGACGGACATGGCGAAACTATAAGGGTTCCTAGTTTAGCTACGGAACCCTAAAAAGTATACAATAAAATACAATACAAATACTCTTTATTGAACACCAAAAAAAAAAAAACAGAACACGGAACAGTACATTTAAATCATAGGTATACAACAGGCGGTCTTACCGCTAAATAGCGATCTCTTCCAGACAACCTTGTAAGAAAAATAACTGAGGACACAAATTCATGGCAGGCGGTGTAAACTAATTCGTTTAGAACTCAAACTAAATAACTACAAAAAGCAATCAAACTATTTCAATTTTGAATAATAATTTAATAATAATTTTGTATTTTTAGAGTTGTTGGGATTTCTAACTACTTATCCCACTCTGGGAATGAAGTCGGGATGTTATGATTGTGTGTATGTAAAAAAAACTCCAATGGCGGGGTAGGTATCTACACTACCTACCTACCTATTATTTTATAGAAACTGGTCTATATCTGCCATAATTATATTCGTGTATGCTTTTTTTTTTAAAGCTGTAGGTACTGTTTCAGGATTCTTATATTACTTAAATCAAACCTAACCTAACCTTGTCTACACGTAATACTAAACGGTTTTAGCGATATAACAAATATGACTATCAATAATTACGTCAACAATGACATTATGTCCAAAAAAAATATGCGAATCAACGGGCTCTCTATAGAAACTCCTTTCAACGAACGTACCTATTAGATTACGCAGAATTTGCATATCATCGAAACGCGGGTCATTCTACTTTTTAGCGCATAATAATCATTGGTGAAATTAAAGGCATTTTTAGACATTTTTTTCACGTAAATTTGACTTATATTGAAACTGGAACAACTAAATTTAATAGTTCAAAACAAAACACTTTAAATTTATTGATATTTTATCAGGAAAAGTTGGTAACACAGCGGTAAATACACTTTTTCCATACAAATGGCGGGGACATGCGTGACCACTATGTTACCTACTTTAAAGTTAATTATAGTGACTTTTTAAATGTAGTGATAATTTTAAATGTAAGCCAAGTTGTGTAACTATTTCAATATTAAATTACAAAACCGAGCACTTTAACGTTTTTATAAAAATATTATTTGAAGAGCACTTGTCAAAAAATCGACCTGCGCTTAAAAGTAGAATGACCCATTTTTCGCCGCTTGAGTTATTTTTTGTGACAAGTTTAACTCCAACCTACGTAATGAATGTTTAAAATATCCTGAAAACATCATGGTTTCAGCAAAAAACAGCGTTCGATGAAATGATACAATTAATGAAGTGAAAATCAACAAAAGTACATAAACGTGGCCTAGATATAGATAGTAGACTAACTCGCTCGGCTGATGGACTACGTATCGATTGGAGGTAAACCCACGGTAAACCACTTAAATTGTCCGGTTGGACACGGCACAATCACCCTTAGACACGCGTCCCACCGACAGCGAGGAAGCGATGCTATTGACGGTTTTCTCGCTGAAGACACGAACAAAATAAATACACTTGGAAGCAAAGATATCGAGCCACTTTGTACCTACTGAATTTCCATAGAAAGTGGCTCGATTTCTTTAGGTACTCCCAAGTATATTCCGTAGTAGTGTGTTGTTTTCCGGTGTGGGGATAAGACAACCGGTGAAATTACTAGCATAGAGGCATTCCATCTTAATCCTCAGGGTTGACAACGCATTTGAGGTCCTAGGATTATAGTCTTGAGAATTCAAATGTCTATGGGTCTCAGATTCCACTTGCCTGAGTGCTCGTGTGCCTTCTACTTAACATAAAAAAAAGTTGATTGCTGGCTGTTCACATCTCACATCACTAATATAGTGTCTAATGTTGTATAAATGGTACGGAACCTTTGGTGTGCGAGTCAGACTCTTGTTTGTTTTTTGGGGTTAATTAATGAACTTGTCATTTATAAAATAGGTAGGTTTTAGTTTCAGAATTATATGTATATAACTACCTACACTACGCTATCACCTAAGTTCAAACACGCAACCAAGTCTTTCACCTTTGCCCCCAAACCCTTATTTAAGTTAATGAAAGTAATTCGGGCCATGGGTATTTGTTATTCCGTATAGATTTATGGTTCTAAAATAATGATAAATAATGCCTGGTCAAATTAGGGCAGTTTGAAAATGAATAGACTTTCTTTTAATAACGATTTTATTCTACTGTTTTAGTAAATACAAATTAGCTATATTTTTTTAGGATGTTATTGGGTCATGTAGTAATTTTAAAATTAACATATACATAAATATTCTTTATTAATAATTTCATTACAAGGCACAAAACCTAGTGTCTATACTTAAGAATAAATAAAACAAATATCAAGGGACAATGTCACACAAATTGACCTAGTCCCAAACTAAGCTCTAGGCTTGTACTATGAGTACTAGACAACGATAAACATACTCACATCATCCACGAACTGTTATTATAGAGAAATATATACTTAAATAAGTTTAAAAAAAATATTCAGAAAATACCATTCAATTCATAATTCATTCAATTATCTAAAATAACCCGGAGCTGTTGAAGTAAAATAGCCATAAAAATTATCAAAAATATATCTTTAAATGATCTTTGATCATTAAAATATAAACCAGGGTAAGTGGTCCAAACATGTAGGAACATGAACGCCATCCAACTTTTTTTTGTGAAGGGTCTCCCATTGTTATCAACCCCTTCCTAAGACAAGTTCCAACTGGTTTTCTTGTTCATTGACCTATACAGTCGAAGCCGTAAATATATACAGGGTTATTTGTAAAACACTAACAATCTCTCAGGGTTAAATTATTTTCTGTGACTTAATACATTCTTAAATTTCATCATATTTTACTTTCATACAAAAGATATATCAATTAAATTGATCACTCTAAATATACTTAAGTAACTCTAGGGTAGCCAAAGAATACCGCTAGACAATAAACAAATGCAGTGCGAAACGCAGTGGCGGGCGGGGAGAGGGGTGAGGAGGCAAGACTCCTTGAGCTATAGGTCTACCAGAATCTCATGGCTAATGGGGAAATAAAAAATTGTAGATGGCAATACTGGGGAAATTGGACTAAACGGTATTGATACTGTGTAATTTTTAAACCGACTTCAAAAAAAAGAGGAAGGCCGTATTAATAAACTGATCTCAACTCTAATGCTCGTCTCGAGATGCATCAAAAATGACAGTGTTCTATGGTTTGACGTTTACTTTGACGTATCTTGTGACCGGCATCTCACCCAAGATGAGTTTATTAATACGGCACTAAGATTCGACGAATTTTTATTTTTTATGCTTTTAAGATTATCAACAAAAAATACGAGTATGTACACTAGAGGTCTATTACATTAAACTCCCAGTATAGGATAATAATTTAATATATCTGAGGACAATTTCATACATACCATGACTCAAACTTATTAGCTCAATTCGTGAACAGATAGATCATTGCTCACAAATAAAATAATAAACACACCATTCTTTCTCACAAATTTTAATACACTGAGTATAAAAAATAACTTAAAATCTCATCCAGAACTAGAAAATGATACCAAAAATTCTACTTCCATTTCTTGTTCTTCATCTGCTGAGGACGATGAAGAGAGAGAAGTATTTATGATAAACCTCTCTTCTAACATTTCAATTATTTTGTCTTGCTTTATGAAATCGTTTTCAATTTACCATTATTAGAGGTGCCCTCAGTTATTATTCGACGAATGGTAGTGCGGGGAACCCCTGTAGGTACCTACTAAGTAGCATTTATGTAAGACAAAATATACCTAAACCTAAAAGTATCAAAACAGTTCGTTTCAAAATAAGTCAACTCCACAACACGCTTTAAAATCGAAGATTGTGTTTGATTTATACCTCCTTCTTCGCGTATTTTATTATACACATCGCACTGCTAGATCAAAACAGTATCAACTCAAAAAAACTGTTAGATTTGTTTCAAGTCCAAACACATTGGTATTAAAGTTGATTTAAAAATACAGTTTTATTTTGAGTTGATGCTGTTTTGATCTAGCAGTGCGACATTGTAAACAATATTCCTCGCTTGAGATCTAAGCGGTTTTCTCGACTTTTTCACCAGATAACAATAGTTTAAACGAATTTCAAAATGTTAGCAACGGTAAACAAACAATTTGACACTGCCGCCAGTTGACAGTTGCCATATGAAAATCACTGTTTTTTTACTTTTAAAAATGCCATCAGATTCTGGTAGACCTTATAACTATCTGCGCAGTTGTTTGCTTTGAATCGCCGGCGCCGGTGCGCACTGTGTTTCGATTTCCGATAATGCGGGTAGGCAGTTCACGATGGCGTATCAGTATTCGAATATTGAGTGCAAATGCTTGCTAGGTGTGATGACAACGTATCGGAAGCCTGCCGCGAATGTGCAAGACGATTCCCTCATGTGCGTACACCAAGCCGAAGGACAATGCTAGCCGCCGGTTCTCTTATTTATCGCAGAAAATTGTATGGCCGATTATCACTTCCCAACTCACGTTTCGCGTAAATTTATTTCGCCGAACGTTAATTTCCCAACTTATCAAATGTATTTGTTTTATTTGCCAACTTAACAGTTACCAACTCAACATGTGGTCTGTTTTTTATAATGTTATTTTTCAAAATGCCTACTTTCATGTTGTGTAATGTTTTAGTTGGCATAATATTCATTTGGTTGTTTATTGTTTACCAATTTTTTTATTGAGTAGGTACTCCCTGCCTTATTTTAAGCCCCAAAAACGGAGAATATTAGCATAGTTTTTTCAAGGGATGTCAAAAAAAATAACCTCGAAGGCTAAGGCGGGAGCTCGCTGCGCTTCGCTCCCGCCATAGCCTTCTAACCTAACCTTGCCGAGTCGGTTTTGCCCAGGAAGGTCTTGCTCGCTCGCTCATGCACACATATAATAATTTCCAACCAAAGAATTTGTTATTTTTTTTCTTACTTATTTCTACTTATTACTTATTTTTTATCTTGCCAAATGTATGAAAAGGGAAATGTTGCATTAACTAAACGTTATTCGTCCAAGAGTTGTTAAGCCAAGTGAAAGATTTGACAAATGATGAGTCTGCCAAAAGTGTAAAGGCGTTATAATAATACGCTTAAAAAGTATCTGCGAATTAAAAAGTTGTCATTAAAAATTTTGGTAATCGTTAGTTGTCAAAGTGAATTGTCGGCGAAACGTTGGTTGGCAAATGAAATTCGGCCAAAAAAAGTTCTGCGAAAAGGCAGTACACCCTAGCCGCCACACGATTTCACTAATCACTTTACACCTGTAGTTCTCACCTGCACTTGCTACTTCACAGAGAATAAACAAGCCTTAAATGAGGCCGTGGAATGTGAAGTGAGCGCAAAGTACCCCCATCTAAAAATAATGATTTATGTAATAAAATTACAGCTCTAAAAAGGTATCAGATAGTACAACAAAAACTTGAGTATTTTTTTGGGAAATGTATACGTTTTGTAAAAAATCTCCGAACAAAAGTTGGTGTCAATAATTATATTGTATTTTAGAAATAACCCTTCTCCCATGCCTTTAAATAAAAAAAAATTGTGTGGCAACACTGGCAACTAGTATTTAAACTTTAAACCATATTTAAACGCAATTTTCACTACCAAATCTACCACTTATTTTTACCATACTAATTCTACCATCAGCAACACATTAAACTAACCATTAAATTTGTGAATCTTGTCACCTTACAATAAGGCTCACTAGTGGTCAGTTAACAGTGATGCTGTTTGTATCTACTATTATTTCTGTGGCAGGCGTGAAAATGTTGATAACTCTGTGAAAAATAATGTAATTTGAACTGTATGCAATTTGTTCTAAATACAAATGTCATTAACTTGACATCCCAACTTTTTCACGCCATGCACGGATTTATTCTGTGGCATTTATTATCTGCGTCGCCACAAGTTGTGTCGCCACAGTTTGCTATAAACTTGTATGGGGCGTTTTCAACGCTTATTAGGAATGTTTGTGGACTCTTATTTCTGATTTTGTTGGTATCAAATACTGAACCTACAAAATACCAGATAGATTAGCAGTAAAAAATATCTAGCCAAGGGTATTGGGTCGATGAAACTGCAGTACCGCGTAACAAACAAATTCAACAAGCTGCAAAATGTGCCTTACTGACTTACTTGTTAAGGAGTATTTTGCTACTTACTCAATTTGATAGTTACGCGGTATAGCAGTTTCACCGACGATTGGGATGTTGTTCCTTTGCCTTCTCCATGGCATAAAGCGTGTAAGCGACACTTTGGCCTAGTTAGGGATGACCCTGCCTCCGAAGCCAGCGGTCCTGGGTTCAAATCCCGGTATGGGCAGATATTTGTGTGATGAGCGCGAACATTTGTTCCTGAGTCTTGGTTGTTTTCTATGTATTTCTCTATATAAATAAGTATATTTATCGTTTTCTAGTACCCACAGCACAACCCTAAAGCTTAGTTTGGGACTAGATCAATTTCTGTGAGATTGTCCCCTGTTTTTTTTTAAGCCTTTAATCGATTCTTGTCCTCAGTTCTGGGAGATCATCTCGGAGGAACACGGCATCGACTCCACCGGCGTATACAAGGGCACCAGCGACCTCCAGCTCGAGCGCATCTCAGTTTATTATAATGAGGCCTCTGGTACGTATTTTCCGTTTTCTAAGGCTCCTTCGTCAAGATGGATGACGCTATGTTAGCTATTTTCGAATGTCGAAGGGAGGTTTTCAAAAAAAGTGTAGGTACATCGATAAGGACAAAAATTAAAAAAAAAAAACCATTTCGTCACGCAAATTAACGTATAACACAAGTAACGTATGTATGGCTAATTGTCGTGACGAAACGGAAAAAGTTACATTTTCTTAATTTTGTCCTTAACGATTTACACTTTTTTTGGAAAACGCCCCGAAACGTTTACGAAAAACGACACGATTGGATTGAAAGCTACGGGCTACCCTGGCCTGGCCTTGACGCGCGACTTATTGTCATTTTCCTTAATATATTTCAAACGGAACACAATATGAAAAATTACCGGTAGTTTTATAAAGGATTATTTGGGCGGTTTTCAAAAACAGTGAATTAAATCGTTACGGACAAAAATGAAGAAACTTTAACTATTCCATTTCGTCACGAAAATTAACGTCTAAATGTACGACTAATTTTCGTGAGGAAATGGAAAAGTTATTACTGATTAAGTAAACCGGAAGTAATTAGGGAAGAGAATAACCGGACAAGAGCATGTCGGACCATACCTACTCAGTGTAGGGTCCCGAAGCCGTTAAGTTCTACAAACATAAAACCCTAGAAGTAATAACAAATTTCCTTTTAAAAGTCATTTGGTGCCGCTTTAGATGATTTTAGTAGGTATAAACACTTTAATCGCCTGTATCTCAAGAACCAATGATGTCTACTTAGTCTTGATAGTTTTCCTTTTAAATTGGTTATATGCGCTCTCATTTAAGTTTTTATTTCAGATTTTTTGGATTTCTAGTTTTGGCTGTTGGGGACACTTGAGTCTAACAAAAATTAGCACTTTAAAGCTTAATATTTGATAAAGGGATCACTTAATCGTAAAATTTGCACTATGGGGTAGACGAGAAAAAAAAAACCCCAGGTTAGGTTAGGTGTTTTTTTTTTTTTATATTTTGTTGTACTTTTTAATTACAGCTTTCTAGTACTAATAGTCTCTGCTCTAGGCTGCGGACGGACGGACGGACATGGCGAAACTATAAGGGTTCCTAGCTTGACTACGGAACCCTAAAAAACTGCACATTGAAGTCTTTTTGATTTTCCTCCGAAATGAGTAACTGTTATCTTTTGCAAAAATATACAAAAAAATCTAGTAAGTAATCTAAACTAATATTATTAAGAGGTAAAGTTTGTGAGTTTGTGAGGTTGTATCTCTGGTCTGGATCTACTAAGCCGATTTAGATGAAATTTGGTATGTTTTAGTTTGAGTTCCGAGGAAGGAAAGGGTTTGAGGTCGGGTACTTTTTATCTCGAAAAACGGCGTTTCCCGAGGGAAGAGCGGTAAAACTTCGACGTGGACGGAGTCGCCGGAAACAGCTATTCTCTATAAAACTAGCGGTTTTTTTTATATTGTGTTCCGTTTGAAAGATATCAAGGAAAAATCGCCTTCAAAAACGCAAAAAAAAACTTATTTTAAAATGGTACCTAGGTACCGCAAGCAACGCCGCGGGAAAGTCATAGTCATTTTTCAACAAGTAGATATTTTTCGTTGTAGTCGCTCAACTATCTTTATCGAGATATCTTATCGCCACCCTTGAAATAGGTACCGTTGAGGAATTCCGGTCGCCATCTGTGGTCTTCATCATCAGTTCCACTTTACCAAGTGATACTTTTTGAATACAAATGCTAGACTTGTTACTAAAAATACTAAAATCGCTATATGTTTGCCTACAATATTTGAGGAGTTCCCTCAATTCCTCACTGATCCCCTCATCAGATTCAGATTTGGTGACAATGGGACCACCTCGGAGTATACACTATCAAACCAAAAAGAACTTTCATAATCGATCTACAATTGATGGTGAAAATACATAAAAAAACATACAGTGGAATGTATTACCTCCTCCTTTTTTGAAGTCGGTTAAAAAAACAATATGGTGGAATAGAATAGAATTCCTGACAACTTTAAATATCGTTGCACTGTATGTAACATTAGCGACGAACCAGGGTTCCGAAATAAATGGCTAATCATTTTAATTGTTCGTATTTAATCTGTGGCTTGGGGTTGACGACCGCTGGAGTACAGGTCTGGCTCCATGATTGCTTCTTTGTGGCTGAGTTAGCGCTAAACAACCCCTAATTCATAGCACTAGAGTGCATTATCCTGTGCAGTTATTTCTTAGAAACCTCTTCGTAAGTACATTTAGTTTTTTCTGCGTCTAAAAATATGCTGTTTAGTCACCTTACAGCTTTGCGAGCCACTTCTAAATTCGACCAACGTCGAGACACGAACACCCATGCAGTTTAAAGCACTGAGGGTCAAGTTAGGCTCGCCGGTGAAATTAGGAACGAAATAAGTAGTAAAGTTTTCAAATAGAATACGTTCGAGTACACTGCAATATAAAATGTATTTAAGAACACAAAAATCTGCTATAGGTGTACATGTACTTAATGAATAGCCGAGAGGGCAATGATGAATATAATATTATATAGGTACAAAGCTCAAGCTCAAGCATATGTTACTAATTAAATTATAAGGCTGAAACAATTTCCAATAGAACGTAACGTTATTTTCATTTAATACTTATTTGTAACCAGCTATGCCTTTACCCCTTAGTCCCTATTTACCCCCTTAAGTAGTTCTCATATAGACTTTTGTACTATCTAAACCTAACTGGTTAAAAAATAAAGAAAAAAAAACTAACTGGTAATGTGCCGTTGTCTAATTTTGCGGAGGAATGTCGTGAACAGTTACTTTTTCGAGTGCGCAGATTCTTTAAAATCCCAAGAACATCGCATTCCTAGAAATAATCCGTATGTTAAGTAAGATTTATTTTGAAAACTAAATAGATACACAGGATATTTATTTCATTAGAGTGCCCGGCTTGCTGACACCAGCCGGCTATTTCAGCATCGTGACAACGAAGAAAAAAACTAAATGTTTACTCATTAAACAGCTCACAATAGGGCTCTTTTACAAGTCGGTAATATGAAGTGAATCTACTAGCGCTTCCGACAAGACCATCATTGCGGAGAAGATTGCGCCGCAAGAAACTCCAGCAGAAGGTCATTTTTTCAATCATAAAGTACAGTAATACTTAAAAGTAAGTTACATTACAAGTACTTAATAAAGTAATAAATAATATTTTAAAAGCTGTGGCAACCTCCGTGTGGTTGCCGGGTTAGAATAGTGCCACTCCATGTCTTCCCGTGGATGTCGTGAGAGGCGATTTAGAGAATCTAGGCTTGTAGTACTGTTAGGCGATGGGCTTGCAACCTGTCACTAATACACTGGTAAGCATCTAGCCTGACTGCGCAAAACTTGGATATGAAAAAAAAACAGTTTAAGTACTAGGGAGTCAGGGAGACGAAGTGCTAACAAGGAACATAGACCAAAAGTACTTACCTACCTGAAGACAGTGAGTGTAGTAGACTGACAGCGCACCCGTTAGATGGACCATTAAAATTGTGACGTCTACCTAGTTAGCATTAGCCGCGGACAACATACAGACATTAATCTGTAATTAGAATTTAAAACGTTATTGCCCTAGTTCTTTTTACAGCGAAAGTAAATCGCTGTGGAGTAAAAAGTTTAATTTATTATTCGTTTCGGTTTTATTTATGCGTCGCGAGATTTTCTTTGGCGCGATCTACTAAATCAAATTATATCCAAGTTAGTACCGATACATGAATTATGGGAAAAACGCTCATTTCGTAAACATAACCACGACGACGAAGCAGTTACTCTTGTTGGTTGACCCCGCCGACGAAGCTAGCGATCTCGTATTTGATTTGCTTAGTAGGTAAAGTATAAGCATAAGCTCTTGCCATAAGTCCACTATTAACGTTTCAGTTGCGTGCGCGGAGAACGGCGGGAAGTACGTCCCCCGCGCCATCCTGCTCGACCTTGAGCCCGGCACCATGGACGCCGTGCGCTCCGGCGTCTACGGGCAGCTCTTCCGGCCGGACAACTTCGTGTTCGGCCAGTCCGGCGCCGGCAACAACTGGGCCAAGGGCCACTACACCGAGGGCGCCGAGCTCGTCGATGCGGTCCTAGACGTCGTCCGCAAGGAGTGCGAGAACTGCGACTGCCTCCAGGGCTTCCAGCTCACACACTCCCTCGGCGGCGGCACCGGCTCCGGCATGGGCACGCTCCTCATTTCCAAAATCAGGGAAGAGTACCCCGACAGAATCATGAACACGTACTCAGTTGTACCTTCCCCAAAAGTCTCAGACACCGTCGTCGAACCGTACAACGCTGTCCTCTCCATTCACCAGCTCGTTGAAAACACCGATGAGACGTTCTGCATAGACAACGAAGCGCTCTACGACATCTGCTACAGAACTCTCAAAGTGCCTAACCCTTCGTACGGAGACCTGAATCACCTGGTATCCCTCACCATGTCCGGCGTAACCACGTGTCTGCGGTTCCCCGGCCAGCTCAATGCGGACCTCCGAAAGCTAGCTGTCAACATGGTTCCTTTCCCACGTCTCCACTTCTTTATGCCAGGTTTCGCCCCTCTCACTTCCCGCGGCAGCCAACAGTACAGCGCGTTGACCGTGCCTGAGCTGACGCAACAAATGTTTAACGCGAAAAACATGATGGCAGCGTGCGACCCGCGCCACGGCCGCTACCTGACCGTGGCCGCCATCTTCCGCGGTCGCATGTCCATGAAGGAGGTGGACGAGCAGATGCTCGCCATTCAGAACAAGAACAGCAGTTTCTTCGTAGAGTGGATACCGAACAATGTGAAGACGGCCGTGTGCGACATCCCGCCGAAGGGGCTGAAGATGTCTTCCACGTTCATCGGTAACACGACGGCGATTCAGGAGCTGTTCAAGCGTATTTCAGAGCAGTTCACGGCTATGTTTAGGCGCAAGGCTTTCTTGCATTGGTACACCGGCGAAGGCATGGATGAGATGGAGTTCAACGAGGCGGAGAGTAACGTGAACGACCTTGTATCGGAGTACCAACAGTACCAGGAGGCCACCGCGGAGGATGACACCGAGTTCGACCAGGACGACCTGGAGGAGTTGGCGCAGGACCAGCACGAGTAACGCGCCGCGATGTTTCTTACTCGACAGCATGAGTTCGACATCCAATTTGCCATATGTTGGGGCCAAATCTGGGGGATTTGGAGAGTATTCGTGTTAGCGTATTTAACAGGAATATTCACCCAATTCCGCAGATGTGGCCCAAGCATTGAGTTTCTAAATTTACCCTCATTTGTGTGACCGTTCGAAAACGAAGATTTAAGAATCCGAAAGGCTGCACATTTCAAGAGTAAACAAGTAATGTGTCGCGCTAACTCTCCAGCTATTTGTGTTACGTAAGAAAATAAATACATCTCAACATGTCGCTTAAAACTCTACGGCAGTTGATCTTAAATTAAATCCTGAAAAAACGGTTTCAGATTTCTATTTATAGAATTTTGGAAATCGTTAACCATGTTTAGCCTATCTTCCGAATCAAGTTTTTTTTTGGTATTGTCTAACTTTTTACTAGTTTGCATTTAATGTTGAGAGTGCGGATTATTGTGAATTTATTTTCCCATCTGTTCGCAGTGCGGACTGCTGCTTGTTTTGTGACGTAATCTGTACCAAACTGCCTTTTTGTTTTAAGCGACACGGTGCCGTTGAACTTGTTCCAAAATATGTAAATCTGGAGAATTAACAGTAAATTCAAATTGTCACAATTCCAGCAGGATTGTCGAGTGTTTCCTCTAGATTTCGAGACGGAATTTGAGAGAGAAAAATACTTTTCACATGTGTAAAGATGCACTTAAACGGGCACTTTTTTGAGCAATACTTAATAAAATTGCCCATCAATCTAATTTGGTGTAATAGAATGAGACGTCCGTAATGTTGACGGGTAATGATTGGTCAGTTCCCCGTGTCGGTGCACTGTAACGAAAGAGGCTCGGTCGCATTTAGTCCGCGTATGGACCAACGAACAAACACGTCGGATGTCGCAGTATTACGGATGAATTTTATTTAGGCTTAAGTCAAGAAGGAACGTACCAACCCGTGCATTTCTTAGCTTAAGTGTATTGTCGTGTATGCCTTTATACATTATTTATAATTAAATGTTTTAAACAAACCCGAAGGGCGCCCAACGAGGCCCTATTATTATGCTTACGCTGTCCGATCCTAACTCCACCAGTGGGCCGAGCACGCTGCCACGGGTCAATTTTTGACATAGAGTTCATTCCAACGTAAGTATAAAGAACTAAGGTTAAATAATAAAAATGTGCGTTGTGTGATTTGAGTCCTTTTATTACTAAGCAACTTAATCCCCGGGTGGCTGTCATTTTAATAATTTCATTACAATATTTGACTCTAGTTCCCGTTTGACGTCATTTGACACTAAGTCCCGTGGCAGCGTGCTCGGCCCACAGCCCTCGCTTCACTTCATTTTTAAAATAGACATACCCCCTTACTTATGAACGTGAAATAAGCTTGGAATAGTTTATGCCATGCTTTGTCACTTTCTGTCAGATGCAAATGTCACAATTACAGATAAGGACAAAGCATGGCATAAACTATTCCAAGCTTATTCCACGTTCATAAGTAAGGGGGTAAGAGTATTATGGACAATGAAGCTTTACATTAAATAATTAATTTTAAAATTGTTTAATTAGTTCCATAGATTTTTAATTTATACATAGAGTATGTAGCAGAGTATAGATAACCGTGGATAACGCTTCCGTCACTCTCGCAATGACATACTGTTCGTAAAGTGACAGATGTCTTATCCACGTTCATCCACATCGATAAACACGACCATGTTAGACCCCCAGGTAATAATCATATGTGGTATTAAATTCACAATGTTGCAACAATACCAAATTAACCTCATCAACGCTATGTCAAATACAAAAGTCGTCACTTACAAGCAGACCCCGCACGTTTGGTGCCGCCGGTGACGTAAAAGTGACGTAATTTCACATACAGCAGGTTGTTTTATTAAACTATAACACTACCGTTAGAGTTACCAAATTGATATTTAATTTTTTAAACCTATCAATGTAAAACTATGCATGTAAATAAAGATACATACATATAACTATCTCAGTTTACATAATATTTAATTGGCTGCGTAGGTGAAAGACGATCAAAAATTAATTAACCTTTTGAACGCCACGGTCAGCTGCAACTTTACGTGCCCCCGACGCCAACGACGTCATATGCCGTAACCGCGCCGACACAAAATGTATCGAGCGTGCTGAGGGCTCGGCGATCCGGCACGATAATCCGATGACGTGATTTGCCGGCTTTGGCGGTAAAAATCAATTAGACGTTTTGTATATCTTCGCTTATTTTTAATCTCGATAAAGATTAACTAAAGAAATTGACATGTACGTAATAAATGATTACGATAAAACTAATTAGAATCAGCCTATATGCACTGTGACGTCGATTTTGTGTCAACGGCACCAAATGTACGGGGTCTACCTACAAGCTAATGACAGCTAAACACCAGACCTAATGTCAACCTCATCTCATAGACACTCGGGTCTATTTTACGCTGTCCACCACGACGGATATATCCGTCGTTGGCGTTAAACCATTGGTACGGGTTAATTAACTTTTCTTTGTCCCTAGTTGCCATGGTGACATCTTTTGGATCACTCTTAAAACCATGATTTCAAGTCCACCAAACATCAGTTTTTGTGACAATTGAAAGCCCATTTTTTTAAGGTTTTCTTTCAAGCATGTTTAGCAGTGTTTATTAAACCATTTTTCTAGGAAACTAATCAAGCAGAGTGCGTTTACAGGCTCCCTGCTCCTATACAAGAGTGCATTTTCATGGTCGTCCGTCCAATGCTTACTTCTGTATGTAAAGTTACCTTTATTTATTTATTAGACACACCAACTAAGTACACAGCTGGAACATTTAAAAAGTACTTCAATAACAGGTATGCTACAGCGTTCCCAAAAACAACGAACAGTAATGGACGCTGTTACGCAAAAATATTTTAGCGAAGAAAAGTCAACCTAGAATGATCACACCGAGGGTTGACACTTTATTGCTAAATACTTGTGGATTGACACATTATTGCGTAACGGCGTCCAGTTAGAAAGAAACTTAACTAAAACTTAGATTCTTTTATTTTTTATGTTAAGTAAAAGGCACACGAGCACTCAGAAAAAAAATAGAACATCATAGTATGTGCACTACAGTGCACATTTGCCAAATTAAAGGCTAATTGCAAAACTGCGTTGATGAATCAATAAGATTCATGGGACAGGGGCCCTTTCTACGCGGTAAAACCACATTGTTTTCGATTTTGTATCGTATTATCAACGTTATGTTATGATAGTTATTTACCCGGCGGCCGAGTTAAAAACAATATGATAAAACGTCAAAAGCAATAAGGTATTAACCTTTTGACCGCTAAACACGGCATATCACGTCATCGGATCGTCGGCTCGTGAAGCTGGGCGCTCTGTACGCTCCATACACTTTGTATTGGGGCGGTTGCGGCACATGACGTCGTTGGCGTCAGGTGCACGTAATGTTGCAGCCGGCCGTGGCGGTCAAAAGGTTAAAAAGTAGATCCCCAGGGAACCTTTTTATATGTAAAAGTTTCTAAAAATGGCGGCGCATCTATCCTGCCCGCCTAGCACTCGTGCAGCATTTCAACCCTTATTCATATTTTAAGAGCAACTTGTAAAGTCGCATCGATTGCCAACTGTAAATAAAACCACAAGATACTTCAATAGACAAATATTTATTCTCTCCAAAAACTTGAACAAAGCTCGTAGACTTATCGCTAACCTACCTAATATTTACACATTAATGAACACAAACCTAGTTCTTACAAAGAAAACAAAGGCACTAGTAGCAACTGCCACGGTAGGTAATAAAAAACAGCTCTTCTAGCAAATACTCGGATCAGATGACCTAAGACACAATCAATAAATCTACTAAAGACAAAATGCAGTATCTCAGACAAAACTGCTGTAGCAAATGCTGCCTTATTGAGTTATTACCAAGGTATAGGATTGAATCTGCTTTGGCTATTGAGTTGGAGATACTGCCTATTGGCTTATGAGGGCAGAAATGTCACGTGTAAAACCTATAATAATAAGAAAAAGTATGTTAGCTGCGCGAATAACAGTTATCTATCGCCTCATGGACCTTATATACTAAGAACTAACATGGCACTTCGGCAATTTCCGTCAGTTTCCGGAAACACGAGCGATCAAATAAGAATATTATTATCAAGCGTCTATGTACTGCGTCCTACGCCGTACGACATACATTGAAGCTTAATTCAACGCACCGATGAACAACGTTAATATTTGAACGTCCCGGAACAGTTTCAAAACGGAAACCTGTCTTCGAGTATTTACTGATCAAGAAACATGCAACTCTGCAACCAATTCCACAAACAAAGTGTACAATTTTAACGAGTGACCAAATCGAGATTCAAACTTAAATATAAGTAATAGTTTAATTCTAAGCACTACCAAACTCGTACCAAGTAGCTGCATAAGTCTATAGCTTAAACAAAACAGTTGATACAGTACGTATATAGTGCATACACTGAAAGAGTTTATTCAGGCACTCGCCAAGACTTGTGTTGGCATCTCTTACGTCAACATAAAGTAAGAATATTCTTGAAATGCTTTAGTCGTGGCCACTAATGACATCTTTGAAATGCCCTTTAAAAAATTCAAAGTCTTATAACAGCAGCAAGATAAGTCAGCTTTCATCCCAGAACAAATTATTAACCTCAAATTATTATTCATATACAGGAGCGTACTTTTGGTGCCGCTGACGTCATATGACGCAATTTGAGATATAGATGCTTGGAAACTAACACTGCGCCCCCTATGACTTCAATATCGGTTTTCACAAACTAATTTAACCGACCGCTTTCTGAACTGACCATTAGGCAATGCATTTTGTCAGCCATCAATGCTCTCGGGCGTTTAACCTTTTTCCAGACCGCACCAATCTAGATGGTTTAACTTAGAATGCGATACATATCCGAGTTATTTATATATTGGGAATTAATTTCAAAGCAAACCTTTCGCAAACATTCAATCAGATTTGAAACTTAAACTAAGGCACTATGGTTGAATTTGTACCTAAACCTATGTGGTTGATATAATGCTTCTGCCTGGAAAAGGGTTAATTGTTGGTGAACACCGAACTAAGTCAACTATTTGCGTTTACTATTTACAACTAGGCAAGGAAACTCCTGACAAAATGCCGCAATACATTCCATAGTGATAATAACTTCAGTAGCAAAGCAATAATGTTACGAATAATTTAAATAGATTAATATTGTCGCTATCTTCTAATAAACATGACAATGTCAGTTAATTATGTTTTTATGTACATACACAAAAACAATTAACTGACATCTGATTTGAGACATCTCAAGTGTCAATATCAATAAACCGTAAGAAAAGAGGTCGATAAGTATGTAGTCAATGCTAATATAAAATCATGCTGTATGTAATTTCACGTCATTGGGCTGTCATCGGCACCAAAAGTACGCTTCCAGATTATGTCTTTTAACCTTTTCAACGCTATGTCAAATACAAAACTAGAGCCAATTTCAACTTTGCATCATAGATACTAAGGTCTATTTTGCGCTGTCAACCATGACGGAATTATCCGTCAATGGCGTTGAATAGGTTAAAAGAATAACACAGACTAACAGTCCTCTAGCCGATATTGGTTCGTCAGTACATCG
Source organism: Acleris holmiana (assembly GCA_949316455.1). Lineage (NCBI taxonomy): Eukaryota > Metazoa > Arthropoda > Insecta > Lepidoptera > Tortricidae > Acleris > Acleris holmiana. The sequence goes on along the minus strand of OX438782.1, from coordinate 2,474,434 downwards.
TATCACCGACTGTTAAGTGATTTAACACTTTCACAGTCCAGTGCGCCACATAAGGGTCACTAAGAAACGACCAGCCCCCTATTTCACCATCTTGAGAATGACACGTGACAGGTGACAATAAAAAATAAGGCTGACATCATTAAACATCGGCGACAGGTGGCAATTAGGTAGCACTAGTGATGGATGAGACACGTTTTTCAAGTGTCTTTTCTGATAAGATAAATTAACAAATTAATACCTAAAAATAAGTTGAAAAGTCACTTTCATTACTGAGACTGCATCCAAAGGGTAATCAAAGCTAGGAATAGTATTATGTAAAAAAAATATAATAAGTATTAATAACTTATTACAAAATTTAATAAGTTGAAATCAAAGGGAACACCAACAAAAATACGCTGCAACATTGTTACATCACTAGTCTGTCAGAAACGTCCAATGCTTCCTAAATGCCACGAGTTGCCGATGTTTAGACATCATGTACACTGAAATGTCCCCTGTCGTAGGCGTTGTAAGGATGGTTAAATACGGGCTGGTACGCACTCAGATCAGGACAATATCTTTGTGAATGGTGCTGTCCATCCGTTTGAGGACTAAACTGTATAGACATAACATTTTGTATGGTGAGTGTTAACTTGTTAAGGTTTCAAACATGTCTTCAGAGATTTTGGCAGACTTTGGACTGCTGATTAACATCGTGAGGCCCACCGTACTACAAACAAGGACATTTTTGTAAGTGGTAATTTGAATCTACCAGCAACGAAATTAAGTTCATTTACCTTCGATCTTAAATGCCATTTTGTGAATTTCAAACAAATAAAAATGAACTTTGTACTCATTAAAATATACATAAATACATACATAATAACATCACTCCTTCATTCCCAGAGTGGGGTAGGCAGAGCTACAGAAGTACCAACAAATCTAAAAAGACTTCTTTATAATTCTGTAACCACAATTTGCACAATCAGGCAAAGAAGTTTACTAGTGTATCAGTGACAGGTTGCAAGCCCATCGCCTAACAGTACTTACTACAAGCCGTTATTCCCTTAGTCGACTTCTATGAAATTCCTGGAAAGACATGGAGTGGCACTATTCCAACCCGGCAACCACACGGAATAAAAATATAGGTTAAACTAAATAGCCTTGATTATGCACCTGGCACACCGGGCCTCACGGGGTTACGCGTTAGTCTGTGGTGCCCTTAATGCAGCAACAGCTGTTAAGATTTTTATTTGTTTATCTTGCTGCATGCATCATTTTTCACGTACATAAAAACATACTAGTCCACTGAAACTTAATAACTAATTAATAATAACTATTACATTTTAGCGTAACCAAAATACATCCCTTTATTAGTGTTTTTCAATTCTCTAAGGTGCGTCCCGCCAATCAAATTGGCGTTGGTTGGGACAATGTATAAAATATTAAGTAGTATGGTGAATTGAGAACACTAACCAGTCACAGTTGAATTCGTCGACAGCTCGTGATGCACGCGTCAAACCCATGCATGACTAAAAATGGGCGATTTCAGAGATTATTTCGGAAAAAAAACATGGAAGGAAATTTAAAATATTTTAGGAACATATATATTTTCACCTAAGCGCCTCAAACACGGTGGTTTTGCTTTTTAAAGACTGTATACAAAATTCGGTTTTCTTCTGCGGGCGCGAGACAAAGTAACTTTTTAAATTATTTTCCACAATAAAAAGGAGTTCGCAGTGTGGTGCCACGCGGGCGGCTTGGTACATGCATGCATGGTTGGGTTGGTATATACATGTCGTTTAGTTTTAACAAGGTTTTCTTTTTAACCTTAAGGTAATTTTCCAACTCCTGTACTTTTATCTGCTATTTATAGTCAATTTCATAATTTTAAATATCAACTGTCAAAAAGACCTCGTGCTACACAGGCGCCATCTTGTGAAAAAAGTGATCGCGGTAGCCCTTATGAATAAATAAGTTAACCACAGACACTTACATAGTAGTTTTCATGTTTTCTGCTCGTTTATTGTTCTTTGCTTTAATATTTATTTGCTATAGTTTGTGTTAATAAAGTTATTGTTTGTTTGTACTGTAGTGAACCCGATTTCTTTTGTATTTCGGGAAGAAACCGATGCCTGAGCGAAGCTGACGTCTATATGAACTGACAGATTGAATGAATTAACACACGGTGGGTCATTTGAGGAAAGACCTAAACACTTAATTGCACAGCTGTGATCTGTTTTAGCAATAGGGTTCCACTGTGGGTACGGAACGCAACAGCAGTGTTCGCATTGTTGTGTTCCGGTGTGAGGATAAGACAACCGGTGAAATTACTAGCATAGAGGCATAACATCTTAGTCCTCAGGGTTAGCAACACATTTGAGGTCTTAGGATTATAGTCTTGAGAATTCAAATGTCTTTGGGTCTCAGATTCCACTTACCATCAGGTGGCCTGAGTGCTCGGGTGCCTTCTTCTTAACATAAAAAAAAGCATAAGTACATGCTTTATAGTGTTATACCAACGATACCAAGCAGTACAAACACCACATATATTTGTGGAATTATACATATGATGGAGAATTCTCGACCGATAAACGATTAAATCTGTCAGTTAATTCAAACGTTGCCATTTCTACGGATTCAATAGGAAATTTTGATTAAAACGCCTTTGTAAATAATGGAACATTCCTTATGGACAGTTATCTCTTTACAACACGGACGTATTGGACGCCACCTCCCTTATGACTATGAAACAGAGGGCGGAATTTCTCGTGGCAAAAATTGAAATGTCATAGGGACTTTTCCTTATCGATATTGTGTGATCACTAATCTCTTTGTTATTTTAGTTTTCATTTATATAAAAATGTAAATGTCATTATTGATTCGCATTTAGTTATTGTTTTCAACAATACGTGAAGTTCTAAGATTTAATTTGTAAATATTGTGTTAGTTTTGTCTAAAACACATGTCTTTATTAACGGTAAATAACTAATGAAAATAAAGCTAAATCTGAGACATAGAACTACACAATAATAATGAAAACTACACCTACATTTACCAAAAACTATATTAATCTAAAAGACCGCCACCAGAGGGCATTGTTAATATTGCACAATTATTTTGTGTATCGATAGGAGGTTTAATTCTATTTGGTAAAAGATCTTGTGCCACGTGAACCAGAACTAACTTGTCGATAGTCGATAAAATACTTCGTCCTATCCCTATGACATATCAATTGTTGCCATGAGAAATTCCGCCCTCTGCTAATAAAAGAAACAATCAGTTTACCAACAGCGTTACTTGTATCTAAAACTAGCTCTGTGTATACCTAGTACATTTACACTTACAACTACTTTTAAATACTATTCGGCACTTGTTTTAATCAATATTAAGTATCTAAACGCATCTGTCAAATTGACAGTCGAAATAGTCATGTTATTTTGTGAGACACATCGTCGGATTTTCGGTCTATCACCTTTTCTTTGTACCTCGTGACGTCCCTTGGGTCTCTTGATACACGAGTATATGGGCGTTTAAAAAAAAAAGTACATAGTGAAGGGATTTGATTAAAACAAAACTTAATTGATTCCTTTGAACAAAACTTAATTGATTAACGAAAGTTTCCCGGGAAACTTTCGTTACACAAAGGACGCGATCGTGATTTTGTTTTCATGAAGCCTTTAAAACTATGTTTTTCTTTTTTGAAAACGACTTTATAAATCCACCCAACATCAGTTTTTGTTGTAATAACAGTGCCACTTTCATGGACTTAAAGCATGTGCTAGACGGTTGTCGACGAGCCTTTCTGCAGAGGTGACCTTGACTGAGGATCGGTCGGTTGACCAGGGCTCGGATACCGGTTATATTTTCAAACCGTTATCATGTACTTGCCGCCTTAACCCTTTTCCTTTCGGTTCCGTTCGCATAAACCGGTATAAATAACCGTTTTTTTTAAAAACCTTTAAGTATAAAAGTTCTTTTAGAATTAACCGGTATAGAGCTAAAAACCCGGTTTAACCAGACGCACGTCACGCGCCATAAACAACCGCCGCTTAGTGTTTTTATTCAGTGCAAAACTTTTGGTGTCTCGACTCGCCGCTCGTGGATTAAAACGGTTAATTAAGGTTAAAATAATGTTCTCAAAACGTTCGCGTGCCCTGGAAAAGTTCGGAGCTAAACCGAAAGAAAGCGGTATTAAGCGGTATTTATTAAACCGGTTCCGAGCCCTGCGATTGGCAACAATCTCCTGACTTGAGTGTGCTTTCATCGAATTCAAAATAGGGAGCCAATGAAATTTGAAAAAATTGGGAGATTCTGTAGCACTGTTGTTTTAGAAAAAAAAAATGCTTATAATATTTTTATGACTTATCATTATAATTTTAGGAGTAAATAGTTTATAATATAAGCTACGCGTCGTACGCACTCTCCGCCCTCGCCGGCTGCCGCAGTGCATTTGCCGTGCGTTGGTTGGAAACACGGTCGCCGACCGCGGTTGGCAACGCACTCCAGTAAATGAAGGTCATTCAAGGTCAAGTCGGGCAACATCAGTCTAACGGACAGAAATTGACAAGGTCACCTGTGCAGAAAGGCTTGTTGACGACCGTCTAGCACATGTACGGCAGTGTACGATCCACAGCGTGTACGCTATTAAATAATTCGTCGACGCACGCGTCAAAGTAGTGCAACTCTCACGTGGTACGGTTCCCACTCGCGGCTAGAGGGCGACCTCGGCGTCGTCGAGGTGCACGCCGGGGTCGCGCGCGGCGAGCTTGAGCAGCGTCTTCTTGACGCGCAACGCCGGGAGACGCACCGCGGCGTTTTGGTGCCAGCATTCGCTAATCAGAGCTGCTAGACCAACCATCGTCTGAAACGGACGTAGAATTCACATTATACGAAGAAATAGGTTTTGATCAAAAAATAATTTGGAGTAGAATTTTGATTAAGAAAAATCATGCTGGACAATGTGTGGCCTCTAAGGCCGTGTTGTTTGATCAGTAGTTAACTGAATTAATTGTTAAAATTCGAAATAAGAATCGAAAGTTTGACACATTTCCTTGAGATTCCACTTTCCCAAACACATGGTTGAGAGAGGTGATGGCTGAGATACGCGTCATACTCGTGAACGGGTGCAAGGACTGGTTCTTCAGTTTATTATTCTAGTAATGGCTTTTTACGTAGAGACCTCGAATTATTTTAAGTATAATGTTATTAGCCTTAAATTGGCAATGATTTTATTTGTTTTAGCTTTAATAATTATTATTTATAACTTTATTAAGTACTTGTAATGTAACTTACTTTTAAATATTACTGTACTTTATGTTTGAAAAAATGACCTTAGCTGCTGGAGTTTCTTGGCGCTTCTTCTCCGCAATGATGGTCTTGTCCGAAGCGCTAGTAGATTGACTTCATATTACCGACGTGTGAAAGAGCCATATGGTGGCCTATTTACTGAATAAACATTTAGATTTAGATTTGATTGTAGATTAAAGCATTAGTTATGATTCGTTACCGGATGCGTGTGCGCAGGGATGGCGGGGCGCGCGGCGTCGACGGCGACGAGCTTGCGCATGAGGCTGTGCGGCGGGTCGCCGGGCGCCAGCTCGCTGTAGGGCGCGCGCGCCTCCCGCGCCGGCGCCACGCGCCGCGCCAGCTCCCACAGCACCAGCGCCAGCGCGTACAGGTCGCAGCGCCGGTGCGCCTCCAGGCACGTCACGTTCATGCTGCAACACAACGCGTTACACTTGTGTACTTCAACGTCAACATAGAAGGAGGTGGATAGAACTGTTGCGGGTGTAGCTACCTCTGGTGCAGCAGCTCGGGGCAGGAGGTGGATAGAACTGTTGCGGGTGTAGCTACCTCTGGTCCAGCAGCTCGGGGCAGGAGGTGGATAGAACTGTTGCGGGTGTAGCTACCACTGGTCCAGCAGCTCGGGGCAGGAGGTGGCTAGAACTGTTGCGGGTGTAGCTACCTCTGGTACAGCAGCTCGGGGCAGGAGGTGGATAGAACTGTTGCGGGTGTAGCTACCTCTGGTGCAGTAGCTCGGGGCAGGAGGTGGATAGAACTGTTGCGGGTGTAGCTACCACTGGTCCAGCAGCTCGGGGCAGGAGGTGGCTAGAACTGTTGCGGGTGTAGCTACCTCTGGTACAGCAGCTCGGGGCAGGAGGTGGATAGAACTGTTGCGGGTGTAGCTACCTCTGGTGCAGTAGCTCGGGGCAGGAGGTGGATAGAACTGTTGCGGGTGTAGCTACCTCTGGTGCAGCAGCTCGGGGCAGGAGGTGGATAGAACTGTTGCGGGTGTAGCTACCTCTGGTCCAGCAGCTCGGGGCTCATGTACCGCACGGTGCCCTGCGGCGCGCGGGGCAGGAGGTAGATAGAACTGTTGCGGGTGTAGCTACCTCTGGTCCAGCAGCTCGGGGCAGGAGGTGGATAGAACTGTTGCGGGTGTAGCTACCTCTGGTCCAGCAGCTCGGGGCAGGAGGTGGATAGAACTGTTGCGGGTGTAGCTACCTCTGGTCCAGCAGCTCGGGGCAGGAGGTGGATAGAACTGTTGCGGGTGTAGCTACCTCAGGTCCAGCAGCTCGGGGCAGGAGGTGGATAGAACTGTTGCGGGTGTAGCTACCTCAGGTCCAGCAGCTCGGGGCAGGAGGTGGATAGAACTGTTGCGGGTGTAGCTACCTCTGGTCCAGCAGCTCGGGGCTCATGTACCGCACGGTGCCCTGCGGCGCGCGGGGCAGGAGGTGGATAGAACTGTTGCGGGTGTAGCTACCTCTGGTGCAGCAGCTCGGGGCAGGAGGTGGATAGAACTGTTGCGGGTGTAGCTACCTCTGGTGCAGCAGCTCGGGGCAGGAGGTGGATAGAACTGTTGCGGGTGTAGCTACCTCTGGTGCAGCAGCTCGGGGCAGGAGGTGGATAGAACTGTTGCGGGTGTAGCTACCTCTGGTGCAGCAGCTCGGGGCAGGAGGTGGATAGAACTGTTGCGGGTGTAGCTACCTCTGGTGCAGCAGCTCGGGGCAGGAGGTGGATAGAACTGTTGCGGGTGTAGCTACCACTGGTGCAGCAGCTCGGGGCAGGAGGTGGCTAGAACTGTTGCGGGTGTAGCTACCTCTGGTGCAGCAGCTCGGGGCAGGAGGTGGATAGAACTGTTGCGGGTGTAGCTACCTCTGGTGCAGCAGCTCGGGGCAGGAGGTGGATAGAACTGTTGCGGGTGTAGCTACCTCTGGTGCAGCAGCTCGGGGCAGGAGGTGGATAGAACTGTTGCGGGTGTAGCTACCTCTGGTCCAGCAGCTCGGGGCAGGAGGTGGCTAGAACTGTTGCGGGTGTAGCTACCTCTGGTCCAGCAGCTCGGGGCAGGAGGTGGCTAGAACTGTTGCGGGTGTAGCTACCTCTGGTGCAGCAGCTCGGGGCAGGAGGTGGATAGAACTGTTGCGGGTGTAGCTACCTCTGGTGCAGCAGCTCGGGGCAGGAGGTGGATAGAACTGTTGCGGGTGTAGCTACCTCTGGTGCAGCAGCTCGGGGCAGGAGGTGGATAGAACTGTTGCGGGTGTAGCTACCTCTGGTCCAGCAGCTCGGGGCAGGAGGTGGACAGAACTGTTGCGGGTGTAGCTACCACTGGTCCAGCAGCTCGGGGCAGGAGGTGGCTAGAACTGTTGCGGGTGTAGCTACCTCTGGTCCAGCAGCTCGGGGCAGGAGGTGGACAGAACTGTTGCGGGTGTAGCTACCTCTGGTGCAGCAGCTCGGGGCAGGAGGTGGACAGAACTGTTGCGGGTGTAGCTACCTCTGGTGCAGCAGCTCGGGGCAGGAGGTGGATAGAACTGTTGCGGGTGTAGCTACCTCTGGTGCAGCAGCTCGGGGCAGGAGGTGGATAGAACTGTTGCGGGTGTAGCTACCTCTGGTGCAGCAGCTCGGGGCAGGAGGTGGATAGAACTGTTGCGGGTGTAGCTACCTCTGGTGCAGCAGCTCGGGGCAGGAGGTGGATAGAACTGTTGCGGGTGTAGCTACCTCTGGTCCAGCAGCTCGGGGCAGGAGGTGGATAGAACTGTTGCGGGTGTAGCTACCTCTGGTCCAGCAGCTCGGGGCAGGAGGTGGATAGAACTGTTGCGGGTGTAGCTACCTCTGGTCCAGCAGCTCGGGGCTCATGTACCGCACGGTGCCCTGCGGCGCGCGGGGCAGGAGGTAGATAGAACTGTTGCGGGTGTAGCTACCTCTGGTCCAGCAGCTCGGGGCAGGAGGTGGATAGAACTGTTGCGGGTGTAGCTACCTCTGGTCCAGCAGCTCGGGGCAGGAGGTGGATAGAACTGTTGCGGGTGTAGCTACCTCTGGTCCAGCAGCTCGGGGCAGGAGGTGGATAGAACTGTTGCGGGTGTAGCTACCTCAGGTCCAGCAGCTCGGGGCAGGAGGTGGATAGAACTGTTGCGGGTGTAGCTACCTCTGGTCCAGCAGCTCGGGGCTCATGTACCGCACGGTGCCCTGCGGCGCGCGGGGCAGGAGGTAGATAGAACTGTTGCGGGTGTAGCTACCTCTGGTCCAGCAGCTCGGGGCAGGAGGTGGCTAGAACTGTTGCGGGTGTAGCTACCTCTGGTCCAGCAGATCGGGGCAGGAGGTGGATAGAACTGTTGCGGGTGTAGCTACCTCTGGTGCAGCAGCTCGGGGCAGGAGGTGGATAGAACTGTTGCGGGTGTAGCTACCTCTGGTCCAGCAGCTCGGGGCAGGAGGTGGATAGAACTGTTGCGGGTGTAGCTACCTCTGGTCCAGCAGCTCGGGGCAGGAGGTGGATAGAACTGTTGCGGGTGTAGCTACCTCTGGTCCAGCAGCTCGGGGCTCATGTATCGCACGGTGCCCTGCGGCGCGCGGGGCAGGAGGTGGATAGAACTGTTGCAGGTGTAGCTACCTCTGGTCCAGCAGCTCGGGGCAGGAGGTGGATAGAACTGTTGCGGGTGTAGCTACCTCTGGTCCAGCAGCTCGGGGCAGGAGGTGGATAGAACTGTTGCGGCTGTAGCTACCTCTGGTCCAGCAGCTCGGGGCAGGAGGTGGATAGAACTGTTGCGGGTGTAGCTACCTCTGGTCCAGCAGCTCGGGGCAGGAGGTGGATAGAACTGTTGCGGGTGTAGCTACCTCTGGTCCAGCAGCTCGGGGCAGGAGGTGGATAGAACTGTTGCGGCTGTAGCTACCTCTGGTCCAGCAGCTCGGGGCTCATGTACCGCACGGTGCCCTGCGGCGCGCGGGTCAGGAGGTGGATAGAACTGTTGCGGGTGTAGCTACCTCTGGTCCAGCAGCTCGGGGCAGGAGGTGGATAGAACTGTTGCGGCTGTAGCTACCTCTGGTCCAGCAGCTCGGGGCAGGAGGTGGATAGAACTGTTGCGGGTGTAGCTACCTCTGGTCCAGCAGCTTGGGGCAGGAGGTGGATAGAACTGTTGCGGGTGTAGCTACCTCTGGTCCAGCAGCTCGGGGCAGGAGGTGGATAGAACTGTTGCGGCTGTAGCTACCTCTGGTCCAGCAGCTCGGGGCTCATGTACCGCACGGTGCCCTGCGGCGCGCGGGGCAGGAGGTGGATAGAACTGTTGCGGGTGTAGCTACCTCTGGTCCAGCAGCTCGGGGCAGGAGGTGGATAGAACTGTTGCGGCTGTAGCTACCTCTGGTCCAGCAGCTCGGGGCAGGAGGTGGATAGAACTGTTGCGGGTGTAGCTACCTCTGGTCCAGCAGCTCGGGGCAGGAGGTGGATAGAACTGTTGCGGGTGTAGCTACCTCTGGTCCAGCAGCTCGGGGCAGGAGGTGGATAGAACTGTTGCGGGTGTAGCTACCTCTGGTCCAGCAGCTCGGGGCAGGAGGTGGATAGAACTGTTGCGGGTGTAGCTACCTCTGGTCCAGCAGCTCGGGGCAGGAGGTGGATACAACTGTTGCGGGTGTAGCTACCTCTGGTCCAGCAGCTCGGGGCAGGAGGTGGATAGAACTGTTGCGGGTGTAGTGTAATGAAAGAAGGATGTAGCAGTGTCCTTTCATTGTTTTCTTTTTTCTATTTTGTTATGTCGAAATGTCTCGAAATCTTTTGAATAAAAAAGATTTCGAAATATGGAATGCCCGCCGGTGGTTTTCAGGGGGACGCTCCAGAGTCTCCAACGGACCGCGTTGGCATTCACATGTGAACTAATGTATATTTAAACGTTAAAATAAATGAAAGAATATATTAACACTGCAAGACGTATACTTTTATTCTACGTAGCTTAGTTGAAAGTGCGTAAAGTATTACGCTTAGGAATAGGCGCCTACGAGGCTTACATGTTGGAGCCGTACGGGGTATCGAGAATAAGAGAACCGAAGAATCTTCTCGCAAGCAAGAAGTGGAGTGCTCCTGACCTGAACCTGAGTGATATCTTTATTAACTTATTCTTGCTTTAAACTGTTCCCATATTAGTATTTTATTTTTGTGCGTGTCCTTCCCATATAGCATAGCAAAATGGCGACTGGAAAATATAATGGGCTATCTGATACGGAGGATTTTTTAATGCAGTACCAGGCCATTGGAATCATCAAAGGATGGTCTGATGAGCAGAAAAAATATGCCATCGCCGCATATCTAGATGGACCAGCCCTTCACTGGTTTAAGACAAATTTTGAGGAATTCACGACCTACGCAGTGCTAGTGGAAAAATTGAAACTGCAATTTCCTTGCCGAGGTGATTTTGCTCAAAAATTTTACTACAGAAGGCAGCAAAACAAGGAAACGCTGATTGAATATTTCTACGCCTTAGAAAACTTAGCTGTTAAAGCTAAAATCGATGATGAAAGATTCATAAGGCATTTTATTACATCTATGAACCAGCATCACCAGTGGCTGTTGGCATCGAAGTTATTTGCATCTAAAGAGGAACTTAGAAAAACAATAATGCAAATGGAGGACATATTTAATTGCGACAACACATATGCAAGAAATGTAGAATTGCCAGTTTTTAATCCAGATGTAAACTTCGAAGAAATCAGGAACCGCGGTGATCAGCCGATGCACACACCACGATTCGATGAGTCGACACCGTTCGGGACGCCAGCTACAATAGCGCCACGCAGAGTGCACTTTGAACCAGAAGCACCACGCGAGTCACACGATCTTCGTCCTCGTCCGTGTCCACGCCCACGCCCTTGGACACCACAAGAAAGTTCGCGAAGGCAGCAAGGCGCGGCGACGGCCAATGAAAGTTATCGATCCGATTATCGAGAGGTTACTCCTTCTTCATCAAGGCAGCACCCAAACTTCACGCCGCGTCGTTAGTAGATCGGGATGCGACAGGCGGCATGGATTCAAACCCGATCCTTGTAGATGTTTCTGTACCGATTATTCCAGTAGTAATAAATGGTATTATTTGTGAAGCACTCGTTGATTCAGGTGCGAGTGTCTCTTGTATCTCCAAATCCCGATGGGATAAATTATCCTTGGATTCTCAAACGCACGGACCTATGGCCTTGCGAGCGGTAGGCGGTTATGCAATCAATGTGCATGCCTCTGCCGAGGTAGGGATGCAAATTGCGTCAGTATATTATCGGCAACGCGTATTAATTATACACGATACGGCTGAAATAATCATACTAGGACAAGACTTTTTACGACAAAACCAAGCAATAATCGATTTCGCAAAGAGTCAGTTGACACTGAAAAAAATTAGTTCGGTGCCTTTCATCTCACGTCATAATGAGAAAAAAACATTTTTTTCTATATGTGCTCATGATCCTAATGAGTTTGTATATAATGAATCTTCTTTGAAGAAAACTGATTATATTTATTTTACAGATTGGGTGCAGCGCAATGAAAACTATTTGTTAAATCTTAACGACGAGAAACCGGTTGTCTTTGACGTGAATGATGGATTGACGGGCAAGCAAAAGACAGAATTGGATGGTTTATTGAGAGGGTTCCGCGACACTTTTTCTTTTGCAACCCGAGAATTGGGATGTTATAAGGATACTTTTATTTCAGTGAATACCACGGATGATGAACCAGTTCATAAAGCACCGTATCGGGTGTCGAATAAACAGAGGCAAATAATTGATGCGCAAGTACAGGAGATGTTGGAAAATGGCATAATACAGGAGTCAAGAAGTCCTTATGCTTCACCCGTTGTGTTGGTGGACAAGCCGGAGGGCCCACCAAGATTTTGTATCGATTTTAGAGCGCTAAACAAAAAAATAAGGATGGATTCGTACCCGATTCCAAGGACGGATGATTTGCTTGGTTGTTTACAGGGAGCCAGATATTTTGCTGACCTTGATATGAATTCAGGGTATTGGCAGTTAGCTCTGGGCGAAGGCAAAGAAAAGACGGCCTTCGTGACGCATACGGGGCTATATGAATTTAATGTATTGCCGTTTGGTTTGAAAACGAGTCAAGCCATGTTCCAGCGAGTGATGGACAAGGTGCTTGCAGGGTTGAAATACAAAAAGGTTGTTGTATATGTCGATAATATTTTGGTTTATGGTAAAACGTTTGAAGAATTTGTGTCGGCATTGGAAGAGGTTTTATCGCGGTTAAAATCGGCCAACTTAACCCTAAAACCGAGTAAATGCAAATTTGGGTACCAGAAAGTGACAGTTTTGGGACATGAGGTATCAGCAAATGGAATTGGGCCCGATGTGAACAAGATAAAGGCAATGAGGCAGATACAAACCCCAAGGAACGTAAAGGAGGTTAGATCAGTGCTGGGTTTGTACTCTTATTACAGAAAATTTATCGATAATTTTGCAGAGATCGCATTACCGATAACGAGCCTTACAAAGAAAAATAAAAGGTTTGTTTGGGCAGAAGAAGAACAGAGAGCGTTTGACAAATTGAAGGAGAAAATGTGTTCCGCACCGGTATTGGCATATTTCTCTAATGATAAGGATGCGATAACGAGAGTGTTTGTCGATAGTTCCGAGAAGGCGTTGGGAAGTTGCCTTTGTCAGGGCAAGGAAGGTGAAATGAAGCCAGTTGCATACGCCTCAAGAAAATTAAGTGCCGCTGAACAAAGATATTCAGTGACAGAGAAAGAATGCCTAGGATTAATATGGGCGATAAATTATTTTAAGCACTATTTGTGGGGAATGAAATTTCAGGTTGTCACTGACCATAGAGCGTTAATATGGTTAAAAAGCAAGCGTGACATGAACGGCAGACTCGCCAGATGGGCTTTATCAATACAGTCCTGGGACTTCGATATTGTATACTGCTGTGGCAAGGATAATGTCGTAGCCGACTTCTTGAGCAGAAATCCGTTGATCGAGAACCCGAGTGCAGAGTGTATGGAGAGAATTCCCGAACAAGAAGACGGATTCGTCTTATATGCGCTGAATAGCGATAGTATGAGGACGGCACAACGAACTGATTCATTTTGCCGCCATATTTTGGATCAAATGCGACAGAGCAATACGAATGTTTATCAAAATTATTTTTTGCAGGATAATTTATTGTATAGGAAAAGGGATGTTGGACAAGAAACGAGAAAGCTCTTAGTATTGCCGCAGGAGAAGTTTGCAGAATGTATGCTAGAATTGCATGATGAGCCAGTGTCTGGAGGACATTTTGGTTTGTTTAAGACATATGAAAAGTTTAATGAAAGATATTACATGTCCAAGGCAGAGAAAAAAGTAAACGAATATGTCAAGTCGTGTCAACAGTGTCAACTGAGGAATGTCAACAAAGTGATCGCACCATTAATACCGATAAATGTTGCAGATTTATTCGACAAGTTTTGCGTCGATGTGGTAGGGCCGTTACAGATTTCGAATAAACAGAATAGGTATATTTTAGTCGCAGTGGAATACCTCTTGAAGTATGCAGTGTGCAAAGCCGTGCCCAGAGCCACTGCGGAAACCATCAATGAATTTTTGGTTACCGAAATATTGTGCCGATTTGGAGGAGTTCGACAGCTGATAACCGACAAAGGCTCAGTATTTACTTCTAATACCATTAGAGAGACCGCAAGTCTTTTTAATGTGACGCTCACACATGCGACAACATATCATCCGCAAACAGTTGGTTTAGTGGAACGATTTAACAGGACATTATTGGGCATGATCTCAAAGTATGTCTCGGAGGAGCAACGAGACTGGTGTACGTATTTGCCTATGGTATGTTATGCCTACAATAGCGCGAAACAGGCTAGCACAGGTGTGGAACCGCATTTGATTGTGTATGGTAAGGAACCATTATATAAATCTGATATCGAGTTGCGCATCAATAATCTCCGGGTTTCAGATACGCTAGCGGATAAAATAACAAGATTGTCGATATTAAGAAGAAAAGTTGCCCGGAATATACAGCGCGCCCAACTGAAGCAGAAGTTTTACTACGATATCAAGGCCAAAGATATCTCTTATGATAGTGGGGACTTCGTAATGCTATACTGTCCGAAGCGCAAGTCTGGATTAAGCAATAAACTTGCTAGGAGATACAAGGGACCATTCGAAATTGTTACAAGGCTTTGTAATAATAATTATAAGATCAGGAAAGTCGGTACGGTAACAAAATGTATTATTGTTCATAGGAATAGGTTAAAGAAATTTCACGCTAGAGCTTAGTTATAAGGGTGTATATAATTGTGTATAGTCATGTATATTTTTTTTTTTTTTTTTTGTCTTTGCAGTTCGCTAACACATGAGCAAGCGTGAATAGCAATGAAAAGGGAGAGGAAAGTGAGATGCAGGCTTGTCTCCATGGGAACATTACGTCTGGTCTTATGATGAGAATTCCACTTTGCCTGTAAGGTGTGGAAGAAACTCTGTATGGGTTTCACCTCACATAACGCCTGACAGATGTTTTATATGGTGCTCAAGTCATGGATTTCATATCGTTTGTTATGTGATGGCGATATGGTTGGATGCTTATTCATGCTCTTATGATGTTATTATGGGCAGCTGTACTTTATTTGATTTAATGTGTATAATTATGTTTTTATTTCATGCGCATTTGCTGAGTTGAAAAAAAACTGATGTAAGAAGTCTGACGGCTGCTGTTAGCAGAAGGAACACTGGCATGCAATCCTGCCTTTGATGTGGAAGGCACAGGAAGTCCGATGTCTGGACTGCACCATGCCCGTCCCTTCTGTAGAGCCGTATCGTTGAAATTTTGTTTTAAACTATTATGTCTTGTCTTTTAATAGGCGCCAGCTCTTCGATAGCTTGGATGCTTGGCCCCGTATAATTGTTTGTTTTCAGATGTCTTTAATGGTGTTTATTAATTTCATGTACTGATGCTGAGTTAAGCTGCCATCTGGCGACGCTTACGTTCGCAAACTGTACTACTGATATATGGTTTTTTTTTAATTTAATGACATGTAATTAAATATCTTAGCACAGCTGTAGTTAGTAATAAAAAAAATTATTAGTAGATATTGATAGGAGATAACGATTGATGGTCTTTCAGAGCATGAATTCTTATCACGACTTAAATAGGTAGGTAAAACTAATATTCCTTCAGAATATTAGTTTAGTTGTCATGCCAAAGTGACATGACATATCTGATGTCATCTCACTTAGAAATAGTGCCTGTGGCACCATAGACAGTAACTCTCTGTCTGATGAGAGGGGATGTCTATGGTTCCGCAAGTAAAGGCGACTGTGTGCGCCAAACCCTAAGGCGTTAAATCATAGACACGGGTCTATTTGTTTTTTAATGTCGATACCAACCTCCTTGGTACGATGTTTAATGCTTTTGTAATTTTATGCTGGCAACGTATAAAGGGAATTGATTCTTTCTTGTTGACCAGGCACCTTCAGTGTTTGGGCTGTCAAGCATGTTTGACAGTAGATATGTAAGGTTAACCATGGATCGCGTCTTTTATTTTTGGCAGGGTTTTTGAAGAGTCGAAGTTTGCTATGGCAAGTAGCGCAGACGATGCCGATGACGCATGGTACGTCACTAACACAAGTTTTGGCATCAGATACGGTATTGTCACAGGAAATTATCCTGTAGAGCAGGACGATCCCCCATAATGTATTGTTCCCTCCTTAGGTAGTCATTAGGGTTTCGTATAGGATAGCATAGGTAGGGACCTTGCTTCCAGAGGGGCGAGGGATGTAATGAAAGAAGGATGTAGCAGTACATACTCCTTTCATTGTTTTCTTTTTTCTATTTTGTTATGTCGAAATGTCTCGAAATCTTTTGAATAAAAAAGATTTCGAAATATGGAATGCCCGCCGGTGGTTTTCAGGGGGACGCTCCAGAGTCTCCAACGGACCGCGTTGGCATTCACATGTGAACTAATGTATATTTAAACGTTAAAATAAATGAAAGAATATATTAACACTGCAAGACGTATACTTTTATTCTACGTAGCTTAGTTGAAAGTGCGTAAAGTATTACGCTTAGGAATAGGCGCCTACGAGGCTTACAGTAGCTACCTCTGGTGCAGCAGCTCGGGGCAGGAGGTGGATAGAACTGTTGCGGGTGTAGCTACCTCTGGTCCAGCAGCTCGGGGCAGGAGGTGGATAGAACTGTTGCGGGTGTAGCTACCTCTGGTGCAGCAGCTCGGGGCAGGAGGTGGATAGAACTGTTGCGGGTGTAGCTACCTCTGGTCCAGCAGCTCGGGGCAGGAGGTGGATAGAACTGTTGCGGGTGTAGCTACCTCTGGTGCAGCAGCTCGGGGCAGGAGGTGGATAGAACTGTTGCGGGTGTAGCTACCTCTGGTGCAGCAGCTCGGGGCAGGAGGTGGATAGAACTGTTGCGGGTGTAACTATCTCTGGTGCAGCAGCTCGGGGCAGGAGGTGGATAGAACTGTTGCGGGTGTAGCTACCTCTGGTGCAGCAGCTCGGGGCAGGAGGTGGATAGAACTGTTGCGGGTGTAGCTACCTCTGGTGCAGCAGCTCGGGGCAGGAGGTGGATAGAACTGTTGCGGGTGTAGCTACCTCTGGTGCAGCAGCTCGGGGCAGGAGGTGGATAGAACTGTTGCGGGTGTAGCTATCTCTGGTGCAGCAGCTCGGGGCAGGAGGTGGATAGAACTGTTGCGGGTGTAGCTACCTCTGGTGCAGCAGCTCGGGGCAGGAGGTGGATAGAACTGTTGCGGGTGTAGCTATCTCTGGTGCAGCAGCTCGGGGCAGGAGGTGGATAGAACTGTTGCGGGTGTAGCTACCTCTGGTGCAGCAGCTCGGGGCAGGAGGTGGATAGAACTGTTGCGGGTGTAGCTACCTCTGGTGCAGCAGCTCGGGGCAGGAGGTGGATAGAACTGTTGCGGGTGTAGCTACCTCTGGTGCAGCAGCTCGGGGCAGGAGGTGGATAGAACTGTTGCGGGTGTAGCTACCTCTGGTGCAGCAGCTCGGGGCAGGAGGTGGATAGAACTGTTGCGGGTGTAGCTACCTCTGGTGCAGCAGCTCGGGGCAGGAGGTGGATAGAACTGTTGCGGGTGTAGCTACCTCTGGTGCAGCAGCTCGGGGCAGGAGGTGGATAGAACTGTTGCGGGTGTAGCTACCTCTGGTGCAGCAGCTCGGGGCAGGAGGTGGATAGAACTGTTGCGGGTGTAGCTACCTCTGGTGCAGCAGCTCGGGGCAGGAGGTGGATAGAACTGTTGCGGGTGTAGCTACCTCTGGTGCAGCAGCTCGGGGCAGGAGGTGGATAGAACTGTTGCGGGTGTAGCTACCTCTGGTGCAGCAGCTCGGGGCAGGAGGTGGATAGAACTGTTGCGGGTGTAGCTACCTCTGGTGCAGCAGCTCGGGGCAGGAGGTGGATAGAACTGTTGCGGGTGTAGCTACCTCTGGTGCAGCAGCTCGGGGCAGGAGGTGGATAGAACTGTTGCGGGTGTAGCTATCTCTGGTGCAGCAGCTCGGGGCAGGAGGTGGATAGAACTGTTGCGGGTGTAGCTACCTCTGGTGCAGCAGCTCGGGGCAGGAGGTGGATAGAACTGTTGCGGGTGTAGCTACCTCTGGTGCAGCAGCTCGGGGCAGGAGGTGGATAGAACTGTTGCGGGTGTAGCTATCTCTGGTGCAGCAGCTCGGGGCAGGAGGTGGATAGAACTGTTGCGGGTGTAGCTACCTCTGGTGCAGCAGCTCGGGGCAGGAGGTGGATAGAACTGTTGCGGGTGTAGCTACCTCTGGTGCAGCAGCTCGGGGCAGGAGGTGGATAGAACTGTTGCGGGTGTAGCTACCTCTGGTGCAGCAGCTCGGGGCAGGAGGTGGATAGAACTGTTGCGGGTGTAGCTACCTCTGGTGCAGCAGCTCGGGGCAGGAGGTGGATAGAACTGTTGCGGGTGTAGCTACCTCTGGTGCAGCAGCTCGGGGCAGGAGGTGGATAGAACTGTTGCGGGTGTAGCTACCTCTGGTGCAGCAGCTCGGGGCAGGAGGTGGATAGAACTGTTGCGGGTGTAGCTACCTCTGGTGCAGCAGCTCGGGGCAGGAGGTGGATAGAACTGTTGCGGGTGTAGCTACCTCTGGTGCAGCAGCTCGGGGCAGGAGGTGGATAGAACTGTTGCGGGTGTAGCTACCTCTGGTGCAGCAGCTCGGGGCAGGAGGTGGATAGAACTGTTGCGGGTGTAGCTACCTCTGGTCCAGCAGCTCGGGGCAGGAGGTGGATAGAACTGTTGCGGGTGTAGCTACCTCTGGTCCAGCAGCTCGGGGCAGGAGGTGGATAGAACTGTTGCGGGTGTAGCTACCTCTGGTCCAGCAGCTCGGGGCAGGAGGTGGATAGAACTGTTGCGGGTGTAGCTACCTCTGGTCCAGCAGCTCGGGGCAGGAGGTGGATAGAACTGTTGCGAGTGTAGCTACCTCTGGTCCAGCAGCTCGGGGCAGGAGGTGGATAGAACTGTTGCGGGTGTAGCTACCTCTGGTCCAGCAGCTCGGGGCAGGAGGTGGATAGAACTGTTGCGGGTGTAGCTACCTCTGGTCCAGCAGCTCGGGGCTCATGTACCGCACGGTGCCCTGCGGCGGGCCGGGCTGCGCGCGCGCGGCGTGCGCGGCCGTCATGGCGAGCCCGAAGTCCGCGATGCAGCACTCCCCGTTCACCTTCACCAGGATGTTCTTGGATTTGATGTCGCGGTGGGCTATGGCAGGCTTGCCCTGGTACACACAAACATTAAATTTATTTGTACATTTTTTTTTTATTATTTAAGGAGAAGGCACAAGAACACTCAGACCACCTGATGATAAGTGGAATCTGAGACCCATAGACATTTGAATTCTCAAGACTATAATCCTAAGACCTCAAATGCGTCGCCAACCCTGAGGACTAAGACGGAATGCTTCTATGCTAGTAATTTCACCGGTTGTCGTATCCCCACACCGGAACACAACAATGCAAGCACTGTTGCTTGGCGGGTGGTTCATGGATAAGATGGTGGTAGCGATCCGGACGGACAGGGTCCTACCACCATATTTTAAAGACGCTTGCGGGAGAGCTAGTTGGGAGTGACCCTGCCTCTGAAGCCAGAAGTCCTGGTTTCAAATCCCGGTAAGGGCAGATATTTGTGTGATGAGCGCGAATATTTGTTTCTGAGTCTTGGATGTTTTCTATTTATTTAAGTATGTATTTCTCTATATAAGTATGTTTATCGTTGTCTAGTATGTACCCTTAGTACAAGCCTAGAGCTTAGTTTAGGACTACGTCAATTTGTGTGAGTTTGTTCTGATATTTATTTATTTTAAACGTGATTCGTAAAATCTTAACGAACTTTTAAAGGCATTAAAGTCCGTTGTCAATGGAGGAGCGCATAGCTCAGATCATGTGAAATTAATATCTCATCGATGGTTACAAGAATATTAGTTTGTTTTCATATATAAATTGTATTAAAAAAATCTGCTCAAAGTGAAAGACACCTTTAAATCTATAGATTATGATTATGATCCTGAGGGAATAGCAGGCGAAAATGCGGGAAACAGCTATTAATTAAATATTTGTAACGCGCTTTAGGATTTGTCTTCATTCAACTAAAGACTATTATAGTCTCTATGTTTAAACGCTTGTGAGAAGTAACTAAGATAATGATTATGAAACGGTTATTTTATGGCAAGGAAAACGCCAACGTGATGGTAAGTGGCATCTATGACCAATATAAATTTACACTCTCGAGACTTCAATCTTAACCTCCCAAGACCCACCATACGACGAAATTTGCCAATGAAATATGAACCTATTGCAAATGCAATAGAGTTAATTTTCTGGTTTGATTGTCCTTTATAAAAACAAAGGAAAACCTATTTTATTTCCTTTGCAATAGGTCTATTTTCTAATAAACGTATTATGTCGATTTTTTGTACGCGAGGCCTTAGGAGGTTATGACAAATGCGTTGCCAACCCTGAGGACTAAGACGGAATGCGTCTACGCAATAAATTCGCTGGTCGTCTTACCTGTGTGCCATGTATGTCCGTGTGTAGATGCAACAGTCCGTTGACGATGGACAGACTCATGACCATCATCTGCTGCCGCGTCAGCGTGGTGCGGCCGAGGTGTTCGTACAAGGAGCCCAGCGGGTGGAAATGGGTGATCAGCCATAACTGCGAACAAACACATAATTCATTGGAATGAATATCTTTACAATTCAAATGCTATAACTTAATTTCGGATGTTCCTGCACGGGTAGCACAAGTTGTATTTTCTCGCTTGTCGCTCAGTGCGTCTCCATCGTTACAGACTCGGTCGAAAGGGAGATCCGAGCGACAAACAAGTCGCGGACCACTTGTGCTAGCCCTCCTGATTCACATTTGTTAGTATAGGTCAACATTTTTTCTAACCTTCTTGTTAATAAATACATAACATTCTTCTTCAATTTAACAGCTAGGCTCTTTTCTTTTAGGGCCTGATAGGACTCGACGTCTAATTTCTTTTTTATTTGTTCCATGTACGTTATCCTTGGCCTACTTCTCTTCCGCTTCCCTTCAACTTTCTCTTCCACTATGGAAGGAAATACTACTAATGAGTAAGATTAGATTTATTTGGTAAGGCGGCAGTCAAACTTGACAGCAATCAGTGCATTATTGTACGAAACGAAATCCATTTGGAAGAATATACCTTGTAATAACTTCTCATTCTTATATAATTTCAACCAGTTATTAAGTGTGCAACTAAGTCTTACTATATTAGACTCAAGCTTTCAATACTGTCATAACCAATCTTACAGAACAAACATTGATGATCAATGAATATTTTGAAATTTTTCGTGTTGCTCTTGCATTGTTTGATATCAATATTTTTGATAAAGGGCCATTGGTTAAATCAATTACTTTAAGGAGTGCTTCCGCATCAATTTATTCTGGAGATCCACAAGGGAGCATCCTAGACCCACCTGCTGCAAGAGGCATGAAAATTAAGTGAATATATTAGTAGTTACCTGTGTGCAGCTAGTTCGGCTGCTAGGTCGTTGCTAATGCCTTCGATACTGTCTTATAATAAAGCTTACTCTGCAAACCTTGAAACTTCGGTATTCGCGGTGTTCTTGTAGCGTGGTTTGTAAGCTATATCTCTGATAAAAGGCAGGTCAGTAAAGCAGTTCTGTGAGAGGTGTTTCCGTACCAATTTATTCAGGAGTTCCACAAGGAAGCATCCCAGACCCACCCGCAAAGAGGCATGAAAACCGCACCATTTTCGTAGTTACCTGTGTGCAGCTGTTCCGGCTGGTCATGTCGCTGCCGACGTACGCCAGTATGTTGGAGTGTCGCAGCAGCACGGTGCTGTAGATCTCGGTCTCGCGCCGCCATGACGCTTCGTCGCGCGAGAAGAATATCTTCACGGCCACGCTGTCCGCGCACCAAAGGCCGCGCCACACCGAGCCGTAGCGACCCTGATTTATTAATTTCCGAAATTATTATAATTGTGCTAAAAATGTTGCATTCGTTTAAGTTAGTCTGTCTTCATTCATATATTCAAATTTGAAATTTCAGCTTAGATACTATTAGATAGTAGACTGTACTTTCTTTAACGTTTTATCTCGAACCCGGCACGTGACAGGCATATTCTAGTGTGGGACCAACATATTCTGTTCCATTTGTAAATACTTTTGTTTTATTTTCTATCACTACATGTGAAATGCTTTAAGAGCGCCAAGCATACATGAAAGTTTAATTTAACCTTGTGTGTGTGTGTGTAGTCAACTTAACGGGAAAAGGTGGTCACTTTTTTCAGTTAGGTTGCTCACTCATAGTCCGATTGTTGTTAAGTTATGTCACTATAAATTTTATATTGATTTGTACAACTGTAAAGCGCTCTTTAATTTCAAGAAATACTTTAGTTTATTAGAAAACACGAAAAGTAATGAAGGCGCCACTGGACGCTTGGCGTTTCCTTAATTTTATAGTTGCAATTTGTAACTTACATTTTTAGATAAATAAAACTTTTTTAGCAACGGATGAGACAATCAGAGGCCGTAGCCAAGATGCGTTCGCTAACTAGCGTTTTTATTCGTTTTGTTTTTAAACCAATCGCGTCACTGGTAGACCACGTCATACCAAGTCACTATTTTCCTTTTTTTAAATTATAAGAAGAAGTCACACGAGCACTCAGGCCACCTGATGGTAAGTGCACTCTGAGACTCATAGACATTTGAATTCTCAAGACTATAATCCTAAGACCTCAAATGCGTTGCCAACCCTGAATACCAAGATGGAATGCCTCTATGCTAGTAATTTCACCGGTTGTCTTATCCCCACACCGGCACACATGCGAACAGTGGTGCTTGGCGGGTGGTTAATGGATAAGATGGTGGTAGCGATCCGGACCACCACTAAGCGTGATCTACCAGTGACGAAAGGAATAGAAAATAGAAACGCTAGCAAGCGAACGCGTGTTGAGATTGTGGAGTACCTTCCCGACGCACTCCAGCAGCGTGACCTGCTTGCTGAGCGTGCGCTGCACCATGAGCGGCAGGCCGGAGCCCGAGCCCGAGCTCAGCGAGCCCTGCAGGTACTCGCGCAGCGTGGAGTCCCCGGCCGCCGTCGCGCGCACGCCGCTCTGCGACCCCTCCAGGCCTGGTGACCATTGTAAATACACAGAGGACCATCTCACACAAGACGACCTAGGCCGAAACAAAGCTCTATAGGTAAGACAACGATAAACATACATACAAACATAAATAACATCACGCCTTCATTCCCAGAGTGGGATAGGCAGAGCTACAAAAATACCAACAACTCTAAAGCCTTGTTAATAATTCTGTAACCACATTTTGCACAATCAGGCCAAGAAGTTTACTAGTGTATTAGTGACAAGTTGCAAGCCCATCGCCTCAAAATACTACAAGCCCTTATTCCCTTAGTCGCCTTACGACATCCACGGGAAGACATGGAATGGCACTATTCTAACCCTGCAACCACATAAGGTTATGATAAACATACTTATACAGAGAAATACATACTTAAATCCCGTTACCCCGTGTGTTTGCCGGATTAGAATAGTGCCACTCCATGTATTCCCGTGGTATTGTAAGAGGCGACTAAGGGAATAAGGGCTTGTAGTACTGTTAGGCGATGGGCTTGCAACCTGTCACTAATACGCTGATAAACATCTTAGCCTACTTGTGCAAAATGTAGTTACAATATTTTTGTCTTTTTGGAGTTGTTGGTATTTTTGTGACTCTGCCTACCCCACTGGAAATGAAGGCGTGATGTTATGTATGTATATACATACTTAAAAAGATAGAAAACAGTAACTCATCATTCCACCGAAAGCTATATTTACAGAAACCATGTTTTTAGGATATCTAAAACATTAATTATAATTACGTACGTTAAGTTAGGTTAGACTGGTGACTGACAAAAAAGATCGACGGGAAATGCCTGGTCACTGGCTCATATCCGGTTCGAAGCACCAGTAAAGTAGTAAAGGTCTGTCAAAAGGATGTAAGTATCAATTTGAGGAATGAGTACCGACGAATTAGAAGACCGTGTTTCACATAAAGGTGCTATAATCGTGCAGGTCAATCGTACACTGAACTGAATCTATGACTTGTGCACGCTAATGAATGAAATTGGAATTAGGTTAAATGCATAGAAAATGTACATGCTTGCTTGTAGTTGTTGCAAGGTGTTTCGATGAAATAATATGTTCTCATAGAAAACTTTAACATTGTGGGTGGCGTCTCTTATAACTAGGCTAACAGCATTAGATTAGCAACATAAATAAACAAATGATTAAGACAACTAAACTGTACCTTCATAGAAAGCGCAGGTGACTTGTGGAGTGTACACGTTGCTAGAAAAGTAGTTCGAATCTGCGCCTAACTTGTGAAGCGCCGCTTGGGACACTCGCAACCTGGAAAATAAAATATTGTTGTTACTATAGAGAAAAAACGAGGTCAGCAAAAATAATTGTGATGTATTAATGGCATGGGAAGATAATCCATCTGATGGTATTCAAATTCACATGCGCCGAGTCCTGCGCGAGCACGGGAGCGAGCCCGGGCTCGGGGCTAGTCTCCGTGAGTGGTGGACTGACCTGTGAGTCTTCCGCAGGAGCAGCACGGCGGTGGCGGCGACGGCGGCGAGCGCGAGCGCGGCGACGGCCAGGCCGGCCCCGAGGCGCCACGCCGGCGCGCGCAGCGGCTCCCCCGACTCCTGCGCGAGCGGCGGGAACGAGCCCGCGTTGCACAGGTCGCCGGAGCAGCATATCACGTTCACCTGGCCGGCGTGCCGCTTGCTCAAACTACGAGTCAAACAACGCAAGATGACGATACGAGTTCAGCACGCATGGAAACCTCAGGTTTCCGTATGTAAAATAAAGTCCGTTATAAACTGACACGCACTAAAGTATGCACTCGCGTACTTAGCAAGCCGTGAGACCCAGTGTACTACAGGAGATACATAAACAAGACAATTTAGCTAAGACTTTATTCAATGATTATAAAGTTTATTTTCATTTGATACAAAAGTGAAAATGGCATTTAATAAACAAATGTAATTGGACTTTATTCCTTGGCTGGTGGATTCAAATTTCCACTTAAAATCTCCCTGATTGTAGTATAGTGGGCCTTACAAAGATAGACTTCTAGATTCACCAATTTGAAAGTCTTACACTAACACTTCAAGCTACATCAAGTATATTGAGTTTTTTTGAAATTACTCCCTGATTTAAGAAGTTATTAACCGACGTCAAAAATGGAGGAGGTTCTATGTTGCACAATATGTATTTTATTTTTATTTCACAGTTTTCTTTGTCAACTGTGGACTAAAAACAAAATACCGCCTACAATAACGCAAGAAATAACTGCTTTTAAAATGGTAGGTTAGGTCAGTCCAACTGAAGTCGGCGTCCCTCAATATTTCTAACCAAGCTGACTTGAGCTATTATGAAACTATGAACATTAACAATTGTATGAACAAAATTCGGGTGGGTGAGTACTTTTCCCTGTGAAAGTAGTTACATTACAATTCTTTCACTTTTAAGGCTGTCCGTCTGTGGAAATTCCTTCCTATTTAGCTGCGGCACGCTAAATCGTTACCTATCTTTAAGAAACTTCACCATGACCATTGTCTCAGTTAATTTCTCTCTCTGTTTCACTATGAATTACCTACTGTCGTGTCGCCGTTTCTTTTTCCCCTGATGTGGATGTATTAATATTTAAATATTATTATCTATTTATTTATTTAAGTCATTATTTATAACGTATTTATTAGTATATTTGATTATCTATTTATTACTTTGGTAAGCGTATATTTATAGCTATATTATGTTTTAGAGCTAGCATAGTTTTTTGTTATTGCTGCAATTAGTCTGCACCACCTACTGTATAAAATGTTTTAATTTGACACCTTATCCCTTCTAAGGTTGCCTGGAAGAGATCGCTAATCAGCGATGCACCACCTGTTGTTTACGTGGGTCTTTTAAATTGTGCTATTTCTCTATGTTTTTTGTTTGGTGGACAATAAAGTGCTTTGTATACTAGCTATCCGTCAGCGCCTTCGCCCTGCTGCAAATTTTTGACTTTCCCGGTCTTCTTCCTACCTTCTCCTGTCGATAACGAATACAACAAAAAAAAATAGCGAAATCGGTTCAGCTGGTCTCGAGATTTGCGCTTAGCAACACGGATTCATTTTTATTATATAGATTACTAGCGACCCGCCCTCGCTTCGCTCCGGATTAAAGTATTATACATATAAACCTTCCTCTTCAATCACTCTATCTATTAAAAAAAACCGCATCAAAATCCGTTGCGTAGTTTTGAAGATTTAAGCATACATAGGGACAGACAGCGCAAGTGACTTTGTTTTATACTATGTAGTGATACATACCCCTGAGGCGTCTTATGGCGACACGTAAACTGCGCGTGGTCGCTCGCGACGGAGCACCCGCGGGAGTACCGCAGCTCCCCATCGGAGTCCCTCACGGAGGACTTGTAGCAGAACAGGGCTTCCGTGCACAAAGTCACTTCACCCATTAAACATTCCTGCCACTCGCATTGGTGGCATTTGTACCTGGAATAAAATAAATTTGAGACTAACAAAAATTAGCGCTTTATAGCTTAATATTTCATAAACGGATTTCTTATTCGAAATACTGATTATAGTACATAATATTCTGAAAGACCTATCCAACGACATCCAACACTATAGGGTAGACGAGAAAAAAAATACATCCCCACGTTACGTGTAGGGGAGGCACCCTAAAAAAATGTTTTATTTACATTATATTGTACCACTTTGTTGGCGTGACTTATATGCATATTCATGCCAAATTACAGCTTTCTAGTACTAAGACTATAACTATCCTAGTTTGACTACGGAACCCTAAAAATGTTTCTTGTATCCGCTGTAATCTATACTAATGTTATAAAGGGGAAAGATTTGCACCAACTTTTCCTAAAGTGATTAATTTCCTAAAAATATTGAGCAACCATTTTTTTCCGGAAACTATATACATATATTTCAGGATTTATTTCCGGACTATTGTGTAGAACTCTTTAGGTTAGGTTAGTTTTATAAAAAATCATGAGATATTAACAGTTTCAGAATAATGCTTTTGGGAAAGGAATCAGTTTGGGAAACATTTTTGTATAAAGATCAACATCTCTACATTCTATTCTTTTACCTTTTTATTCTTTGTAACTTTTTGATTATGTGTGTTGTGTTGCAGTGTGTTTTTATCAAATAAACGTTTTGAGTTTGAGTTTGTTAAATAAAAACTTACCTCTTATCATATTTCCTTGGTCTGATGGTAGCACAGGAAAAGTAATACACAAAATACATTAAGTTTTGTACAAAAAGCATCACTGTTAACTGGCGACTAGTGAACCTTATTGCAAGGTGACAAAGTTCACAAATGGTCAAATAACTGTTTTTTTTATTTTTTTTTATTTTAAGGAGAAGGCTCACGAGCACTCAGGCCACCTGATGGTAAGTGAAATCTGAGACCCATAGACATTTGAATTCTCAAGATTATAATCCTAAGACCTCAAATGCGCTGCCAACCCTGAGGACTAAGATGGAATGCCTCTATGCTAGTAATTTCACTGGTTGTCTTATCCCCACACCAGAACACAACAATGCGAACACTGTTGCTTGGCGGATGGTTAATGGATAAGATGGTGGTAGCGATCCGGACGGACCCTGCACAGGGTCCTACCACCACTACTGTGTCGCTGATGGTATAATAGAGAATTTAAAAGAAAGCCCCAGCTACGGTAAATGGTTACAAGCTTCCTTACTCACAATGACACTGACGACTATATGTTGTTATCGATGAATGTCAAAGGAATCTACGGGCTAGGAACAATTCTCTGTTGTGGGCACATTATGTGCTTAGTTCCGTTTTTAGTGTAGACATTGTTAGACACATGAGGATGACGACAATTAGTAAGTAATGTACTTGATTATAACGCACTACATGTTCATTCTGGGCAGCACTTGGTACAACTCCCATACAAAAATAGTCAATCTTCATTGGCAATTTTTACGCACCCTCACTATTTCCAAACTGTTTTAACAAAGCAATTCAATAAAGCATAACCATTATTTAATTACCTTGGTTGCTGTACCATCATCCTGTGGATGGAGTCTTTGTCTTCGATGAGCTGAACGTCTGCCCCCGAGCTGTGCGTGGAGTTCTCGTCCGTGGCCACCAGCCCAGGCAGACCGAAACCTCCTAAAACAATACCACTTGTACTGTAATGACATCAAACCAATATACAATAGTAATATAAATAGAACAGTGGTTAGTCTAGTGGTTAGTCTTCAAATAAAAAGGTATATTGCGCAGCTTGCATGTGTGCGTGCCTCAACTGTACGCCATAACAAGAAAACTCAACAGGGGGGACTGAGGCAGTTCAGTTGGTGTTATGCCATTTCCACGTTTGGTTGCGAGCATATTAAGTATTTAGCGAATTTAGTTTAAAGAAACTAACACCAATCTATGTAACTTTTGTGCCATGCACTGAATAAATAACAAAAATCGAGTTTTATGTTTGATAAAGATTGATAACTTATAGGTTAAAAGGTCATCAGTTTTCTCACAACATTTTCTCTCGCATTTTAGAAAAACCCTGCGCTTATGTTATAATAATGTAATCTAATTATTATTAATAATCACAGGATAATCTCACACAAATTGACCTAGTCCCAAACTAAGCTCTAGGCTTGTACTATAGGTACTAGACAACGATAAACATACTTAAATAGAGAAATATATACTTAAATACATAGAAAACATCCAAGACTGAGGAAAAAATACTCGTGGTCATCACACAAATATCTGCCCTTACCTGGATTTGAACCCAGGACCCCTAGCCTCGAAGGCAGGGTCACTCCCAACAAGGCTAGCGTGTCGTCAAAATCTGTGGCTTACTATCTACTTAGGTTGACTGGTAGAGAATACTTGTAGCATTAACCCCTCGTATGTGGGAGGTCAAAAAGTACCAAGTTCTAGTCTCTTCTGATTACGATAATATCGTAAATATGGACTATATTATAGTCCATAAAATTAAACTTAAAAAAATACAAAAAGATATCCAAATTTTGAGCACCGATCCGTGCCTAAGCATACAAGGGGTTAAGTCCCCATTTTGTACACCATTTTAATTTTAGTGCAATTGAAATGCATAAATATCCGCATAATAAATAAAACTAAAAAACCTCAGAAGAACAGGGGTGTTTGACAAATATTTATTTCCATGATAAATCGATGGACACGAAAGAGAACCCTAAAAAAAAGTTGACACATAGCAAAGCACTGATACAGCACTTCTTTGTAAAACGTGAAACAGATAGTCACACAAACAGCAAAGTCCAGCAACAACATGTATAAGTATAATATAATATAAACAAAACTAATCCTTTCAGTTTTACTCATGAATTGTCCAGGTTTAAATAAAAAATATTACACCCTAAGGCAGAGGTAAGTATACAAAAATTAATCACGATTACAAAATTACATGAGTTAAGAGAATTAAATATATTTTTCTACGGCAAACTTGTTAAATCATAGTCGGACCTCAATAGAAATAATCAAGAGGAACGATTACAATGTTAAAAAGCATACTGTAATATTAAAAACAATAACTGGTTGTTCGTGTAAAAAAAAACAAAGAGTCTCTTATACAGCCTATAGCGCACGTATAGTTATGAAATTTGGTAGGTCTATGTAAAGTAAGTTGTTAAATCAATTTAAGTTATTAAATCTTATATAACGTACCATTGCAAGCATTTATCAATAAAATTGTGAACAAACATCCCACAATGACAGTGTCCGCCATTCTACGTTCATCATAACAATGTACTGCGTAGTCCAAATAGCGCTCTCATTAAAAACAACAAAAACAATGGTTAGTTTTTATACGAAATATAATTTACCATTTATTTTAGATTATTGTTACAATGTAAATAAAAATAGAATACAATCTGTGATAATAAAAAGATGTTTACATCTATTAAAAGAAAGTTTATGCTTCCGGTCATTACCGACTGCGTTTAGTAACGTGTGTCGCGGTTTAAGACATTCAAACTAGCTTGGGTAGAAGTAATTAATAAACACATAATGTAACTAAACACATTCAACAATTTGTGTATTTCATTTTATTTTAAGCTCCTTTGTTCTATGAGCGGTTACTTTCACGAGATTATATAGATATAATTCTTCTGTACAAGTCTATCTATACGTGTATCAGCTACTTTATAGTCGTTTAAAAAGGACGTTATTCGACTTGTTTTATAAATAACGGAAATATATTTTTAAATAGATTATTCTAATTCTGAAATTAAATCTTATATCATAAACATATAACTTGTAATTTGTTATTATTTAAATAGATCGTCTTTGATTATTTGATAACGTGGAGTCGTGGACTTGTTCCATAATGCATGTGCAACATGCTTTATAAACGGACTAGCATTTTTCGGTTATGTTTTTTCATTTCGAATTCCGTTTGAAGTTTGAAGTTATATCTGTCTGACTGAATAATTCCAGATAAAACAGAACCTGAAATATTTACTGAAAACAAGCTAATTAGTGTTATTTCAAAGTTTAAAGTGTGAGATATTCAATATGCCCAGGACAAAAAGACCCGTTCGCACTCAGGAGAAATCCGGAGTCAAAGACGATGTGTTGAAGAAACTTGACAAAATCGGTATGTTGTTTACATTATTAACCCCAATTTTAATGAAAGTTATCACTAATTTTATTTGTTTATTAGTTACGAGTATTACCACTTAGTTACTTTCGGTTGATATCCCGTTCAACGTTTCCTTTTGTTGCAGTGGCAGAGCAGAAGGCGAACATTGATTCTCGCGTTCAGATGGAGTGTCGGAATGTGGAACTTGCGTTTAAGATTCTTCTTGGCAGCATCAGCAACATACATTTGAATAAAACAGTCGGCCAGCTGGTGAGATTGTTTTATCATTGAGATAGTGCTTAACTTGTGAGAATGACTAACTTTTACACATCTTAATGCTATCAGCGCTTCCCAAGAGATAAAAAGATACTCAACATTTGAACTTATAGCCAACTTGGTTATTTAATTATTGTGTTATGGTGCCAATGAGATAAATATCATAAACCTTGCTTCAACATAAACACTGGAAGGGTACTCCAATTGATGGCAGTCTACCACTACTTGTTTTTTACAAAACTTTTCTATACACAACAGTATTATGGAATCAGCTTATTCCCTGGTATTTCTGGACTTCTCTTGACTTTGGGACACTATTTTTTTAGGGTCTAACAATAGCAAGTGGCTGAGCCACGTGTTCCTGGGGATCTACTTTGAAATCCGTAATTCGAACTTCGTCTATTGCTATCCCTTTTCCTCTCGATGAGCAAATAATTTGCAAAAAAGTGGCAATCTGAAGTTTGAATTATGGATTTCAAAGTAGAGCCGCTGGGCTGCTATATTTTGTCACCCACAACTTGGCACTTGGAAGCTCTTGCTATGGTTACTCCCTTATAGGCTGTCTAGTGATCACTTTACAGATCACTCGCTCGCTACCCGCGCCTCGTGTAATAATTATAATATATATGTTCAAAATGGATCTAGACCATTTTGAACTTAGATTGTCTCCTTCTCACAGCATTCCAGCTGGTAATGCAAGCTAAAGATACATTATTTATGTATATGTGACATATTGAGAGCCAGTGTGGACTAGCTCCTAATTTACTAAAAGAAATGCACATTCATGAAAATTATCAACAAGTTTTTTTTAGAGTTGTCGGTATTTCTTGTATCTCGCCTCTCGCCTACCCCACTCTGGGAGTGAAGGCGTGATGTTATGTATGTATGTTATGAAATGCACACTCGAAAGAATTAAATCAAATTCAAAGCTGAGCGCACAGTTTTCTATACAAAACAGATGTGCCTGTATGAAGTGTACTGCCCATATCACAATAATATATATATATATTTAAGTAAAGAATTGATTTAAGCAAAGACACACGCACACTTGCATACCGCAAGATGGGGTGAGATTTGCAGGGTGAATAGAAATACAATCTAAAATAAGTAATAACATGTTACTAATAAGAACCAATATGAAATTGACTAGTCTATTGGAAAATGATGTTCAAATCTCAGTCTTATAATTAGTAGAATATGCTTTAGTTTAGGCTGTATTTCAATTCACCCCACGCATCTCTATTCACCCCATTTTACTGGTTCTTTTCTGTCTTCCTTCTGAGCCAGCGTTCATTGTTTACCTTAACTTGCAACCATTTAATAATCATTATTTGATTCTTATTTCCAGAAACATGACCTACACATCAAAGAGGTAGCAAATCCCACCAGAAAGACCAGGAATTCAAGCCGTTCAGCCTCTCATGATGATGGTATGTTCATAATGTATTCTTGATTCATTCTTGGGAGAAGTAACTTTTTTTCAATCATTATAATATATCTGTGTATGACATCTGTACAAGTTATTTGTCTTCTTTGTTCATGTGTTCTAATTACTTGAGCACCTATGTCAATTCTCAATTTTATTTTGATATAATAAGGACTTGTTATTATTTATGACCGACATGCATAGCAGGCCCTTATTTCACAAAAATGATAAGGACAGAACACAGTTGATAATTCAATTTACGTCGCACAAAGTACGCATACTAGCAGTGGCGTAACTATACCATCTGAGGCCCTTGGCAAATTCTTTGGATGCGGCCCTAGACCGTTAGTACCGTTACTACAAAAAATTATTAAAAAACCGGGCAAGAGCATGTCGTGTAGGGTAGGGTTCCGAAGCCGTTAAGTACTACAAATGTAAAAATCCACAAGTAATAACAATTTTTCCGTTTAAAGTTAATTGGTGCCGACTTAGATGATTTTAGTAGGTATAAACACTTTAATAGCCTGTATCTCAAGAACCAATGATGTCTACATAGTCGTGATAGTTTTCCTTTAAAATTTGTTATATGCTCTTTCATTTAAGATTTTTTACAGATTTTTAGTATTTGTAGTTTTTACTGTAACAAAATTAGCGTTTTAAAGCTTAATATTTTACAAACGGATCACTTAATCGAAAAATTGATTTCGCAATCCCATTTTTATTTTTGTTAAACCTATTCAACGACACCCCACGGCATGGAGTAGACGAGAAAAAAAAACCTCCCTTCGTCACGTGTAGGGGTGGTACCATATATATATATATTTTTTAATTTAATTTTACCGCTTTGTTGGCGTGACTTATATGTATATTCATGCCAAATAACAGCTTTCTAATACTAAGAGTCTCAGAGCTAGGCTGCGGACGGACGGACAGATGGACGGACGGACGGACGGACGGACGGACGGACATGGCGAAACTATAAGGGTTCCTAGTTTGACTACGGAACCCTAAAAATGTTAAGTTATTTCTGAGCTCGCGGCCACTTGTGGCGGGGCTCTTTCGGGTCGGGGGCCTGTGGCATTTGGCAGCCCTGCCACCCTTTAGTTACGCCACTGCTTACTAGACATCAACTGCTGATTATATAGAATTGTCACCTATCGTCAGTTATTGTCATTTATCAAATAGGGGCCAGGTGGTACCAATTTGCAACAAAAGTAGACACGCATATCAAACGCAATACACTAACTTTTGACCCGTTTATTAAGAATTTATATAGAATTAAAACTTGTTAAAAATTTAAAACTTCTTTTAGTTGTTGTTTTCAGCATCCTCATATTATTTACGTAATATTTCAATTCAACGATATTAGCTTAAACATTTACGAATTAAATGCAAATTTCTTTATAAGGTCCTTATATTTTAAACATGGGACAACAGCTGTGACGTCATTTCTGTGGTCTATTTTGTATAGAGTGTTTTTGCAGGGGGTCTGAACTACGACTTTTTAAGGCTTGATATCTAATGAAAAAATTACACGACAATTATTTCGCGTATAGAGTTATTCCTCTCTTTCATAACACTTTCAAGAGAGCGTAAGAAAAAATAATGCATGTTCCCTATTGTGCAATTTCTAAAGCCGTAGCATTGCTGTTTTGAATTCGAGGTCTGATAAAAGTAATCCAGCTTAAATTGTAGAATATAGCTATCTTCGATTACCTCATGGTCTATAACTGTATATAACTGTGGTACCCGTTCACGACTAACCCAACCATTCGTACGTTTCCACTAACCGGGCGCTTTTGGGGCAGGCTATCTCACCGAGACGTCGCAGGGCTCCGGGGACCGGGGCAAGACACAGATGGGTAAGTCTTTTCTGCTTTGACACTCGCTGGCCAACTTTAGCGGAATTAAAGTTGTTGATTTCTCATTTAATTATTTATCCTTGTAAGCCAGTACCATGCTAGAATATTTTTTTTGTGAGAAGAAATTTGTATCTAGCAGCGAGGAAATAAAGTTCAAAAACGTTTGCTCTATAATACCAATTTTAATTTCTAAACAAACAAAAATGGACTTTATTCTCATTGCATTGTAGTTTAAATTAAATTGCCTTGATTATGCACATCGGGCCTTACAAGGTTATATTTCCATTAAAAGTGTTATTGGTTGGCCAGTGTTAATGCTCTGTAAAATCTATTATCATCCTACTTGATCATTATAGTTGTAATATTGTTAAAGGTGAACTGAATTAATGTTGGTTTATCATTAGTGCTCAGCTGGACGGAGCAAAACTTTAACAAAACTTGTAAAGCTGACATAAAGGCGAACTTACAAGCAAGAAAAATAATAATACTTTTGGCAGATTAGTGTTCAATTTAACACTAAATGAGAGTCTCGGGTTTGGTTTAAGGAAATTAATATTTTCATGGCATAAAGTAAGTTTTGTTAAAAGTTTTGCTCTGTCCGTGCCAATCACTATTTATCATGTAGAGTCAGTTACAGTTTTGTCTATCCATCGAATATACCTCGCTTTACGCGTTTCTTTCCACAACTGAGATAAATCATGCTTTTGGATTATGTGGTCACACCACTAAAGACGCCAATCGAACAATCAGTGCAATCGCGTAAAACGAGGGTTTTGGCGCGAATTACAAGAACAAATCTCCGCATTGCGGGGCAGCGGTAAGCTCGGTATGGCCTAGTGTTGTAACGGACTCGTGTTCTGGGAATCCTTTTTATTACTACGAACTCAAATGGCGAGACTCGACTCAGTACATAGGAATCTCTTTATTGCAGAACTTCACCAAGGAAGTCCCGCGAACTAAGCGAGTCTCGGACTCGAGTCCTTTTTGGGTGAATCAACTTTTAAAGTCCTCCTTTTCTACACGCTAATAAAAACTTACTAGAATATGTGAGATTGATAATGGTTTACACATGTTAAAATTAGATAATCAGATTTTCGGATTTCACTATTCATAATCATAAACCAATTCTATAATTTTGTAAAAACATGGTAACACAGTGGAAAATGCACGTTTTTCATACAAAACCCGGGGACAACGTCGTCCCCTGCGTTACCTGATATATTTGTGTAAATCATAGAAGATTTTTTAAAATTGTCAGCTAGAAAGTAAGTTTAATTGTCTGATTTATTCAATATATTGACCACATCAAAAAAAAAATTGCATTGTACCAAATTAAGGTGACATAGTGAGACATGTCGAAAATTGGGAAGTACCTTAAAAGTTGATTCACCCTTTTATGCGTTCGAGTATTTTGTGGTAACGAGTCGTACTTGAAACGTATTATTGTTTGAACCCACCTCACCTTCAACAATGATATTTACAATACAGTTCTTAGTACGGTGGTGTAGCTGATGTAGCTTTTATAATATATATTTGTATTTAGTTATGTTTCATATTATTTTCTCATGCATTTATTGATACTAAAAAAATTCGCAGCTAGACTCGGGAGTCTTATTGTGAATCGAGCCGCGATTCTAATTTGGAGACTAATAGTCACGGTGAAACACTCCAGTTTTTCGAAGACTAGGTATAGAGAAAACGAGTTGATGGACTCACGCTCTATAGTTTACTCACGTTCGATACTAGATTCACTTAATAGACGACTAAGTTTGACGAAACTTTAGCCTAGTTGGCAGTGACCCTGTCGAAACCAGCGGTCCTGGGTTCAAATTGCAGTAAGGGCAGATATTTGTGTGACTAGCTCGAATGTTGTTCCCGAGTATTGGATGTTTTCCATGTATTTCTCTATACAAGTATGTTTATCGTTGTCTAGTACCCATAGTACAAGCCTAGAGCTTAGTTTGGGACTAGGTCAATGTGTGTAAGATTGTCCCCGATATTAATTTACACAAAATTAGCAGTCCGGAACCTTTTGGCGACTAAGGTCCATAAGTAAAAATGACTAGGTATAAAAATGACTAGAAAGAAAATTGGAGAGGAGGTTTATTGACTAAGTATAAAAATGCCGACATTCAAATACTATTTAACATTAAATATTATTCGAACTTAGGTAGTGTCGACAGAGCTCCGCTGCCGCAGAGCTCCTATTGCTGGGTGGTTGGCCCTCCGAACCTGCTGCAAAACTAACATAATACCCCGGCCGGCGAGAGCAAAAATGCTTCTGCTCCTAGTGCTTAATTAAATATCGACTATTCTATCGACATACATAAATAAATGTTCACCTCGATCTTCTATATATTCCGCGTAATCGGCTATCCAAGTACACTGTTTCTTCTTGCGTGGCATGGCGGGTCGATAATATAAATGAATTAAATGATGCTAAATTAATTTGTCTCAATGTAATTTCTACGATTGACACCGATTGATTTGAGTCAATGTCAAATAGTAGTTGTTTATTATCGCGATATACACATATGATATGAAAGAGGTCTATTAGTTACGAGTATGTGAAAAGTATCTATTTACAACTGTCACTCACTCTTATCTATCACGAACATTACCGTGAGTATGATAAATTGATTATAATTGTAATCAGTTGATTGAAATAGTACACATACACATAACATCACGCCTTCATTCCCAGAGTGGGGTAGGCAGAGCTACAGAAATACCAACAACTCCAAAACGACTTAATTTGATGATTCTGTAACCACATTTTGCACAAGTAGGCTAAGATGTTAACCAGTGTATTAGTGACAGGTTGCAAGCCTATCGCCTAACAGTACTACAAGCCCTTATTCCCTTAGTCGCCTCTTACGACATCCACGGGAAGACATGGAGTGGCACTATTCTAACCCGGCAACCACACAGGGGCTTGACTGTGTCGACTATTCTATCGACATCCATATGTCGATAGAATAGTCGATATTTAATTAAGCACTAGGAGCAGAAGCATTTTTGCTCTCGCCGGCCGGGGTATGATACATAACCTAAACCTACCTACGTATTTAAATGTCTGTATCTTTATACTCAGTCAATAAATACTTCTCTCCAATTTTCTTTCTAGTAATTTTTCTACCTAGTCAGTTTTCCTTATAGGCCTTAATCGCCAAAAGGGTCCGGGACTGGAGTATTTTGCAACACTAGTATGGTCTGATCGACCCTACTCGTGTGATGAGTTGGTTGGCGTCCTCAGGTCCGCCGTCGACGGGGCGCGGCGCGCGCTCGCGCTCGGCGGACGCGTCGGCGCGCAAGATGGCCGCCAGCGCCGCCAACACCGCGCGCCGCCGCTCGCGCTCCGTCTACCGCACGCCCGCCTACAACAAGCTGGGGGCACACCACTACCCCGTCATCACTCCCAAGGTACCCCACACATTACATCACGCCTTCATTCCGACAGTGGGGTAGGTTAGGCATACGGAATCACAAACAAGTCGAAAAAAAAAGATAATTGTGGAACCACATTTTGCACAATCATGCTAAGATGTTTACCAGTGTATTAGTGTCATGTTGCAAGCCCATCGCTTAGGCCGGCTACTCACACACCTGCTGCAGGGGCAATACCGGTCGCACTGTGGTTGGAGCAATTTTAGGCTGTTCTCTACACACTAGCCTGCCGTTCAGTGTGTAACTGATAGTCCCGCTGAACGCACGTCCACGAGAATGCCTCCTGTATTGTCGAAACACCAGAGGATTGGTATCGCCTTGGCAATTTCTGTGGTGCTACCAAAAAAAAAAAGGAAGAGAAGATATTGGGTGAAGTATTGGTTGCAGAAACGAAGCAAATTGTGCCACATGAATATTATGAAAGAATTGGAAGTAGATGATCTTAGAAACTTTTTGCGAATGGATATTGATTCTTTTGAAGAGCTCCTGGCTATGGTAACACCATTAATAGAAAAGCAAGACACATTAATGCGGAATGCCATAAGTGCTAGAGAACGACTAACTGCTACACTAAGGTTTTTGGTTAACGGGCAAAGTTACGAGGATTTAAAATTAAATGAACTGACTGGAATTGCCCCAATCCTACTACACACGCAGCAACCTTGCAGGGCGGTAGACACAATCTAGGGAGCTAGGAAGGTCTTGCGCCCCTGCCGCCCTGCCGCAGGCCCAATCTAAAAATTGCTCCTGCTTGCCTACACACATCACAATTAAGGAGGCAATCAAGGGTCCAATTCCCATATTGCCCCTGCAGCAGGTGTGTGAGTAGCCGGCTTTAACAGTACTACAAGCCCTTATTCCCTTAATCGCCTCTTACGACATCCACGGGAAGACAAGGGGTGTGGCAGTATTTTAACCTGAGAACTACATGGACAATTATTATGTATGTAAAAGTAAGCGCAGGGAGCTTTCGTGTTGTCTTGTTCATTATCATAATTATCAAAATAGGTACAATAATTAATACAGTTAGAGACCCGAAAAAATATTTTTTTGCTACTTACTTAATACCATGCAAATGTTAACTATGTATCCATACTATTATTATAACAGTGAAAGTAACTATCTGTCTGTTTGTTACGCTTTCACGGATAAACCGCTGAGCCGATTTAGATGAAATTTGGTATGGAGATAATTTGAGTTCCGAGGAAAGACA
Source organism: Acleris holmiana (assembly GCA_949316455.1). NCBI lineage: Eukaryota > Metazoa > Arthropoda > Insecta > Lepidoptera > Tortricidae > Acleris > Acleris holmiana. The sequence goes on along the minus strand of OX438782.1, from coordinate 2,435,757 downwards.
TAAAGTAATTTTTATCCCGAAACATTGCACGATAAACGAATTCTACGCTTATGGAGCCGCAGAAAACAGCTAGTATTGTTATATTCACAGGACCTATTATATAATTATTAATTATTATGATTATTAATCCTTAAACAGCACGCTGCGCTTCCCTATAACACTGAAACTACTAACAAAAGGCGGAGAGACATAGTTTGCCCTAAAAGTATAGGAACAAAACATGCGTTCTCTAACAGATTTTTCGTGTTTCTCGGACCACTTCTTTACAATAGATTGAATGCCAAAATTACAATATTATATTCTTTTCACTGTACTTTGCATGTATTTTTTTCATTTTATTATTTAACTTAGTTTTGTAAGTCCTCTTACGCCTGAAACACAGGAACTTCCTAGCTCAGGCACGCTAGTTATTTGTCTTTTGGTATTTTTAGCCTAGTGTTATATATTGTAAAGTAAGTGATATGAATAAATATTTATTATTATTATTATGATGACGATGATGGGTGCAATATGGTGACGAAAGCATAAGATGGATAAGACTTTATTGAATTTCGAGTAATATTTATACAGGGTGTTAGGTAATGAGTGGATAATCCTTGAACTACGGACGGATAGAGGGCACTTAGGACGTTATGAAAAAGCTAAAATAGGTCTAGTAAAAGTCGCATGGTTTTCGAGATATTTGGACTTTCAATCGGATTTTTTGTCATTTTTACTTATGTCCATGTTACGAAAAATCCTTAATTTCATGTATTAATTCATACTTTTTTCACTTTTTTCTTGCATGGTTAGAATCACTATGAACTAAGGAAGTTTTTTTAAGCTACATACATGCCAAGTTTTTTTCATGACAACTTTTTGAGTAAACTCACTAAGTTACTTTTTTCATACTAAGAAATCCCCGCGTTTGTTTTTCACGTAGTATGGAAAAACAAACTTTGTGCGTTTACTCAAAAAGTTGTCATGAAAAAAAACTGGGCATGTAGCTTTAAAAACTTCCTTAGTTCATAGTGATTCTAACCATGCAAGAAACAACGAAAAAAAATTGAATTAATACATGAACTTAGGGGTTTTTCGTAACACGGACATGAGGAAAAATGACAAAAAATCCGATTAAAATGACCAATATCTTGGAAACTATTAACAATTGCTGAACATACATGGGGGTTAAATCGATAGCTTATGAGCTGCTCTATCAGCCCTATTCGGGTTGTCCACTATTTACCAAACACCCTGTAGATAAAAATATACGCAGTTTTAGTTATACACAATTATATCAGTAAGTATAAATTTTTTCTATGTAAGTGGATAGTGAACCATAAAAATAATGGACTGAAAATAATATATTATATTGAAAATGTTATGATTATTTAGTACAAAAATGAATTTACATAACTATTTTGCAATTATTTCCTCTTTTTAACCCAATTGACGACACGCTAGCCTAGTTGGTTGGGTTCAAATCCCGTATGGGGAGATATTTCTGTGATTAGCTTGAGTATTTATTCCTGAGTCTTGGATGTTTTTTTATTTAAGCATATACTAATTTGTGTGACATTGTCGTGGGATATTTAATTGTATTCATATCCATATTACGTATATCGTCCATTAGTTATAATAAATTGCAGAGAGTTGTTGAAGGGTGAGTTGCCGGCAGGTGGCGCCGCACACGCCGCTGACGGTGCTGCGGCAGCCGCGCGCGGGCGAGATGGTCGTGTCCATGTCGGGCTCGCCCGTCATGGTGCCCAACGTCTGCACGTGAGCGTTCTTACTCACTTATTGTCTTTACTAACACTTTCAAAGGGTGATGGGCAATTTTGTATGGACCCCGTCCCCCCCCCTCCAACAGTAACGGGCTGCAGGTCTATATGTTCATTAGGACCCAATAAAAGACAAAATACTTATCTTCGTAGCAAAATCAATGGGAATTTTTTAATGAAAACAAAGGGCCAGGCAAGGCAAATCATCTACTCATTTTCAAACAAATTCCATAGTTCCATACGATAAGATTATGATTTTTCAAGAAAACCCCATACATATGGTGATCGTCGCCATAGAAAAAATACATCATATTGCCAAGATCTATAAACTGGCACATGTTTCATCACTGTTGGTGGGTGGGGACATTTTTACCCATCGTCCTTTATCGATCCATTTTGGCCCTTCAGACAGAGTCACGACCTACAAATAATACCTTGAACCTTGGTTAATTTAGCAACCAAACACTACAATTTACAACTTGGTTAAGTATTTTCGAAGTTGTTCTCTGGTTTGAGAAATTATATTCGCACGTTTATTTCGAGAGTGACACTATGCTAAAATGGATTTCATTCGAAAGTAAATATTTTCTAACCGCAATATTGTCACTATTGCAATGGTTTTGTTTTTAGTTTAGTGTCACTCTTGAAATTAATGTGCCATTTGTAAGCAGTTGTAAGTACAAAAGAGTGAATGTTGATTAATGTTAGGGTCATACACAGAATTAGGTTAGCGTTTTTCCTGTGGACACGCCGGAAGTTAACGTTTTTAAAGCCTAATTTTCTGGCCAAGCCTATACCCGCATAAACGGCGTCAGGACTGCATTAGACCTATCATATAAAATAAAACTTATATGCACACAAGCTTTTAACTATTGACCACAGGAAAGATAATTTTAACGGTTAATTAATATTATCAATAGAATAGGATAGTATAGAAAGTATTTATTCATCGCAAACAAAATAACAATATTTTTTTTAAATAAATTTACGTTTATTAGGGCCCCTCTCGGCATTGTGCCGCAGTGGATTTTCAGAGGGACCCTGACTTAAAACTAACCAAATATTAACAATAACACCCCTCTTTTTGCGTCGGGGTTAAAAACAATATCACAATACCGGCTGTCGATTAATATTAATTATTTATTTATACAATTTTGGTAGGATGTTCTAATTACAATGTGTAGGTAGGTACTGTCAACCAATTTGATTCCTAGGCCACTATGTATTTCGTACATCAGGAAATATGAGATACGAGGTTTTTTCAAAGTAGTGGTGAAATGTACCTTGCTGACGTACATGTTAAGGAGTATTTTGCACCTTATCAAATTTGTGGTGCGTATTTCTCTGTTATTTGTTGATGTTTGTCACGAATAAATGTATTTCTTTCTTTTCTTTTAATGTTCTTATTTTTTTTGGTTGTAAGTTTTCCTTTATATCAGCTTTACAAGTTTTGTTAAAGTTTTGCTCCGTCCGGCCGATCATCACTACATAGTATAAAACAAAGTCGCTTTTTCTGTCCCTATATCCCTATGTATGCTTAAATCTTTAAAACTACGCAACGGATTTTGATGCGGTTTTTTTTAATAGATAGAGTGATTGAAGAGGAAGGCTTATATGTATAATACTTTAATCCGGAGCGAAGCGAGGGCGGGTCGCTAGTTCCTTATAATATAATATAAATCTTGTATAGTGTAGTAGTGTACATAGATTATCGTGTGTATCGTTCCAGCATGGGGTCGGAGGAGAAAGCGAACTGCAACATAATGCTGACGGACGGCACCATGCTGTCGCTGCAGCCGCGGCAGCTGCGCCAGTCCAGCGCCTTCATCCCCTTCTCGCTCATGGAGCCCGGCGTGCTCGCGCAGCTCAAGACGCTCAAGGACAACCTGGACAAGGTCGTCCGGCTGGGCGAGAACGCCTTCAACTGACAACTACATTCTACCTCGGGACACCCAACTTCCATGGGAGGTACATAGTGCAAGCCAATTTAGTATTAACCTCATGTTAACGAGTAAAAAGTTCATTATAATTTGTTTCAAAATTTAAAATGGTATTAAAGAGCGAAAGGAATTTGTCACGAGGTTAGCGAGGAATCTAATGTGGATTATTTCGGTATGCTTGTAGCTTAAGGTGCGAATGAGAATGGTACAGAGAGCGTAGAATGAAATGTAACACCTTTTGAACGCCACGGTCGTCTAGTCGTAACAGCCAATGGCAAGGCTCACACGCCACACAACATTCAAATCTATTTTAATCCTTCTACCATCGAATTAAGTTACAATAGTTCATTCACCAAGGGAAGCAAAGCACGGATTACTAATCGAATGTGCGTTTACTGTAAACCACACGAGTTTAGTTATCTGTACTTGCCCTCGAGTGATATATACTTCTTTATACTACACATAAATATAAATAAAATACTAAAATAACAAATGAATTCTCTCGAGGAAGGACAAGCGCGCCATCAACCAGTAACAATTTGTTTTTTAATTGTGAATTTTAACGCGCCGTACACATTGCGTGCCAAGAGACGTTAAACAAGGTGAATACGCTCTGATTTGCAGGGTCCGACTTGCGTGCGCGTCTATGTGGGTTGATTGACAACGTCATCTTGAATAAAAAAAAACAAAACGGAGTAATAATGAATTTTCATACAATATTACTACCCTGATAACAGGGCAATTATGAAATTCCATATTTTGAGAACGGCTGTCACGTCTTTTATTACGGTAGAAACTATACGCTTACTAAAAAAGTGTATTATAAAGTTATTTATTTAATAGACGGTTTGTTCCATGGTGTACAGAGCATGACATTTCATTCGTAGCGTGGTGGTCAAAAGGTTAAAGAAATGGCTCACTCCGAAGTCGAGGCAGCGGCGTCGAGGCGAGGTCTACGCGCTGCCTCGTCCGTGAACGCGACCCCTAATACATAGATGGCGCTGGCATACTATGGGAAACTGCCCAACTTCAGTACAGTTATAGATATTATTGTCTAGTATTTTCAATCCAATGTAATTGTGTTGTGTCGATGTACGTAAAATTAAGTAGAGGGCGCTTTGGTCGTGAGTTGAAATCTTAACGGCTGCAGTAATAAAGTTAGCTTGACTGAGAATATTGAGATGCTCGTCTCGAGATACGACAAAGTAAATGTTAAGACATATCGTCCGTTTACTTTCTCAACCTCTTATCAAATCGAAGAGTTGGATAGAAAAGTAGTCTTTACTTTCCTTGGAACATGAGTGCTTTTCCTACTAATCAATCAGATACGATACTAGGTTGAGATAGTACAAAAAAATCGATGTTATACAGCCATTGTCACAAAGATCTATTGCCAAGGAGATAAAGTTCATTTCCCCATGTTTTTGTGTCATACAGTCAAATTAGAAAAGTGACTCTATTGTCTTCACAATAAGTGCATATTCTATTGGCAAATTGCGTTTCATGATGGGCTTGGGAGGAATGGGCATCTTAGTCAAGATGAGTTTATATATACCCTCCTAAGACCCGGTGTGCTATAGAAAGTACATAATCCAGGCAATTCAATTTAAACTTTATTTCAAGTCTAATAAAGTTAATTTTTATTTGTTTCAAAATTGAAAATGTTATTTAAGTGCAAAGATAATTGAACTTTATTTCCTTGGCGGTAGATTCAAATTCCTACTCACAAAAATCTACCGGATTGTAGTATGGTGGGCCTCAAGAGGTTAAGGCCCTAAGGCTGCGTTTGCACTAGAACTGTGGAAGGTATCGGAGCGATGTGCGAGGAAAAAATCCACCAATAGGATTCGTAGCCTCGCTCAGCGCAGCTCTCCTATTGGTGGGTTTTTCCTCTCACACCGCTCCGCTACCTCGTACAGCTCCGGTCGAAACGCCGCCTAAAACCCGTAAAATGAGCGAAAAGTACAGCATGCGAGTGAATGAAAGTACAAGTGGTTGTTCAAAATGGAAGCTTTTTTTATCCTCCTAAGACCTACCATACTATGGAATTTGCCAATGGAATATGAACCTATTACAAATGCAATAGAGTCAATTTTCTAGTTTGATTGTCCCTCATAAAAACAAAGGAAAACCTATTTTATTTCCTTTGCAATAGGTCTATTTTCTAATGAACGCATTATGTAATTTTTTTTTGTACGAGAGGCCTTAGTAGGTTATACAATTGTGTCACTTTTACAAACATATTCATTGTCTTTTTCGCTCATACTTTGTGTTTTGTTTGAGAAGTACCTGACGCGTGTCGTACACCAAATATCTCTAAATAGACATTCGGGTGTTGGTATTGTATTATATAATTGTTTAGCAAATGAAAATGTTTTAGAATAATGTTTTAGCTTAAGTTAGCGCTGAGGTCACAAATCTATCGAAAGAATAGTAAGTAAACTACCGATCTGGGGCACTATTCTACTCTGAAAATTAATATTGCTTCTGATATGTTGTGATGTTATCCGATTCAAGAAAAATACGATATCATGTTAAAAGTACTATAGACTTCCTGTAAAGTTTTCCAATCCATGAAGTCGCCCAATTTCGACGTGCTTTATACGCTCATCGCTACCGCTGTCGCGCGTAGTTGTGGCCAAGCCGTCAGATTAGTATGAAATTATGACATCTATAAGTAAGATCAGGTCATTGCCCGTGGTCCACCTAATTAGTTCACCTCTGGATTGCGGAGACTAAACTGGTTAAATCCTATAGGTAGGTTTAGGTTATGTAAGCAGGGGGCTCGAAGGGCCAAAATACCCCAGAAATAGGAGCTCCGCAACAGCGGAGCTCGACTCGGTTACGGGGTGCTAAAATGTCCAGGTGAACTAATTAGGTGGACCACGGGCAATGACCAGTAAGATCGCGTAAATTATGTTAGATATGTATGACTTGATTATGTATGGGTATTAATTCTGTATGCGAAAAACTCGTGTGTTTGTATGTATTATTTTAATTTTTGATGTTATGGCTGAATTATTGTGCTGTGTAATTTGAATATAACTAATTATTATTATTAAAACTTTGGATTACAATGTGTTTGATTTCAATTTAGATGAAGCATCCACTCGAATTCCTATATCAAGTCATCACCGAAAAAAAACCGATTGCAAATTCAAATTCAATCATTTATTTAGTAAATTGGCCACATGAGGCCTCTTTTATTCGTCGGTAATGTGCAGTGAATCTACTAGCGCTTCGGACAAGACGATCATTGCGGAGAAGTAGCGCCGCAAAAAGCTCCAGCAGGTCATTTTTTCAATTATTAAATACAATGATACCTATTTAAAAGTAAGTAACATTACATAGTAATAAATTATTATTATTAATACGAGCACAAATTAAATAATTACAAATGTAATGTAGGTATAGATAAATTAACGAGAGCATGGAATTGCATATGTAGTAGTATTGTATGTTTACAGGCATATTTGAATTTTCTATTTTCTCGTACTATCAGCATAAAAAGAGGTTTGTTATATATTGAAGAAGTAAATAGGTACCAAAATAATGTCAAGTGTCAAATTGCGATATTATTTACGTTGTGCATATATTTTTACGTCTGATTTTATTGTATTCTCACAATTATCAGAATAATTTTGTGTCAGCCCGTACGACTAAGTGTAGTTTAATACTAAGGGCCCGTACGACTAAGGGTAATTTTGGACTTACTTCCTCGTAGTCCTACTAATTTGTCCTACTAGTCGAAAAGTGAACCTAGATTTGATCACTAAATACTAATTATGGTTTTAAAAGTAGGTAGGTTAGGTTCGTTAGGAATCTTCATATGCCCGAAGGGCAAAACCACCTAGAAGTAGGAGCCCCGCCCTGGGCGGGGCTCCGTCGAAAGTCAGTAGGACAAAAATAGTAGGACCACGAGGAAACGGCCAATTTTGGCCCGATTGAGAGTAAGCAAATTATTTTTAACTGTTATTAATATTTGGTCCATGGTAAAAGGATATGTACGAAAAGAAACGTTTCTTTAAACATGCAAGGCATTATGAGTTTAGCAACTGAACGAATGAATACTATTACTGCTGAGGACTGGGAAAATATTTGTCGCCATGTCGATTGTGAAGAAAATAAATATCGATGTCAGGAAGGGGGAATGGATCGAATTTGAAACAATCTTATTATCAATACTTGTGACAGCTCAGATGAAGAACACGATAGTGACTAAAAGCAAAAAACAGAGGACTGCTACTTATTCCATTTCTTAGGGGAATGTAATTTTTCTCCTTTTGTTGCAAACGGTACAACCACTACAAATGCAATTCCATGTTCTCGATAATTCATCTATAGCACAAAGCCAACTGACCAATGATTCTATTTCGAAATCAAATCTAACCGTCTACGGAGCTCCGCTTCCGTCCCAATAAACCATAGACATTAACCATGCATTGAATGAAACGCATCAGTTCTAAAATTAAATTTTACATTTGACGCGCCATTTTGCAACACGACGTGTGCAAATGTGCGTTCTCGTCGTACAGTCGAAGTTATAAATACGCACCTTCGATAGAACAAGGGCAAAATATACAATTTGACTAAAGGGGCAATTGTGCCCTTGTTCTACCGAAGCTGCGAATATATGAATTGTTTCAGCGAATGAAAGTGACAAGGTACTAAAGTGTAAATGTATTTGTGTTCGACTGTACATACGAACAAAGGGTTATTTGACAGGATGTATGTAGTTAAATGAAATAAACAATTATTTTAGCAGGTGCTCTAATATTTATTTATCTAAAATAATGATCATTCATGGCGATTCTATCCAAAATGGAGGTTCAAAGCTTTTAGTGGTAGCCGTAGTGCCCAAGAGACTGTTGCACTTCTTTCACGTATTTCTCCGCAACTTTTTGTTGACGCATCGCAGCGACCTGCGGAAAACAATATATAACTTAAGTCTGGTTTTTTTTTCTTGTGTTTTATCCCAGAGGAAAAGGCAAAGGACAAATAACCATACAGCCTAGTTGGTTCAATTAAAATTAAATACACCCTCCCTAGTCGAGACCAACGAGTCAGAACAAGGTCGAAGATGAAGGAGCTAACTAAGTTAATAAATACCTGATTGTACCTTTCAATGACACCGGGGCCCTTACCATGAGTTGAAATTACAGTTCTCGCTAGCGAGTCAAATGCTCTATCCCTCAGAGTATTCTAGTAGATTGAAAGGGACAGAACATTAGAATCTCTAGCGAGTATCGTAACTGTAACTCATAGTAAGGCTAGGTCGTAACATAAGCACCCCAATGTACTGCATTGCCCCCAACCTGTATGCTCTGAGGGCTGACATTCTACAAATAAACAAGTGAAATCCAAAAACAATTTTCATGAAAAAGTTATCAGCTCTTATATAGAGCCAAGCTTCTAACTTTATACGACACACGACGACGACACGCTAGCCTCGTTGGTAGTGACCCTGCCTTCGAAGCTAGGGGTCCTGGGTTCAGATCCCGGTAAGGGCTGATACCTGTGTGATGAGCACGAGTATTTGTTCCTGAGTCTTGGATGTTTTCTATGTATTTAAGTATATACTTATTTCTAGTTGTCTAGTACCCGTAGTACAAGCCTAGAGCTTTGTTTGGGACTAGGTCAATTTGTGTGACATTGTCCTGTGATATTATTATTATTATTATTAGGTATACGCCCTTATTCTACAAGCCCCAACTTCACAAACTCTAAACATTAGTCAAAATATATATGTATAGGGTATTTTTTTTATAAGTGTACAAATTTTAACATAAAATTTTGTATCGTTAATATAATATATATTACGACAGTAAAACGAGTTCAAAAAAAATCTAGCTTCAAAAATATTAGAGATATTGCCGATTCAATGATTCCACTAACTTAACGATATTCATGGACCCTCTAATGCAGGGGTGCGAGGAGAGGGGAGTGTTGTTAAGTAAGTTAATAAATGAAATTTCAAATTTAGAATATCAGTAGGAGAGGGGCTTGTTGTCTGGGCTGGGATTCTAGAAGGTAATAACGATATCGTTTTGGGCGTGTTTCCGTATTGTCAACGTTTTGATAACTCTTATGTCATTTACAATAATGGCGACTGTGACATAAACGATTCTAAAACACGTCAAATGCGATATCGTTATAACGCTGTAGAATAGAGGCCCTGATAAGCTGTTCATGAAATTTCAAATTTCGAATATCAATGCAGTGTATCGCATACCTACAGATTGATAACCCATGTCATCATTTGTAGTGTGACTTTGTGTCCACACGAGAAGGTAAAAGTGTCAATTTGCAACAAAAAAAATATATTTTTTGATCTCGTTTTATATAGTCGTAATATATTATATTAACGATACAAAAACATATGTTAAAATTTGTGCACTGATAAAAAAAAAATACCCTGTATTAAAAGCGAATACTTTAGTTTATTAGAAAACACAATCAAAGTAACGAGGGGGCCACTGGACGCTCGGCGCCATCTTAACAAATGTCGGAACCATATTGGCTCAGATATAATTGGTTTTTCGAATTTTCATAAAAATAACGAATTCTGACTATAGTCATCATTTCTCCGAAAAAAAATTGCTCATATTTTTTTTCTTCATAATTGTTATTCATACATAATCATCGCAACTCCGAAAGTGAATTTTACTGAAACCGTTCTGATTTTAGGACGTTTATAAAACAAACCTAACCTAACCTAACCTTATTTACCAATTGGATATTTTTGAAATCCTGTAAATAAATAGGTGTATGATTATTATTAATTATGAATATGTAGTGATCATTATGATGTAAAATGGTATGAGATAGATTTTCGGAGTTCTAATAATCTAATTTGCAATTTTATATGAACTTTGGCGGACCCAGTAGGGTAGGGGCACCAATAAATGAACGATTAAGCGACTACACCAACTTTGGACATTTTTTTCTCAGTGAACTTGACAAATTTCACCCAATTACTTTATTTTATACGGTAAAGTATATACTCTAGATTGGAGATAAATATTATAAAGTTCATTATTATAACACATTATTTTTCTAAGTCTTTGAAGCCAAAAATGTACCAATTTACCCAATACATGAACAGTGATGCCCTAACTCTGAACGATTTTACTCCAATAGTTGAACTAATATAATAAAACAATCTAATGTGCCCTAAATCTGAATGGATTGACCCCAATAGTTGAACTTAAATGATTAAAAAATCTATATGCCTAATTGCCATTATTCATATTTTTATTAGGAGTGTTTGTATAATGCTCTAAATAAATAAATAAAATTATTAAAAGGTTTTCGAAATAAATAAAACGCACGTTAATCAAATCAGTCTTTTTTAGTTGTTTATAAGAGAATATAGGTATCACAATCATTGATATTCAATAAAAAATTAACGAGTCATTTATAAAATTCTTTATAAAAAAGGTTTTAGTTATCACAATCATCATCACTATAATTAACTTATCAGTTGATATTCAACTAAAAGTAGAACTAATAATTAACTTACATGTTTTTTCAAGACATTTATAGGTATTATCAAATAAATTGAGTAGGTAGTCTTTTGTATCACAATCAATACGATGAGGTAGCCTTCATTTGTATAACCTCGTAAGCCATAAACTTAAATTTACTTTATTAAGAGTCATTTATAAAATTCTTTATAAAAAAGGGTCTTTAATTATCACAATCATCATCACTATAATTTAACTTATCAGTTGATATTCAACTAAAAATACAATTAATAATTAACGTACCTACTTGATTTTTCAAGATTTTTATAGGTATTTATCAAATAAATCGAGTAGTCTTTTGTATCACAATCAATACGATGAGGTAGCCTTCACTTGTATAACCTCGTAAGCACGTCCTAAATTTACGACATTAATCAAAGTGACTTTTAACTTTAGTTGGCTGACCTAAGATTATTTTTGAACTAGTGAAATTTGACGCCTTACGAGGTTCTAAGAATATAACCTTATAACTAACTAACTTTTTAAGACTACAATATTTTTAAATTAATCTGCTAGTTAAAGCTGTTTTATCACAACCATCAGTGATTAAATAGCATAATCTTACTATAACTACTATTTTGCTTATTAAGAAATAATTATGGTGAATCTGTAGCAACCAATTTTTCCTACTTCTTTATTTACCTACTGTAAACTAACTTACAACATCTTTACTGGTCATGTTAATACTAATAAGTATTAAGTAAATCAACAAGTTGCAGTTCTTTAAGAACTTAATACACAATTTAACTTATATTCTAGTCACATAATTTGAGATCAAAAATTGCTTGGGCTTTACAAAAATAAATAGCTAGTGTTCATATTACAAAAGTTTACCTAAAACATGAACTACTGAGTTTACTTGGTTCAGCTTTCGGATACGGAATTAATGAAATGAACGAACAAAATCATTTAAAAATTCAACCATTAGAATAGAACCCAAAACTTGAACTAGTAAATATAATTAAGAATTCAACTATTGAAATGGAACCCAAAACTTGAACTAGTAAATGTAATTAGTTCAAGTATTAGGCGCATATTTCATTGTTGAACAGTATTTAGTTTCCATACTAAAAGAAACTCCAAAAGAACCAAAAGTCACGTTCATGTTTTAGTTAAAAAAATCAGAAGTAATAAATGATCAGTTTACGCTGTAAAGTTTCTATATGCCGGTTCTGTACGATTTATTACAAAGCTTTTAAAAATGTATGCCCTACCTAGTAGTTGAACATCGTTCAGCTTCTAGTTTTTGTATATATTTTTGGAACCATAACTTGAACAGCTTCTTGCACTAAAATAAACACATAAAATTAAATAACGTATAAATACAATTAAAGAGGGATTAGTCAAGAATTCATACTAAGAAATCCTTGCAAGAAAGTATTTCATTGAATTTTATACGTAATTAAAAGCTTAAATTTGAAGTACACTTACCTTATCTATATTTCCATACTAGCGACGTTTTTGACGAGACACCACAGAACAACGACCGATTGTCGCCGCGGTAGGCGCGTAACTGTCAGTGACTTTTAATGGCGGCGTAGGCATAGTGTTGCCGTTTAAGAAAAAAATATCCCCGACTATGCAATATTTGCCACGATTTAATTATTTCGTTATTTCGATTGATCGTTCATTTATTGGGGTGTGTTCATCTTTTGGTGCCCCTACCCTATATCGTCATAATGCTCTAGTCATACCTTCTCCTTGATGACTCTCCTCTCGTACTTGTCTTGTTGGTCCAGCTCCATCCTCAGCGCGACGCCTTCGTTATGGATCTTCTCTCGCAATTCAGCTCTGAAACAAGTAGATTAGGTAAACGGAAAAAAGTTATCTAAAGACACTAAAAACGCGACCAGATTAGAAAATAATTTAGAAAACTACAAAGAACTTGATTTGTCACATCACCGCTTGCTGTCACCGCTCGCGCACAGCTGATTCAAATACCGCCATTTTTAATCGTTTACAAGCGAAATCTACAACTCTCCGGTCTTCGCTTAGTTTTTTTTGAACTGTCGAATACCGAATAAAACGCGTGTCAAAAGTGCCACTTGGCTAGCCGTTTGTATGGAATTCGACATTGTGACAGCTGTGAGCGTTTTTCTGTTCGATTCGATATATTTAAGACGATTCTAAATAAGCACGTTGGCTAGCATTTTGCTTTTCGTTTAGATAAACCACGTGATCAATTTGTGATCCCATACATTTCAACATGATCGAATAGAAAAACGTTAGCGGCGTTTGCATCTTGGCTAGGCCCTCAGGTCAGCATAAATGCTGCAGCATGAAGCCACAGCGCTGATTTGCAACTGGACCCACCGATACGACATTGATTACATGCGGAAGGCCCTAAATGTAGAGGCCCTGAATAATACCTAGCTCGCTCCTTGTCGTTGATCTGCTTCATGATGGCCTGGCGATGCGCTTCGATCTGCGCCTTCCGCTTCTCTTCGAGCTGAAACAGAATTAACGATAATGGCGTAAACATACATACATAACATCACGCCTTCATTCCCAGAGTGGGGTAGGCAGAGCTGCAGAAATACCAACAACTCAAAAAAAACTTGTTGATAATTCTATAACCTCATTTTGCACATGTAGGCTAAAATGTTTACTAGTGTATTAGTGACAGGTTGCAAGCCCATCGCCTAATATTACTTCAAATGTAATGACGTAAAGTAAGTTCAAAAGGCTAAACAAGCACACTTCGCTTTGCTGAAATTGCTGGCGGTAGGTTAACGGTTTGAACGCCAATGATGACTAAAGTAGGTATTCATGAGCTGTCGTGCCTACGACGCAACCGACACTGTCACAGGACAATGTCACACAAATTGACCTAGTCCCAAACTAAGCTCTAGGCTTATACTATGGGTACTAGACAACGATAAACATACTTATGTAGAGAAATATATCCTTATATACATAGAAAACATGCAAGGCTCAGGAACAAATACTCGTGATCATCACACAAATATCAGCCCTTACCGGGATTTGAACCCAGGACCCCTAGCTTCGAAGGCAGGATCACTACCAACGAGGCTAGCGTGTCGTCCACTTATAGTTATAGTTCAAAATTCAAAAATTGATATTGGACGTTGAAAAGCCTTAATTCTGGTACGTCACAAAATAATACCTACGGGAACTTGGGTACCTACCTATTATTTTATCGAAACACCTTTCAACAAAGGTATCACTACGCAGAATTTTTATTTCATCGAAAGGCATTTCTTGCCCAATGTTTATTTTTTTGGTTGTCGCATGTCTACCTAACCTAACCTACGTAATGAATATTTAAGATATCGTGAAAACATCATGGTTTCAGCAGAAAAAGGCGTTCGATGAAAATGAAATTCCATGAAATGATAATACCTAATCGATGAAGTGAAATGATGGGTAAAATGGCATTTAAAGCGTATGATTAGGTAACTCTTGTGTATACGCACGCGGTATGTTTAGTGCTAGGGGTGGCGAGAAGACATAAATCTATAATATAAAAATGAATCGCAAAATGTGTTGGTAAGCGCATAACTTAACAACGCCTGGACCAATTTTACCAATTATATTTTTATTGTGTTTGTTACTGTCAGGAGAAGGTTTTTATGAAACAAAAAAACTGAAAATCCACCGGGGAAGTCAGAAATTTGCAGCGGGGCGAAGCCGCTGGCAGGCCGCTAGTTGAAAATAAAATAACGCCCTTCACAAACGAAGCTATAATATACATTAAGATAACGGAAAATACATTATATATAGCAAAGGACCACACATTACTATGATATGAAAATATATATCCATCCCAGTCAATATACTGGCGAGGGAAACTGATAAACATAATCTTTTAACTGCGTGTGACGACACTGTAAACTAATACGGAAAAATTGGCATTATACACCTACATGTAGTTCGGTATATGACGTGCCTAATTTATAACAACGATTATCGAAAACTGTTGCTAAATACGTGATCGATTATCGATAACTGTCAAAATGCATGGAATTGACGCTCGACGCGACCGTCAATCGTATACATTGTCGACACCTAAGTTGTAACCAAGTAAGTTGTAAGTAGGTGACCTAACCATAATGTTCTTTTTTCGAATCACTCAGTGCTTGTACTATAACGTATTTTGTATCAATGATCAGCTGGGATTCTACACGGCAATACTTAACGATATCGTCTTTGAAGTGTGTCCGTATTGCTAACTTTTATGTCATTGATATAATAATGGCGGCCGAATTAAAATCTCAAAATGGATGTTGAGAAGAGAACGTTTAGTAGTTTAAAGTGAATATTTTCATCTAGACGGCAATAATGAATCCCGACGAATATGGAAAAAATGTTGATTGTATATTAGGAAAACTATTTTAAAAGAAACATTTTTTTTTTCTTTTTCAATGCTAGCAGAAAATAAGTAATATTTATATATGTCGAATAAATAGCATTTAGATTTTGGCAGTAACATCGATATATTTTTTGTCGATAAAATATTTTGCTACATAACTTTCGTATGCCTTGAGTTATCCCAGGTATGATGATCAGAAACAAACCCACCTGCTTCTCCTTCTGGATGAACTCCTCGTTCTGCCGGGCGGCGTCGTTGAAGTTCTGCTCGTCCTTCGCGATCTCGCGAGCTATCAGTTTGTGGATGTCGTTGATCTAAACAAAATAAACACATAACTATAAGCCTATTACGCCGCAACCTCACTGCGGCATACGCTGCGCACGCGCACGCTACACTCGTGAGCCACGCGGATCTAAAGTCTGTGTCAATTAAACTTGCAAAAGATGTAAACAAATTAATACTGTTTGACACATAACCTCAAATATTCACTAAGCGTGTTTTTCATAAGAATGAATATAATGAAAATTTATTTCATCTTAAACTCAATATGAAAATAATGATCTAGTGTACAGGTCATTGTTACGGCCTCAATTGATCTTTAAAAGTACGTGATTCTGATTATCGAGTTATCATGGTAAATTGGTTCGTTTGGTTTTGTAACATCTTTTGCAAGTTCAATTGACACAGACTTTAGCTTAAGCTATAGGATTAATCCTTTAACCGCCAAAGCCGGTGAATCACGTCATCGAATTTTTGTGCCGGAGACGCCGAGATCTCGGTACGCTCCCCACACTGTGTATGGACGCGGTTGCGGCATATGACGTCGTTGGCGTCAGGGGCACAAATAATAGCAGGCGGTTACTATGAAGAATGCAATAAGGTCAGGCGGGGCTGTTCCGACTGCGTGATAAATGCGTCATTTTATTTTTCAACGGAATACCTGTTGGACACGGGACTCGTGAAGCAGCCTCATCTCTCTGTTCCTGCGGATGGCGTTGTCTCGCTCCTTGCGCCGGTACTCTCGCTCGACGTCCTCTTGTATCTTCAAGTTACGTATGCGCTCCAATTCTTCCTTCAGCTCTTGCTCTGCCTGGGATGATTTCAAACGGTGAGTCATAAAAACTTTAGAAAAGGACGATGGGTAAAAATGTCCCCACCCACCAACAGTGATGAAACATGTGCCAGTTTATAGATCTTGGCAATATGCTGTATTTTTTCTATGGCGACGATCACCATATGTATGGGGTTTTCTTGAAAAATCATAATCTTATCGTATGGAACTATGGAATTTGTTTGAAAATGAACACGTATGTAGATGATTTGCTTTGCCTGGCCCTTTGTTTTCATTAAAAAATTCCCATTGATTTTGCTACGAAGATAAGTATTTTGTCTTTTATTGGGTCCTAATGAACATATAGACCTGCAGCCCGTTACTGTTGGAGGGGGGGGACGGGGTCCATACAAAATTGCCCATCACCCTTTATTCCAGTTGTTGTTAAGAAATTGAAAAAAAGTTGAAGCAAGTCAAGTTAGCGAACCTAACATTGCGTATTGAACGCTAGATTCACGTCCATGGAAATGCTTTGAAATTTTACTATGTTTTGTATGCAAAATATGCAACAAGGTTTAAGTATTTATACTTGGCCTATACTTCGTTTTTTTAAGATGAGGTAAAACAGTGGAATAGATGCCTCACTGTCGGCCTAGAACCAAGTTATTGTGGTTATCCTAGGGTTTACTTAATTGTTTGACACGCAATAAAAATAATGTACCTAAGGTTAATTACCAGTGATCGGGGAACCCGGTGCAAAACTTTAACAAACTTGTAAAGCTGACATAAAGGAGAACTTACAACCACCAAAGATAATAATATTATTGGCAGATTAGTGTTAAATTTAACTCTATATCAGAGTATCTGATTTGGTATAAGGATATTGATACTTTTATGGCTGTAATGTAAGTTTTGTTAAAGTTTTGCACCGTTTTTCCCGATCACTGTTAATTACCGATGATACGATGTTCCGTGATTCTTTTCACCTTTCGTATCCATAATTTTAACATCCTTCAACACACAACACACACAGTTAAGCATTTTTAGGAGGAACCAATGACAGTCTCCCGCGAACGACTGAAGCGCTGGCCCTGTCCTTGCGCGATACCCGTAGGTCAATGGCACCAACCTTCTGCGCCTTAGCGATGTGGTCGATGCCCTTTTGCTTGGCCGCCTTGATGGCCTCCGCCTGCTCGCGGTTGCCCGCCTCGCGCGCTTGCTTCGCCTTCAGGAAGTTGGCGACGCGCAGATCGCTGATGCGCTCTTCTTCATTCTGTAGCTGCTTGAAGTAGAGGAGCTCCGCGTTTCCTGAACACAGATGACTGAACATTTTTTTTTTTTTGTTAAGGAGAAGGCACACGAGCACTCAGGCCACCTGATGGTAAATCTGAGACCCATAGACATTTGAATACTCAAGATTATAATCCTAAGACCTCAAATGCGCTGCCAACCCTGAGGACTAAGATGGAATGCCTCTATGCTAGTAATTTCACCGCTTGTCTTATCCCCACACCGGAACACAACAATGCGAACACTGTTGCTTGGCGGATGGTTAATGGATAAGATGGTGGTAGCGATCCGGACGGACCCTGCACAGGGTCCTACCACCACTAAATGATGATGTTGACTACAGACCTAAACAATTAGCTTTTAGAAAATAAGGGTATACCTAATGGTGTATAATGATATGTAGATAATGATACGGAACATTTCATCGAGTCTCGAGAGCAGCAGAACCGATATCGCTATTTTTTTTGTTGTATTCGTTATCGACAGGAGAAGAAAAAAAAAACAACCGGAAAAGTCAAAAATTTGCAGCGGGACGAAGCCGCTGACGGGTAGCTAGTTATATATATAAACTGGATGGGGGCACCCCTTCCTATTCTTCTATACAGGGTAATTTTTTAATAGGTGCACAAATTTTAATATTTGCTTCGCTATTGTTAATCATAATCAATAACACATGTTGTGATATTTTTACTCTAGCTTAAAAAATATTTGAGATATTGCCGATTCAATGATTCCACTAACTTAACGATATTCATGGACCCTCTAATGCAGGGTTGCGAGGAGAGGGGAGTGTTGTTAAGTAAGTTAATAGATGAAATTTCAAATTTCGAATATCAATACAGTGTATCGCATACCTACAGCTTGCCAACCCATTTCATCATTTCTAGTGTGACTTTGTGTCCGCACGAGAAGGTAAAACAGAGATAATTTGCAACAAAAATAAAAATAAAATTGAACTCGTTTTATTGTCGTAATATATTACGAGTATATTAACGACACAAAATAATATGTTAAAATTTGTGCACTGATCAAAAAATTTACCCTATACCTATATTCAAAATTTTTACAGTACTTTTTTCAGAATATTTAAAGTATTTTTTTATAATATTGAGAAGGCACACGATCACTCAGGCCACCTGATGGTAAGTGGAATCTGAGACCCATAAACATTTGAATTCTCGAGACTATAATCATAAGACTGCAATTCCAAGACCCCAAAGGCAAATTGAACGTTAAAGCTGTGTACGAACGGTGAAAATACATTTTATTGGCTTTGCTGCAACCCAGAGTAATAAAAAATCTTGCTGCTTTATTTTTAAACATTTTAATATGTATAATAAAATAAAATGCAACGAATGCGTTACGTCACCATGCAACGTAACGAATAGAACAATACGCATAGTACGGCGGGGTGGCGCGGGTATTGCAGTCTAGGAGCTAGCAGCAAGGTTATTTGTAATACTAGCAGGTAACAGAAGATGGATAATAAAAAATATACAATACTGATACAGTTTTATTTACAAAGGACGATAATACATTCATAATGCAACACACGAATGCGGCACCTTCACTTGCGATATACAGGCGTCCCACGGCTATGCCACATGGAGGGAAAGTACCTTGAATATTGTAGATGGAACATTTTACTGAAAGAAGACATTATTTTAACGTAAAAAACAATTTAAACTGCATTCATACATATTTAAATAATTACATGGTTGAACCGGGAATCGAACCCGTTACACGAGGTAAATAATTACCCTGTATCTTTATCATACCGATCGAAAGGCTTCATCATAAGGATTATTTTTTATTAAATACCATAGTGTCAGAAATAAAAGGAAGACCATGAATTTTCGAAAATCGTCAGGGAGCGAAATAATCAAAAGAGTGCGACTTTGTATTCAACAGGAAGGGACTCATTTTGAGCATTTAATAAATTGATTAATTTTGTATTAAAAATGTTAAAATTCATGGTCTTCCTTTTATTTCTGACACTTTGTTATTTAGCAAAAAATAATCCTTATGATGAAGCCTTTCGATCGGTATGATAAAGCTACCGGGTAATTATTTTTCTCGTGTAACGGGTTCGATTCCCGGTTCAACCATGTAATTATTGAAATATCTATGAATGCAATTTAAATTGTTTTTTAAATTAAAGTAATGTCTTCTTTCAGTAAAATGTTCCATCTACAATATTCAAGGTACTTTCCTTCCATGTGGCATAGCCGTGGGACGCCCTGTATATCGCAAGTGAACGTGCCGCATTCGTGTGTTGCATTATGAATGTATTATCGTCCTTTGTAAATAAAACTGTATCAGTATTGTATATTTTTTATTATCCACCTTCTGTTACCTGCTATTACCGTGCCGTGGCCGTGGGACGCCCTGTATATGCGCGTTAAGTAGCGTGCGCGTGCGAGCCGATGCACAGCGCGGCAGCCACTGAATAGTACCCAGGATCCGGGTAACCGGCATGTACTTGTAGCGATGAATGTAAATCGCGGAGTGCGCCGCGCCTGGCATGGGTACAGTCGGCAACCAAAGCTAAGCTTCCCAGCGGAGCGTTCCCCCGTCCTCTTCGAACCACCAATTTCGTCGACAAATGCGCGATTGCGCAGGTACATCGCCAGCGGCCTTTTTACGTGACGGGAATTATACCTACCTTGGTCCAACGTCTCTTTCAGCTTGCACTGGCTCTGGTGCTTAGCCTTCAGTTTCTCAGCCTCGTCGATCTGCATGGCGATGTTGGTCTGGTTCACTCGGATACTCTCCTCTTCTATGCGCTCGGCTTCCATTATCTGCAATTTTAATTTTATTCAGAATAGAAAAGGTAGATAGATTAAAAATGAGACGCCGAGCCAAGGACGTCGCAAGGGTAATACGAGTAATAGGTCGCAATGTGTAGATCCTTCCAGTAACGAACTCTCTTGAACATGCTCGACGGGTTAAAGTTTATCGGAGATGGCATTCTGGAACATTCGAGGATTGGGAGTATAAAAGGTGGAAAGATGCGACTCCGATTCATTCTTTACTTGGAGAGCGAACCGAGCGATCGTCTAAGTATTCGAAGCTTACTTTGCGGTAATTGTTTTTGAAAGTTAAGTGAGTGCGTTGGTAAAGTCTAGGTCTTATAATCGGTGTATTTGTGTATTTCTATCAGTTACCTAACCCGACGTACGTAACTTATTTTAAACTCTAGTACATTGTGTTTAAAAGAGCTATTGTGTACTGGCACGCCCCATTCAGTAGAAGCGTACTTCGTAAAAAAAGACGACCTACAAAGAGGTTTAATATTATATGTTATAAAGTGGCCATTGGGAACATTGTCATACAAAAATATTGATCATAACCGTCAGAAACGCCATCTAGCGTTGAATAGCAACAATATGAAATGTGATTACGATATTAAAAGTGGTGAATATATTTAGACTATCGACAAAATATGAGTACGACTCGCGATAAGAGGAACTGAAAATTATACTTTCTTATATTATGACTTTCAACATTACGGCATTTATGACTAACAATCATTATGATTTTAGAAAAGGAACTTTGATTTCATGAGATATATAGACATACCTTGGCGGTGGCGTGGGAGCTGATCTGCTCCTGCAGCGCGGCGAGGTTCTGCAGCCGGAGCGCATGACGTCGGTCCTCTTCCGCCTCGGCGCGCTTCTCAGCCGCCAAGCGGTTCTCCTCCATGATGGCGTCGAGCCTGAGGACAATCATTGACAACCATAAACAGAACCCTCGAAATAATACTAAGAATCGCCACCCAAGTTTTTGAGCTGACAACTTTAAATGGCCCGGCTGTTTTTCATCGATCAATAAACTTATTAATACGGTTTCGTGCCCGAAGGGTGTCAAACGGGACCCGCTGATGTAGCCTACGTTGTCCGTCCGTCCGTCAGTCTAGTCTAACTGTAACTGTATCTTTTAAACCGTAAGAGACAACGAGATTGATTTGCGCCACAGCTATGAGAGCCTAGGACCTTGGTCCTCACAGTTTCTCCTCCTCGGCTAGCTCTCGCTTGATAAGCACCTTCTGCAGAGTATGCGTATACCGGATGCACTAGGACTCAAGAATGCTGCGTTGATAGATAGATAGATAGATAAACATCTTTATTCATCTCACACAAAATACATGGGTTCTTAGGCTAACAAAAGGAACATGCAAATATCAATTATTTATGACTGTATATCATAGTTTCGACTACATACTCTCGGAATATCATACTATCGAATGTTCGAATGCTCGACTGTTATTGGATCGAATATTCACTATATCGAAATACTTGTGGCCGAAATAGTTACAATCGACAAAACGTAATCTAGAATTATATGGTTTCAATCAGTGGTGTATCGAAAGTTTATTGGCTCGAATTATATTGTAACGAATATTCGCTGTATCGAAATACTTGTGGCCGAAATAGTTACAATCGACAAAACGTAATTTAGAATTGTAAGGTTTCGATCAGTGGTGTATCGAATTTTCAGTAGTCACATCAAGACTGAGTCGATCACCTGCAGGATCCACATTCGTTGATTCTTTTTTCAAGATTTATTTAAGTCTAATTCGTCCGTTTTATTACTAGTAAGGTGAATAACGCTTCTTGCTATCCTTCTTGCAATATGATAATGATAACTCTTTATTTTAAGTACTGGCACTTTGTAATAATGAGTTCATATTTTATTAATAAATTTAATAAATTACGAACTTACGATTATTGTTCCTAAGTTGTTGACCCATCGAATATTCGATCCAGTAACAGTCGAGCCAATGAACATTCGGGTCTGACATCTTCTGTGCGATGACAATCGAAACATCAATTTCGATTTGACGATTTATTGTTCCTAAGTTTTTCGACCCATCGAATTTTCGATCCAGTAACAGTCGAGCATTCGAACATTCGATAGTATGATATACCGAGAGCACGTAGTCGAAACTATGATATACAGTCATTATTTATAAATATTGTAAAAAGCCTTACTGTTGCACGATAAACATTATAGGTCCTCACCGTTTCTCCTCCTCGGCCAGCTCCCGCTTGATGAGCTCCTTCTCCAGGATCTGCGCGTCCCGGATGGCGTGGCACTTGGACGCCAGGATGATCCGGTTGCACAGGCGCGGGCCTTGCAGGTTATCCGCTCTGAGTACTGAAACACAAAGATACCTGTTAGATCGGAACTTTATATTCATGTTCTCCTAATACTGCTAGCTTGTTGTAGCGTTCTGCAGGCCTATTGTGGTTGTGTTTAGAGATGTGGATAAACGTGGATATTTAAAACATCTGTCATTTTCTGACCAGTATGTAAGTGCGAGAGTGACGGAGGCTTTATACACCGCGATAAAGGCCATCATTATAGCCGCAGCTGGCTATCGCTGTCCTATCATAATTACACTCGTGTTACATATAAAAACAAAGATGGATTACTAGGGAAGTAGTAGAATGACTCCGTCACAAAACTCCTGACTCGCAAAATCACCACCACTTCGTTTCGTTTATGTTCGTTGGGTAACTAGAAATTGTGAAAGAATAGTAGCCCCGTACGATCTCCGTTGACAATGCTTATACCATTTTAACTAAGCTAAGGCAAGAGCCAAGAATGCGCGTGCCGCCAGATCCCTCCCTCGGACCCCTCTCACACAGTACCCCCGCGCCCCCTGTACCGCGCGGGCGTGGCCTCTTTTAAGTTGTCAACCCTTAGACTAAAGCAAAAGGGGAAGACATGAAATAATGCGTGACGTGTCACAAACACCACACACACAGCTGTAAAAGAATGGCATATACAAGCACTAAGGAGCAATGTAGTTGAATTGATGGCTATCATCGTTGCGTAAGTTAGCCGGCAATACATCTCGCGTATTATGTAATCGTGTTACTCCCGTAAACTTTATATTAGGCTATCTTGCTCAAACACCTGTCGGTGGCGGCCGAAGAACTGACTCGGATTAGGCGCTCAAGTCCCCACGCCTGGTTACATAATCTTCTGTCTTTTTAAATGGTTATGTCCGTAGAGTATACAATAGATTTAAAATTAATGTTTATAGTGTCAGTGTATTCTGTCGGAAATCTTGTTTAATTTTAATGTAACTAAGGGGCATATTACATTGTCAAATATCTCTGATCATCTAAATGATCATAAGTATACTTATTTGATCCAATATAATTGATTATTTGAGTCATATCTGTATTACACTATCAAAGATCTTTGATCCTATTTTACGTCATATGTGGTTGCAATGGAGAACGCGTCGGTGGTGTGCGCTACCATTGCTTCGGCAGTGTCACGTTAGGGTTACCAGATCTCAGAGAATTCGATTTGCCAAAAGACATCGTAACTTTTAGTATGGCTTGTTTTTTGTTATTTCAGCAAGATTATGCAAGTGTATAATTAGAAAAAGAACTACATTACATTATTTGAAACATATTATCGAACAAGAAATTAAAAACTTTTTTTTATATTAAATAACTGGCAACACCTGTTTCTATGACCGTATTGGATCCAATCTGTCAGCAAATATCAAAAATCTATGATCAAGGAGAAAGTGAATCATATGTCTGTATTACATTATCCAATATCATGACATTCATGACTCATAGATCTATGATCCAAGATAAATGATAATGTAATATCCCCCTAAATCACATGATGGTTCAACAAAAGGTGCCGACCGAAAACCAGCGCTGTGGTCCCCTGAACAAAACATTATGCTGAGTTGGAACCTTTTTGGCGCCAGAGTACGTGCATTCTGTATATTTTTCTGAATGGTATTTAATTTGGCGTCAAAAAAAATATATTATATTCTATTCTCCCTATTTTTGTTTTCATCTAAGTGTCAACCTATAGAAGCAAGTACGTTACTCTCAGCTCTGGTCAGCGTATGGGCTTCCTGGTCTGGCCCCTCAATCTCAGGGTCATTCACTCCAGCTGATGATTCCGCCCCTGGCTGCGGCTTCAGACTACTCTTCAACTGCTGCTTGCGCTTCTCCGATGACTTCGCGGCCTGGCGTATGGCCTGCTCCTGGTCGATCATCGCTTGAAGCTGCTCTTCGTGGGTCAGGATCTGGGAGGAACAAACATCGGAGTGTGTTTTAATTCGAGCCTAAAAAAGGGTAATATAAGTTACACGCGTATATCTGTGTCTGTGTGTATAATACATTTGAAGACCCTCCAGGATCCCATCATCAGATCCTGACCTGACGACAATGGGACCATCTGAGAAGTACCTACTCAAACTACTTTGCAAATAGGTCCAGCGGTCTTGATCCTTTTTTGTAGTCGGTTAAGAATACTGAAGTAGTGCTTTATGTTATCGTTGCCTATTAAGAATATTAGTTTCGCTGTCACCACGCCAACTCTTCTACCATACTGCCAAGAAGGTTGATTATATTTTTAAACTGTAATGTAACTATGTACCTGCACGTGACTGAAAAGCGAATGTTGAGATAGATGTGTGGTGTAACAAGAATGGACAGGATAACAAATGGAAGGCTGAGAAAACAAATGGAAGGCTATCATGGTATTGGCATGTTATGAGGAGGGATAAAAGTCACGTGGCGAGAAGAGTTTTAAATAAGCATGTGGAGGGCTATAGTGGAAGGGAGACCTAAGAAGAGATGGATGGAATGTGTGAAATAGCGATATGAAAACAAGGGAGTGAATATTGAGATGACGGCTGGTAGGGATGATTCGAAGAAATATGAGTGCCGCACTGACCCTAAATAATTGGGATAAGGGCAAGATGATGATAATATTTATCGCACTGCTAGATCAATTCAATATCATTTCAAAAAACTTGCTTGTTTTGTTTCAAGTTCATAGGAATGACGTATTAAAGTCGATTTAAAAATATACATACTTAGTTGTATTTAGAGTTAATACTGTGTTGTTCTAGCTGTGCGATATGGAACTATGTTTTTATTTAACGTTCTTTGTTTCCTCTAAAGGTGCGTCCACACTTATGACATGACGAAGGACCGGACTACGTAGCATCAGTACAGGACATGTTCCGCTAAATGTGAATGTTCTAGGTTTTGCTGACACTGTAACAAAACGGTAACGATGAAATGTTACAAGTGTAGACGAACGGTGCGAACGACCGACTGGACTACGTGGCATCGCTACAGGACATGTTTTGCTAAATCTCGGCGATCTAGGTTGTGCTGACACGGCGAGGTGCGGGACCGGGACGCGTCACGACGTGATCCACTCCTACCCCGTGTTTGTATCTATGTCATCTGGCGTACTCCGACACGTGTCATCAATGCAAGTGTGGAAGTCTCCTGGTCACGCGGACAATAGAGTACATGCTTTGAAAAAAGACTTTAGATGGATCGGCTTGTAACACATGACTTTAGATGCGTGACAGTACACAGACAAGCGCCCACACTGGGCCTGGCTAATAGATCGTAACTCCATGCATTGTCCTGCCGTTTATTCCGTGTTCAGCAGTTTCTTTCAGTGTTCGGAATTGAATCGTACTGCAGCTTATTCGTGTAACAAAAGACGTCCACATTAACAGTATTGACACATGTTTCAGATACGGTCACGGGATATTTTTCGATAAATTTGTCCTAATTGTGGACCCACCTTTAGATTCATCTTAGCGTCGAGAAACAGAAACTTCTAGAAAACTTAATCAGCCATTTTGACGACCGATAAGATTAAAAAATTGAATAATAAACAAATAAATATCAGAGGACAATCTCACACAAATTGACCTAATCCCAAACTAAGCTCTAGGCTTGTACAGTCGAGTACAAATATATGTATACACTTTAGTACCTTGTCATTTTAATCGCTGTGACAATTTCATATGGCAGTATAAACATGACGTTAAATAGACAAGGTACTAAAGTGTATACATATCTTTGTTCTCGACCGTACTATGGGTACTAGACAACGATAAACATACTTATATAGAGAAATACATACTTAAATACATAGAAAACATCCAAGACTCTGGAACAAAATATTCGCGCTCATCACACAAATATCTGCCCTTACCGGGATTTTAACCCAGGACCGCTGGCTTCAGAGGCAGGGTCACTCCCAAGTAGGCCACCGTGTCATAAAGCTATTTGCTGCTCGGTGGTATACCTTGGCCTGTTTCTTCAGTCGTTCGTACTCATTCTTGTGCATAATGGCAGGGTAGTAGTTCTTTCCCGGCCGAGCCACCATCAGCCGTCGGAACGGGCCGTTGCCTCCTGGAACCACCACGTGCTCCCGCTGCGGAAGCTCGCAGCGGTGGATTGGACGGTTGGTCAAAGGGAATTTGTGGCGGCATTGGGATGGCCTGAAAATATTATTTTTTTTATTATAAGAGCATTTTCGCATTTTCCGGGAGCCAGTCTGTGGCTCTCCTGGCCCAACAATTAGGCTGCATTCGAGCAACGTGGCCGGCGCAGTCCCACTTTAGTTGGGCAGCCTTCTGAGCTACATCCATTATTTTTGTCTGGGACTTTGTCTTCATTATTCGGAATACTGAGCTGCGTTCAGTATTCCGAATCCGGTCTAAAAGCTGAACACCGAGAATGCTCCGCTCCATCTTTCTCTGGCAAACCCCGAGTTTGAACCTTTGCGCGTCAGTCAAAGACCAGGTTTGGGCTCCGTAGGTAAGAATGGGGAGAATGCTCACGTCCATGAGCTTGCGTTTCAGAGACAACGGAAGTTGTCCCTTCATGAGCTCTTTCATAGACCAAAAGCTATTCCAGGCATTATAAATCTCATCCAAAGTGTGGCCGCCCCGGAAGAGATGGAGTGATGATTTGGGATCATGGGACAAGAAATGGAGGGAAACCGCTCAAGATCGGGTAAAGTGGAAGTGGGGGAGAGAGGCCTTTGCCCAGTAGTGGGACATTCTGGGCTCATAATAATAATAATAATATAAGAGCACGGGCCTAGGCATAGTCTAAACAGTCTAAATAGTGGGCTCCTATCGGACGCGCCGCGAGCAACTAAAAGAAAACTCAACAGGGCCTGTATTATGGGCGCGTCCATAGCGGTGGATAAAGAAAGCATCCGTCACTCTCGCACTGTACTTGTCAGAAAGTGACAGTGTCTAACCACGTTTAGTCACGCGATAATAAGCCGTTTGGACGCTTCGAGCCGTTTAGTGGTTGTGGCCGAGTTTGGTTGCGTTGCCGCGCCACACCAGTAATGCGTGCGCGTCACACTCACGTGCCCTTTCGCTGATCACTGCGTTGTCGGTATAGTATGAACCCTCATACATGTCAACTATACAACGCAGTGGAACGCGAACGTGCACGTCAGTTTTCATATAATGTTCGCGTTTCAGAAAGTGTTTATTCTCAAGATGTCTGCAACCTCAAGATATCTGCCTTCTTACAATTTTTGCATTCCAGAAAAGTCTTATTCCCAAAATGTCTGCAATCATGAACGCCACATTTACAATCTTTTCCTTTTTGGTTCTTCAACAACAGGAAAGGGGCCATTTTAATAAATAATTATTATAATAATATGAATAATACTGCACAGTAATTATAGATATTTATCAAAGAGTAAGTACGCCAAGAAATTAACCCTTTCAATTTAGAACATTGATTTGAAATAAAGCAGACATTATAGGAAATCAAACATAATAAGCATACGTCGTTATCGCGGGTACAATTACCAATCAGATAAAGAGCAGATAAAACAGAATGTCTATTCGGTAGAAACGAACGTATTCTGCCTACAGCTACTAAACATCTAAGAAGCTCTTTACATGTGGAGAGTTTTCTCTAGAAAAGATCAATAAAAAATACAGCCGCAAAGGGGTAAGGGTTAAACTGTTGTCATATGTTTCCATCTGTTTAGTTAACAAGTTTATACATAGGAAATAAGTAAATTTAATTATATTTTAACGTCTTTTTTTAACAATTTTAACAATATATTGATAATTTTTTTGAATATGGGATTTTCTAACTGAGACCATGGTATATTACAGCTTACTATAAATTTGGTCAATTCCATCCTAAAATCTTTTTTGACGGATGTATGCTTTTCCGAGTTGAAATGTCGTTCCATAGAAGCTCTGGGGGAAACACATGCTCTGCTAACATTGCACTTAGTGCAATATAATTTTGTATCGCGAGCCTGTAATTCAGGACAATCCTTTGTCCACAACTCCACAAATTCTTCGCACGTTTTTTTCCTTCGCGGCATTTTAAAAGCATACATACATACATACATAAATCACGCCTGTTTCCCAGAGGGGTAGGCAGAGACCACTTCTTTCCACCTGCTACGATCCTGACAAAGCTCTTTCGCTTCTTCCACATTCATACATCGAGTCATGCATGCACGTCGGTTTCGGGTACTTAAGATTCGGCCCTTTTCCAGTATTTCCCCGATTTGATTCAAAAAAGTACGCCTAGGGCGCCCCCTTACGACCCTTCCACTCACTTTAGCACTGTAAATTTCTTTCGTCAATCTTTTTTCATCCATCCTTTCCAAATGACCGAACCATCGAAGCATGCCCTTTTCAATTTTAGTCACTACATCTTCTTTCAGACCACACTTCTCTCTGATGTTTTCATTCCTTACTCTATCACACAGTTTTACACCACACATACTACGCAAAGAGCGCATTTCCACTGCATTTATACGACTTTCATGCTTATCCTGCCACACCCAACATTCACTACCATACATCAGAGTAGGGGCCAACACTCCATTGTGAACAGCCAGTCGGGCTTTTTGTGAAACGCCCCTTCTGCTCACAAAGGAGTGCAGGGCTCCATTTATTTGATTTCCTGCATTCACCCTCCTCTCAATATCCTTCTCACACTTACCATCTCTTGTAAACATACTTCCCAGATACACAAATTCACTCACCCTTTCTACTAATTCACCATTTATATTTATCACGCACTCAGTAATATCTTCGTCCTTTTCTATCACCATGACCTTGGTCTTAGCAACGTTTACTTTCATACCCTTTTGTTTAAATCCCTCATTCATCACTGTCACCATCTCCTGCAACTCAAGTGCCGATGGAGCAAGTATAACTTGATCATCGGCATATAAGAGGCATTTGATGAGTAACTCTTGCATACGCAAACCCTTATCACACTCTTTCAAATCTCGCATACAACTGTCCATGAATAGATTGAACAGCCACGGTGAGGCAACACAGCCCTGTCTAACACCTCTAGAGATATTAAACCAGGCCGAGTATGCCCCATTGATCCTGACACAGGCCTTAGAGCCCTCATAAAGGGACTTCAAAGCCTGTACCAGGTTGCCGCTCACTCCATACATAGACAGCACCGTCCATAACTCTTTTCTATTTACCCTATCATAGGCCTTTTCCAGGTCTACAAAAGCACAGAAAACCTTTTGGTTGACAGCCAAAAACTTTTCTGCGATGGACCGTAGTGAAAAGACCTGATCCGTACATCCCATTCCCTTTCGAAATCCCGCTTGTACATCCCAGATTTTGTCATTCGTAACATTCACTACCCTTTCAATTAAAATCTTCGCATATACTTTGCCGACAACACTAAGGAGGCTGATACCGCGGTAGTTTTTGCAGTCTTGCTGTGACCCCTTTCCTTTATACAGAGGGACGATAACGGCCTTAATCCAATCTTCCGGGACTTGGCCGGTACTCAAACATGCATTGAAAAGGCGATACAACAGACTACCCACCACGCCATCTCCTCTCCTCAGCATTTCTATCGACACTCTATCACAACCTGCAGACTTTCCCGCTTTCATACTTTTTAAAGCTTTCACGATTTCACTCATGCTAATCACACTTTCATCTACTCTAGTTGCATCCTTATTCTTGCATTCTGGCTCAAGGCATACATCTTCGCATTCAAACAAGCTTTCAAAATAGGTTTTCCATCTATCAAGCATTTTTCTTTCCTCACATATTAAGTCCCCAGACTCATCCCTCAACGCAATTAACTTAGTTTTCTCTGATTTCCCCCGAGCCGATTTTATCAAACTCCAAAAGAGTTTAATATTCGACCGGAAGTTGTCAGAGAAACTCCTATCATACTTTTCATTTAGTAAATCTTTCTTTCTAGCCACAACTTCTTTCACTCTTTTCTTTGATCTAATATAATCTTCTTTTTTTCTATCACTTAGATGTTGTGCTGGCTCTACAGCTACAAAATCCAACCAACACTTTTTCTTCTCTTTCACTACATCATCTACCTCTCTATCCCACCATTCCGGACGTTCATTCTTGCTGTTTTTTCTCTTTGCTACACCGCATACTTCAATGGCCGATTTAACCATTCCATTCTTCATAGTCTCCCATACATTATTTACATCATTAAATATATTACACACAGTTATCAGTAAGGATAATTGATAATGTACTTACTAACAAATGACAATGTCAAATAGGAAAAAAAAAATAAGAGTTTGCATTGCGACTGCATAGTTAATCTATTTAAGTTGTATTGTTACTAAAGTCAAGTATGGAGGTTGGGTATTAGAAATACCTAATGTGTGATACATTTTAAACTCGTAGCAGTAGGCATTGATGTTCCTCAAAATGAGTTTCGCGTCTGTTATTTATTGCTTGTTTTTCATAATCTTTCTGTACTGTCAAATCGTTTTTGTACCCGCGATAATGACGTATGGCTTATAATATACAATCTACTGGTGAAAAAAAATTCTAAATCGGTCTTGTAGTTTTTGAACTTATTCATTACAAACAAAAACAAACTAGCGGTTCACATCCGCGTTGGAGTCGTTTATCGCTATTCTCTCGAGAACTAAATTCCCGGGATAAAAAGTACCATATGTCCATATTTTGCTCTTCGAGGTTTTACACCAAAAAGGCTTTAAAAGCTTAACCATGCAAACAAAAGTAAAGTTACTTTCACATTTATATTTTTAAGCATTAATCAGCCCAGCTGTATAGTTAACTCTTTCGCGCTAGAAAATGGTTTGGGTAGTGCGACAGCTCGAGATCCGATTAACGAGTAAGTACCTCTTCTCCAAAAGACTACTGCATTTCCTCTCATTACGCATTAAACAAAGAAAACATCGAGACTCACTTGTGCAGCTGATAGCATCCAGGTTCACCGTACTTAGATGCTTTTTTTACGTTGTAATACTTAATAAAATCGTGCGGATTCGCTGTTGGGGGAGACATTGTATATTAATTCGAAATAATCAAACTCGTCTAGATAATTCACATGTTACGCGTTCCCATAAAAAATGATAAAACAATCTATGACAATAAACCTGTTGCCTAGCAATCAACGAATAACTTTATTGATTTGATAGAGTACGGTCGAACTCGGAAGTTGCTGTACGTTTTCGTACCATGTCGGCGTAACCTATAAAAGTGTAAATTTAAAAAAATAGTTTATCAATAGATGTGCCAAGGTACTAAAATGTAAAGTTCCTACAAACGATAAGAACTAGCAATAAAATATACACACGACATGTTTTTATGACTCTAGTAATAAAGACGGGTTAGAAGGTTAGATCACATATTAGAAGGGTATGTCAAAAGATGTTAGGGTTAGATGTTTTTTAACCCAATGTGCAATATATTTTGCCAGTGTTTGGTATCCATGTCATTAGAACTGATAAAGTAATTTTGATTTCCCGCTCTTGTCCGCTTTCCTCTCTTGACTGTGTCTCCAGCTTGTGTTGCCTTAACTAAATAATGGTACATCATTAATTCGAGTAAGTATGTATACCACACACTATATAGAGATACTAACGATGTATACAACGAGGAGTAACGTAAAATAAACATCATACGATATACTTTTGTGGTTTGGTCAATCTAGGACACGTAGGTTTTGTAACCTAATAATAACCTGAGTGTAATTTTCTTTGATTTCATAAATACATAAGACAAACCTTGCAACAAATTTCAGTAATTAAAATAAAACACACTTAAACACCTCTATTAAGGAAGTATTTTAAAATACGAAATAGGCTATCACAGTTCATTCAACATTGACTGAATAATATTTAAAAATAGTTATGTACCTAAAATAGTACATTATTGTAAAACGTGCATCTAGCAACATTCTCCTTATCAAATCATGAAATGACAGTTGAATTGACATTCTTGACATTTGAGACATTTTCGTAATTTCCGTATCGCATTGCTCGCTAAGTTTAAAAGTTTTCGGTATTTATAATTAATGTCGCTGAATTTTAGAAATCAATGTTAGTTGAGTGTGTGTGTAATAATTTAACAGTTTACCTGTTGTAAGAAGAGTGACATTTATGATTGCGAAAAGTTATGTGTGAGGAGGTTAGGCTTTCCGTAATATTCTGTGCCGCTAAAGAATAAATAATACAAAATATCATGGGGTCTTTAGAGAAACCTACATTTGTGACTTCGAACTATTTGGCGCCTTTGATTGTAAGTATGCTTTTGGAGGAATTAAATGTTTAAATATTTAAAAAAAAACTTCTAGTGCTAACATAAAAAGCTCTGATAAATAAATATAATTGATAATTGTAGACGAGATCACGAGAGAAAGTAAATTTATTTATTAATAGGGTAACATACATACATAAATGTCATCATGCCTTCATTCCTAGAGTGGGGTAGTCAGAGCTACAGAAATACCAACAACTCTGAAAAGACTTGTTGAAATGTTTTGTAACCACATTTTGCACAATTAGGCTAACATGTTTACCAGTGTATTAGTGACAGGTTGCAGGCCCATCACCTAACAGTACTATAAGCCCTTATTCCCTTAGTCACCTCTTACGACATCTACCGGAAGACATGGAGTGGCACTATTCTTACCCGGCAATTGCACAGGGTTGGCGGCACAGGGGTGGCACTAGGGTAACAGCAGCAATATCACAAATTAAACATAACACAAGCCCACTTTGATTTTACTTATAGGTAACTCACCATATACTGACCTATTCCACTTCCACTGCTATTATAAATAAAATCTAGGCTAATTCTCATTCTATGTGCGTAAAGATTTAGGGATGGCCTTTTAAGCCTATGCCCAAATAAGGGGTGGGCGAATTCCAGCCAGTGATGTGTTTTAATCTGATCCACTGATGACCTAAAGTAGGCTCTTGATTAGCTTGGCAGGCTGGGATATGGCACTCAGAAATATATTTGGAAGACATTGATGACAAAAATTGGTGTTAAAAATGTAAAACTGAGTGACTGTGTATGACAAAACTGTATGTTATAGTCATGTTTCTAAATTAAACATAGATAATGAAAGAAGTTATTTTGGCTGCCCTGTCATTTTTACATACCTCGAAAAGAAAACAGATCCCTTATAGGATCACTTTGTTGTCCATCCGTCTGTCTGTCTGTCTGTCAAGACTCTATTTCTCAGGAACGCGTGGAGGTATCAAGCTGGAATTTATATCAAATACTCAGCTCTACTGTGCCTTGGACCTGGAAAAAAATCAAACTTGTAAGCCAACACAATGAAAAGATAAAGCCATTTATGCCGCAAATTTTCTTCACTAGCAAGGGAATGGAAACCTACAGGGAACTTCCTGTGAACTCAGAATCAGCAAATTTGGTAGGAAGCAATGTCTTATAGCACAGATGAAAGAAAAATTGCAAAACCTGAAAGTTTTTAGTTACATCACAAAAAAAATATGTGATGCAAACTTTTATGCAGTTGGTAAACTAATCGCGACATATGTCGATGTATGAAAACAACAGTTTTTCAACGGCAAAGTCAAGTACGTCCCTCAATACAATTTTACATTCTTATATTTTGTACAGTGCGCGAGTCCGACTCGCACTTGACTGGCTTTTTTTATGTTTTCTGGCTCCCAATGTAAACCATTTTGCACACATCTACACTCATGATCACTTTCAGATAAGAGTAAACTTGCAATTCAATAGTTTTATTTCTGGGTTAACATGTAGAGAAACTTACAAACTAATCTTATAATCTCAGTTAACTATAGGTAGTGATTAAATAAATAAATAAATCACAGGACAATGTCACACAAATTGACCTAGTCCCAAACTAAGCTCTAGGCTTGTACTATGGGTACTAGACAACGATAAACATAGTTATATAGAGAAATATACACTTAAATACATAGAAAACATCCAAGACTCAAGAATAAATACTTGTGCTCATCACACTAATATCAGCTAAAAAATCCAGGCCAGAACCCTCTATGAGCACTTGCATCTGCAACTTCGTCTGCCAGTGTGCCAATCGCCAATCTCTCTTTCTTTCGCTCATTATATATCCTACGCAAAACAATAATTATAATAATTCTTTAAATGTGTTCTTCAGGCAGGAGCCGTCGCTGGCATATCAGTGGATGTAGCCCTGTACCCGCTGGACACTTTAAAGACCCG
The DNA here is from genome assembly GCA_949316455.1 of Acleris holmiana. Classification (NCBI taxonomy): domain Eukaryota; kingdom Metazoa; phylum Arthropoda; class Insecta; order Lepidoptera; family Tortricidae; genus Acleris; species Acleris holmiana. The sequence continues at coordinate 2,400,543 of OX438782.1, read as the reverse complement.
CCTCCAAAGCGCACAGGGTTTCCAAAAGGCTGGTGGTTTCCGGGGTGTATATAAAGGTAAACTTTTTATTATGGCTTTTACATCTTGTTTAGCCAGTGTGGTTGCCGGGTTAGAATAGTGCCACTCCTTGTCTTACAGTGGATGTCGTACGAGGTGACTAAGGGAATAAAGGCTTGTAGTACTGTTAGGTGATGGGCTTGCAACCTGATAAGTCTTTTTAGAGTTGTTGGTGTTTCTGTAGCTCTGCCTACCCCAATGTCTGTCTGGGAATGACCGCGAGATGTTATGTATGTTAAATTTCTTCCTATCTTTTGCGAGGTTGATCCAGTATATGTATATTTAATCAAAGCTGGGCACCGTTAATCAAATATTTAACTTCGTTAATCGTTAATCCGCTACAAAAAAAGTTAGCTTCGTTAAACGTTAAAGCGTTACATTTCGGAAGAATTAACGCAAGTTAACGTTAATCTTTAATCCGTTAATATGTGTAAAATTACATTTTTATATCGTTGCGTTAGTGAACTTAAAAGAAAGGTTATGAATAAAACAAAATACTTGTATAATTCAAATGTGTAATTTAATCGTCGGGCATAAGGTGCATATTCCCCTTCATGAACATTAACATGTTGAAGTTCTCGTCTGAAAGCGAGGCTCTTTTTGGTGTCAAAATGTCTTTACCCGTGGAAAATAAACATACTCAGTCAAATGTGGCCATGGATTCTCATCAGCATTGCTGGAATTCGATTCCATATCTTCCATGATACGGTTTTAATTACTAAACTGCACAATACACTATTTTTAACTAAATTACACTCGCAAACAAAACACTCGTCACTGTAAGCACCGGCTCTAAGTAATGAAATGATCAAACGAAAAAAAATTTTTCGCAGTTTTCTCACTCGCACGCGCCGGCCAAATATATCTAGTTTTGTTTTTGTTTCACGCGCTGCCACGCGCCGCCCGGCACTTGTCATTTCATACTTGTCTGAACCTGTTTTTCGCGCCGCGCCGCGGTTTCGTGCGGTAAATAGTAGGCATTGGATTAACGATTAACGGACTTCTGCACATTAACGGAAGTTAACGTGTCCGTTAACATTTTTAAAAGTTAACTTAAAAGTTAATCTGTTAATCAAAATGTTAACTTCGTTAATTAACGATTAACGGATTAACGAGTTAATGCCCAGCTATGTATTTAATTAAATTGATAGCGGATTATAGCGGATTCTAGTTCTGATGACATTGATCATGGAATACAAAATTAAAATGCCACATCTTTGTTTAAAAATTATAGATAAAAATAATTGTAAAGAAAAATTAAGAGTATCGATATCGACATCATGAATATTTTTACCCATGCCTAAGAAAGAAAGAAAGTCCAGCGACCAAATTGCACCTCCGATAGCGAGGTCTAGAAAGCGTACATCATGAAATATGAGATACGAGGTTTTTTCAAAGTAGAGCCTTGCAGGTTTACTGACTGTAGCAACTACCTCTATGCCGACCACGGCGCTGTTCTTCATGTCATATGAGATGACCAAGAAGATTGCGGAACCGCTGGTGGCGCCACAATACGTCCCGCTGGTGCACAGTGGCGCAGCGTGCGTCGGAGAAGTGGTGAGTATCAGCGAACTCCGAGTAAATTAGTACAAGGGAGGCTTTTGCAAACCGAAAAAGTATTGTTATAAAAGGAGGCCAGGCCGATCAAAGGCATACAAGCTAACTATTAGTCTCGAAGTTTTGGGGATTGCGAAAATCAATGTAAGGTTCTTTTATCCTGGTAACAGGTTTTAAATACGATTTTATTTTATCTGTGTCTAATTTGTCTTTCAGTGCGTCTTTGGTACAGTCAGCAGCAGAAGTAGCTACGCAACCGAAGAGCTCAAAATGATCTGCACTCGACTCTTTTGTCAAGAGAATAAGACGTGTCTAGATCATTTTGAGCATGTTATTCTGCTTAGTTACTTTTGATGCTGACTGTACCAAAGACGCTTAAACCATTATTTATTTCAATGCTTTTATGGTGGTGTATGCTGGTGGTCCTTAGCATCGCTTCATGAAAATCACTGCCTTTACAAGCCAATAGGCGGTATCTGAAATTGAATAGCCAAAACAGATTCAACCCTCTGCTATTACAAATAAGGTTTCACTTGCTATTGGAGGTTAGTATGAGATACCGCCTTTTGTCTTAGCAGTGCGGATCGGTTGTGCCAATAATCAGTTTTGAAGCCAGTTCCTGTGGTTTTTTAATACTATTTATTCTGCAGTTATTATATGTGTTAATTACTTTTCTCTGATCTATTACCTATTGGTTTTAGCTGGCGTGTGTGATCCGAGTGCCCACCGAGATCGCAAAGCAACGGAAGCAAACCTACGTGGGAAGCGATAAGCGGAGCAGCATCACGATACTAGTCGAGGTTAGGATACAGGAGTTCCTTAAAGCTGGGTACGAATCTGAGCGGCTCAGCCTGAGGCATGCTCGCCCCGCACGGCGAGCTGCACATAAACATGCGCGGGTGAGGCAGCGTGCTCGCCGCGAGCCGACATTTCAATATGGCGTCGGACACGATGACCGCCGCGGCTGCTTATATCAGAATTCACCGAATTATTAACAAAAAGAAGAAGAAAATTACCTCGGTGGTGGAACGGCTCAGCAACTTTATTAAATTTGTACGCGCCTCGCCCACGGACCCTCGCCTACAACTTGTCTTTCTGCCCGTGGCACGCTCGGATACACGTCAAAATTACGCGAGGCACGCACACTGAGGCGTCCTTAAGCACGGTCAAAAGACTCTCAGCGGCTCGCCACGCGCCACTCGCGGGCTGCACGCGCACAGCGCGTGAGCCGTGCGTGCCTCAACCCGACGCTGCTCCAATTCGTACCCACCCTAAGAAGCCGCATCTATATTAATGTGGCGACCTAGCGACATCTAGTGACAACTTGGATCAACCAACTCGCCAGCGCCACCAGCGTCAGACAGCGCAACTGAATCTGATAGTGCGCTACATCGCGCTAACGAAGTTTTTCAGTCAGTTACCACTTCCAACTTCTAAATGGACTACGGTCCCCAGGCATAACACCCGCCTGGGGAGAGATCTCTCTATTGTCCTCTCTTACTACGCTAATATTATAAATGTAAAAGTAACTCTGTCTGTCTGTTTGTAACGCTTTTACCAAAAAACCGCTGAACCGATTTAGATTAAATTTGGTATGGAGATAGTTGGAGTTCCGGGGAAGGACATAAAGAACTTTTTATCCCGAATAATTGGATGGTTCCTGATGAAACAGCGATAAACGATTTCTGAAACGAGTCGCGGGTAACAGCTAGTGTATTGTTACGTACGTGGGGGTAGGTAACTGATAGAAATGCACGAACACACCGATAATTAAGAGCAGGCTTTAATTAACACACTCACTTAATCGTTACAAACAATTATCGCACAATAAACTTAGATGATCGCTCGGTTCACTCGTAGGTACGCATTGTTCGCTCTCCGAGTAAGGAATGAATCGCCGCACGCGCGCCTCACCTTTTTATACTCCCAATCGCCGAACGTTCCAGATTGCCTTCTCGAATGACCGATGGGCCTTGACCCGCCGGGAACGTTCGATAATGGAAGGTTCTACTCATTGCGGCCTTGCATTACAATAGCGACGGCTTTGGCCTTGAACTCGATTGTACCCGTTAACTATAGAGGTGTCCTTGAGTCGGCGCGTCAATTCTAATCTACCTACCTACCTAACCATACCTTCTCGTAACACTATGATAAGGTCGGTAGTGCTCAGAGATCTGCATCTCAATGACCATAACGCCTGTGTGTCTGTTCTTTGGATATTAAACTTGGTCATATTCCCTTGAGACTGTTAAACGTGAAAACGAAATTAGAATTTTTCAAACATGACACCTTTTGCGCATGTTTTTTGGGTGAATCTTCGAAACCCTACGACCTTTAGCGATGGTTTTTGTCGTTTTTGATTAAATAGTTGAGTATTTGTTGAGTATTTGTATTATTAACAAGCTGTTTTAGAGTTGTTGGTGTTTCTGTAGCTCTGCCTACCCCACTCTGGGAATGAAGGCGTGATGTTATGTAGGTGTATGTGTATTTGTAACTTCTTAATCCTAGTAAACCAGCTTTTAATAAAAGTTGTGGTGTTTAAGTAAAAAACTATTATTTTAATTTGACGCTGCCATCAAGACGCACAAACTATTTACATCTCACGTTCTTGGCGCGGAAGCCACATGGGAAGAAGACCATTTTGAGAAGCAAACATTTTAGGAAACAGACAGGACATTTCCTGGTCACTATTAAACTTACCTATCGGGTAACTTAATTTGTCAATTCTATGTGTCTATTCAAAATAGTTGGCTTGTTCCAGGCGTACAAAGCCGAAGGTATCCGCTCCGGCGTATACCGCGGGTTCTTCTCGACGGTGGCGCGCGACCTGCCGTTCAGCTTCCTCGAGCTGCCGGTCTGGGAGTTCCTCAAGACGCAAGTGAGGCTGCACAATGATGGAGAGGTCACCAGCTTCCAGGTAACAACTTCAAACCACTGCAATGCATTAAATTAATGATATTGGAATAGACTTGGAGAACCTTGTGAAAGGTCCGTCCGGATCGCTACCACCATCTTATCCATTAAACTACCGCCAAGCAGCATTCGCATTGTTGTGTTCCGGTGTGGGGATAAGACAACCGGTGAAATTAATAGCATAGATGCATTCCATCTTAATCTTTGGGGTTGGCAACGCAGTTGTTATAGGATTGCAGTGTTGAAATTAGTATTGAGAATTAAAAAAAAATTTTTTTTTCATCAACGTAGTCTCCTCTAAGGGCGATACAGTCCCTCCAACGCTTTTCTAACTTTTCTATCCTATGCGTGTAGAACGATTTGTCTTTGGCTTCAAAACAAGCCTCCGTTGCTGCAATAACTTCACTATTTGAGTCAAATTTCTTACCCTGGAGCATTTTTTTGAGGTCTGCAAACAGCCAGTAACCGCTGGGGGCCAAGTCTGGTGAATAAGGGGGATGAGGAAGCAATTCGAAGCCCAATTCATTAATTTTGGCCATCGTTGACATCGTTACAAGGATTAGTCAATTAATGTGCTACGGGATAGCGAGCCCCTTTAAACTGGATGCCAAACGGTTTAATTGGTACAGATCCAGATCGCCATTACTTTGTCACAGTGTTTTCATTGACTGAAGTAAACTGCCCGACAAAAATACGAGTTACTACGATATGTCGTTTTTGCTTTCGCATGCGATTGTAATAAAGTCAATGGAACCATTTCGTAAATTAACTTATAAACTGTTAGCTTTTGCAGCTCTTTGTGCTCATTTGCCTTCTCCACACCAGTTTTTTTTGTTCAGAGTGCTGTCTGCGGCTCAATCGCTGGTGGTTTCGCGGCGGGCGCGACGACGCCGCTGGACCTGGCGAAGACGCGCATCATGCTGTCCCCGGAGTACAGCTCGGCGCGCCGCCTGCGCGTGGCGCCCGTGCTGCTCGACATCTACCAGCGCGCCGGCCTGCGCGGCCTGTTCGCCGGCGTCGCGCCCAGGTACCCAGCAGCTGGACCTGGCCTACACGCGCGTCATGCTGTCTCCGGAGTACAGCAGCTGGACCTGGCCAACACGCGCGTCATGCTGTCTCCGGAGTACAGCAGCTGGACCTGGCCAACACGCGCGTCATGCTGTCTCCGGAGTACAGCAGCTGGACCTGGCCAACACGCGCGTCATGCTGTCCCCGGAGTACAGCAGCTGGACCTGGCCAACACGCGCGTCATGCTGTCCCCGAAGTACAGCAGCTGGACCTGGCCAACACGCGCGTCATGCTGTCCCCGGAGTAAAGCAGCTGGACCTGGCCAACACGCGCGTCATGCTGTCCCCGGACTACAGCAGCTGGACCTGGCCAACACGCGCGTCATGCTGTCTCCGGAGTTCAGCAGCTGGACCTGGCCAACACGCGCGTCATGCTGTCTCCGGAGTTCAGCAGCTGGACCTGGCCAACACGCGCGTCATGCTGTCTCCGGAGTACAGCAGCTGGACCTGGCCAACACGCGCGTCATGCTGTCTCCGGAGTACAGCAGCTGGACCTGGCCAACACGCGCGTCATACTGTCCCCGGAGTACAGCGGCTGGACCTGGCCAACACGCACGTCATGCTGTCTCCGGAGTACAGCAGCTGGACCTGGCCAACACGCGCGTCATGCTGTCTCCGGAGTACAGCAGCTGGACCTGGCCAACACGCGCGTCATAATGTCCCCGGAGTACAGCGGCTGGACCTGGCCAACACGCGTGTCATGCTGTCTCCGGAGTACAGCAGCTGGACATGGCCAACACGCGCGTCATGCTGTCTCCGGAGTACAGCAGCTGGACCTGGCCAACACGCGCGTCATGCTGTCTCCGGAGTACAGCAGCTGGACCTGGCCAACACGCGCGTCATGCTGTCCCCGGAGTACAGCAGCTGGACCTGGCCAACACGCGCGTCATGCTGTCCCCGAAGTACAGCAGCTGGACCTGGCCAACACGCGCGTCATGCTGTCCCCGGAGTAAAGCAGCTGGACCTGGCCAACACGCGCGTCATGCTGTCCCCGGACTACAGCAGCTGGACCTGGCCAACACGCGCGTCATGCTGTCTCCGGAGTACAGCAGCTGGACCTGGCCAACACGCGCGTCATACTGTCCCCGGAGTACAGCGGCTGGACCTGGCCAACACGCGCGTCATGCTGTCCCCGGACTACAGCAGCTGGACCTGGCCAACACGCGCGTCATGCTGTCTCCGGAGTACAGCAGCTGGACCTGGCCAACACGCGCGTCATACTGTCCCCGGAGTACAGCGGCTGGACCTGGCCAACACGCGCGTCATGCTGTCTCCGGAGTACAGCAGCTGGACCTGGCCAACACGCGCGTCATGCTGTCTCCGGAGTACAGCAGCTGGACCTGGCCTACACGCGCGTCATGCTGTCTCCGGAGTACAGCAGCTGGACCTGGCCAACACGCGCGTCATGCTGTCTCCGGAGTACAGCAGCTGGACCTGGCCAACACGCGCGTCATGCTGTCTCCGGAGTTCAGCAGCTGGACCTGGCCAACACGCGCGTCATGCTGTCTCCGGAGTACAGCAGCTGGACCTGGCCAACACGCGCGTCATGCTGTCCCCGGAGTACAGCAGCTGGAACTGGCCAACACGCGCGTCATGCTGTCCCCGGAGTACAGCAGCTGGACCTGGCCAACACGCGCGTCATGCTGTCCCCGGAGTACAGCAGCTGAACCTGGCCAACTCGCGCGTCATGCTGTCCCCGGAGTACAGCAGCTGGACCTGGCCAACACGCGCGTCATGCTGTCCCCGGAGTACAGCAGCTGGACCTGGCCAACACGCGCGTCATGCTGTCCCCGGAGTACAGCAGCTGGACCTGGCCAACACGCGCGTCATGCTGTCCCCGGAGTACAGCAGCTGGACCTGGCCAACACGCGCGTCATGCTGTCCCCGGAGTACAGCAGCTGGACCTGGCCAACACGCGCGTCATGCTGTCCCCGGAGTACAGCAGCTGGACCTGGCCAACACGCGCGTCATGCTGTCCCCGGAGTACAGCAGCTGGACCTGGCCAACACGCGCGTCATGCTGTCCCCGGAGTACAGCAGCTGGACCTGGCCAACACGCGCGTCATGCTGTCCCCGGAGTACAGCAGCTGGACCTGGCCAACACGCGCGTCATGCTGTCCCCGGAGTACAGCAGCTGGACCTGGCCAACACGCGCGTCATGCTGTGCCCGGAGTACAGCAGCTGGACCTGGCCAACACGCGCGTCATGCTGTTCCCGGAGTACAGCAGCTGGACCTGGCCAACACGCGCGTCATGCTGTCCCCGGAGTACAGCAGCTGGACCTGGCCAACACGCGCGTCATGCTGTCCCCGGAGTACAGCAGCTGGACCTGGCCAACACGCGCGTCATGCTGTCCCCGGAGTACAGCAGCTGGACCTGGCCAACACGCGCGTCATGCTGTGCCCGGAGTACAGCAGCTGGACCTGGCCAACACGCGCATCATGCTGTTCCCGGAGTACAGCAGCTGGACCTGGCGTTGGCCAGGACAACGCCCACGTGTTGACGCGCATCATGCTGTCCCCGGAGTACAGCAGCTGGAATGCCGTGCATTAGTGACCTTATCATCATTAGCGACGTGATCCTCATTACTTCGTCATAATGCTGAACACACACACGGAGGCAGAACAGTGAACAGCAGAGTACTGCTACTGTGCGAACGCACACGCCGAGAGTGCCGAAACAGAACAGGGCCTCTATTCAACTGCGTTATAACGATATCGTTTTTGACCTGTTTCCGTATTGTCAACGTTGTGATAACTCTTATGTCATTTACAATAATGGCGACCGTGACATAAACGATTCTTAAACGTGTCAAACACGATATCGTTTTAACGCACCTGAATAGAGGCCCTGGGCCTCTATTCTACTGCCTTATAACGATATCGCGTTTGACGTGTTTTAGAGTTTATGACTCGGTCGCCATGATTGTAAATGACAAGAGTTATCAAAACGTTGACAATACGGAAACAGTACTGTTTTTTGCGTTCACGTAGCTGTATGGAAATTAATGTGAACCCACCCATTTTCTAACCAATCTATTCAATAACCAACGCAGTTATAATTCTCTTTCGTTACAGTGCACGGCCGACATGAAGTAAATCCTGACACCTGTCATTCCGGTATAAATTATAACCTCAAACGCTTAGGTTATAAATTGTATTGCGATGACAGCTGTCAGGATTTAATTCTTATCGGCCGGGCACTATAGTAGGTATACAGAAGTTTTATCTGAGATACTCCTCTGTCAAGCTCTGTCTGTGTTCTTGGCAAATGAGACTCACTTGCCAAGCGTTTTTGGAGCGGTCAAACAAGAGTCTTTAAATTGAAATCTTTCTTTTTCAGGTTAACAGCCTTCATGCTTGGTGGTTTCGTGTTCTTCGGCGTATACGATGATTCGAAGAGCATAGTGGAACGGTGCCTGAACAGTTAGCAGACACCGAGAGAGTGTTGGAGTGTGCTGGGAGACCTAGTGGAAAGTGTTAATTGTGCTCGAGATACGTTAGTTGGAAGCAGAGCCCGGAATTTTCGTAGCACTTTTGAGCTGTCATAGGGACTTCTCATCTATCGACTTCCGATATACATGTGTATATCGATAAATACAGAATACATTTTTTTAAATATGATTACGAGTAGAAGTAAACAACATGCAGACTTATCGCGAATGAGCGATCTCTTCGAGACAAGATAAAATTATGACTATCTATTTCTTTTATAGATGAAACACTTGTTAGCACTAAAACTGAGTTGGATCATAAAATTGATAAATGTTAAAACACTGAACTGAACTGATTAAATGTAGAATTGTTAACTATTAACTTTTCATTGCAAATATCTATTTAACATTTCCAGCCACTCAAAAGTTATATAAAAGAGATCGCTCCTTGGCGATGAGAACGCCTGTTGTTTACCTTTACTTTTAATCTTCATTGATATGTTGCGTTGTGTTCTATAATGTATCGATAAAATTATGTATATCGGAAATCGATAAACGAGAAGTCCCTAGTGAAAAATTGCTGTGTTATACTTTTAATTTTCAGTTTGGTCATGAAAAAGGAAAGGCGTAACAAAGGCGAGATTGTCAGGAATATATATACAACTAGCGACCCGCCAGCGGCTTCGCCCGCTGCAATTATAATTTTTTGTTTCTTTCATGTCACTTAGGGGTATGAAAAATAGATAGTAGCCGATTCACAGACCTACTGAATATGCATATAAAATTTCATAAAAATCGGTCGAGCCGTTTCAGGAGGAATATGGTAACTAACACTGTGACACGAGAATTTTATATATTAGATGTATAGGATTTATTTCCACGTGTTTTGGCAGATTTCTCGAAATGTGGGCACGCATTTTTTTATCGACCTTTCTACTGAATGCTCAATTAATCTCTCCATATGTTCGTTTGTCAGTATTAATTTAAGAACAGTGATTTTACCAAAGTAATTTTGACAGTTGTGAACATTTCATGTTTTATATATTTAAATAGTATATATATTTGTTTAAAACATTATATTAACGTTGTTTGTTTGTAAAGATAATGTTAACATTATGAATAGAGTATACAAAAATAATAAAATAAGTTATACACACGGAAGTGAAATTATTGTTTAGTATGTAGTGCTTAATACAGGGTTTAGATATGTGTGTTTGTTTGATTTTTACCCAAAAATACCTCTGCAATCCGATCTTGACTAACCGCCAAACAACAGTGTTCGCATTGTTGTGTTCCGATGGGGGACCGGTGAAATGACTAGCATAGAGACAATCCATCTTAGACCTCAGGTTTGGCAACGCATTTGAGGTCTTAGGATTGCAGTCATGAGGTTATAGTCTTGAGATGCCTTTGACATGTTATCATATTGTCAACGTTTTAATAGCTCTTATTTAGTTGACAGTAATGGCGGCCGACTTAGAAACAATACGATAACATCAAAAGCAACAGGATTTAGGTACCCAATAGAATAGAGACACGTTTTTCTGTATATCCTATGGTTTCAGAATTGTCCAAACTATCAAAAATAAAACACTAAAATATCACACTATACGTATGTATACAAACACCGGATTGACGGGGGTAAAAGTGTACCAGTGCTAGTGATTCATTAAATATCGACTAACTTTATCGACATCGATAAAAGTCAGTTTTTAATCGTCATTGTCATAATTAATGGTGAAATTGAAAACCTTTTAATTTTGTGCAAACCTCTTTCATTCATACTTATCGCAACTAAAAACAAACGATATTTGACTTTGATTCTGGACTCGAGCTACTTTTGACAACCATTGAAATTACATTACAATTGATTCAGTACAACAATATTCTTTAGCATTCCGACGAAATGAGAACCTAATTGTTTTTAATCAGTTAAAAATGCCTCGCAAGAAAAAATATTATACATCTTCATGGAAAGCTGATCATTTAGATATAGAAGTAAAGGTACGACTTACTTTTGTAAGAAATATAAAATCCAAAATTATTATGTAACGAAAAAAGTTGTCGATAAACTTAGTCGATATTTAATGAATCACTAGCACTGGTACATTTTTGCCCCCGTCAATCCGGTGTATGGTTATATACATAACATCACGCCTTCATTCCCAGAGTGGGGTAGGCAGAGCTACAGAAATACCAACAACTCTAAAAAGACTTGTTGATAATTCTGTAACCACATTTTGCACAGTCAGGCCAAGATTTTTACCAGTGTATTAGTGACAGGTTGCAAGCTGATCGCCTAACAGTACTACAAGCCTTTATAAGTAGTAAGCTGGGTACGAATCTGAGCGGCTAAGCCCGAGGCATGCTCGCCCGGCGCGGCGAGCCGCTTGCAAGTCAAATTGTTGCATAAACATGCGCGGGTGAGGCAGCGCGCTTGACGCGAGCCGTCAGCCGACATTTCAAAATGGCGTCGGGCACAATGACAGCCGCGGCTTCGTTTATCATAATTCACCGAATTATTAACAAAGAGGTGGAACAGTTCAGAAACTTTATCAATTTTGTACGCGCCTCACCCACAGAGAAGATAGAACTTGTCGTTCTGCCCGCGGCACGCTCTGATACACGTCCAATTTCGCGAGGCACGCACACCGAGGCGCCTTTGAGCACGTTAAAAGACCGACTCTCGACGGCTCGCCGCGCGCCGCTCGCCCGCTGCTCGCGCACAGCGCGTGAGCGAGTACGAATTTGAGCAAAATAGGTGAGCCGTGCGTGCCTCAACCTGAGGCTGCTCTAATGTCTGTAAACAGACAATATTATCGACTATTAGTTTTTATTTTACTACCTTATAAATAGGTAACCGAAACCAACCTGAAATTCACAATTTCCGTGACCTTGGTCACGCTTATTTCGGCTTTCATTCATGGCCTAGTGACGAAACTCTTGCGTAATATTACTTCTCGTTTAGTATTGCGTCATACGCGTCCCTTTATCGTTTGTAAATTTTGACGCGGTAGTGTTATCTTTATTTGAGGTTATAATACAACAATCAAACGAGATTTTCTTTCACTTACGTTTTCATGTCGTGAATCAAGTCTTATTACGTTAATAAAAAGGCCGAAAGGCTAATAAAATAATAGAGTGTTCTATTCGTTTAAATTGGTGATACAGTTAAGACGTTTTTTAGGTTAGCGCTGTTTATTATTCGCGGGTTAATTTTGAAAAATGTTTCCGTAGATTTGGAAAATATACAACCGGTTATTTTTTAAATATTAATTGAGTGCCTCATTTCATAGGACATGGAGGTTTTAGAGAAGCCGAAATTTCAAAATGCGCCATTCCTGGCGGCTGGCATTGTAAGTAATTTTGTACAGTAAATCAAAATTATGAATTAGGCTTACTCGGTTTTCTATTGCTGTCACACTCTCTCTCTCTGACATTTGTCAGTGTATTTGTTATAGGGTACTTTTACTTACCATAGAGAGTTTGACACGTTTAAGAATCGTTTATGTCACAATCGCCATTATTGTAAATGACATAAGAGTTATCAAAACGTTGACAATGCGGAAACAGGTCAAAAACGATATCGTTAGTACCTTGTAGAATCCCAGCCTAGAGGTTTTACTGTAACCATTTATTTTTACATAATTTTTTTTTTTATTAATTTTTGTTATTATTAAGTTTGCATGTTTAACAACACGTTAGCTTATTTGGTAGTGACCCTGCCGACGAGACTGGCAGTCCCGGGTTCAAATCCCGGTAAGGGCAGATATTTGTGTGATGAGCGCGAGTATTTGTTCCTGAGTCTTGGATGTTTTCTATGTATTTAAGTATATATTTCACTATATAAGTATGTTTATCATTGTCTAGTACCCATAGTACAAGCCTAGAGCTTAATTTGGGACTAGGTCAATTTATGTGGCATTGTCCCATGATATTTATTTATAATTAAATAGTACAGGTGTTACGCGAGTGGTAAACACGCAAAGTTAGGACCAGTCTTTATATTTATAAAAAATTGAACTGTTCAATTGTATCCCGAGATGTTAAGGGTACATGAGAGCTAGCGGTGCACATATAATTTGAGTGTGCAATTGCAGTCGCGTCGTGGGACACTAAAATCCATGAAAAGATTTTGAGACTACCTACTCTAAACGTTTTAATTTTTGCTGTGTTGATAGAAATAGTGCACTGAGCTATTTTAAAAAAAGAAGTTTTACGGCAGTGCTTTAGGTATAATTTAGGATTTTAGTAATATGCGTGTTATGTAATGTACGAGTATAAAGCAACTACCCGTGAACGGCTTCGCCCCGCTGCAAATTTCCCAGTGGATTTTACATTTTTTCTTTCATTAAGGACCTTCTCCTGACAATAACGAACACAACAAAAAATCATTAGCGAAATCGGTCCAGCCATTCATGTGTGACGCCGTGACCAAGGGAAACAGGGATTCTTTTTAGGGTTCCGTAGTCAAACTAGAAACCCTTATAGTTTCGCCATGTCCGTTCGCAGCCTAGCTCAGAGACTCTTAGTACTAGAAAGCTGTAATTTGCCATGAATATACAAATTAGTCACGTCAATAAAGTGTAGAATAAAATTCTGAAAAAAAACTTTTTGAGTGTACCTCCCCTAAACGTAACTTGGGGATGTATTTGTTTCTCGTCTATCCCATAGCGTAGGGTATCGTCGGATAGGTCTTTCAAAAATATTATGGGCTTGTTAAAACAAATTTTCGATTAAATAATCTAATTGCCCGTGTGGTTGCCGGGTTAAAATAGTGCCACTCCATGTCTTCCCGTGGATGTCGTAAGAGGCGACTAAGGGAATAAGGGCTTGTAGTACTGTTAGGCGATGAGCTTGCAACCTGTCACTAATACACTAGTAAACATCTTAACCTGTTTGTGCAAAATGTGGTTACAGAATTGCCAACAAGTCTTGTTTTAGTTGTTGGTATTTCTGTAGCTCTGCCTACCCCACTCTGGGAATGAAGGCGTGATGGTATGTATGTATGTAATTTTTGTTAGACTAAAAATCTGAACATAAAAACTTGAATTAAAACGCATATTACGAATTTAAATGGAAAACTATCACGACTAAGTAGCCATCATTGGTTCTTGAGATACAGGCGATTAAAGTGTTTATACCTACTAAAATCATCTAAGACGGCACCAAATGGCTTTAAACATGACAATCACACACTCATCTCGTCTCGTCTGGCCCTATTGAAAATCAGCGTCACATTATCACCATATCTTGTGACACAAGCTGAGTAGAGACCATTTTGGACACCATTGTAAATAGTTAGTTGTAAGTTATTGTTATTACTGTTTAATACAAACTGCCATATGTCATTTTCTGTAAATGTGTGTCCAAATAAATCATTCTTATTCTTATTCTTAAATAGAAAATTAGTTATTACTTGTTGTTTTTTACGTTTGTAGTACTTAACGGCTTCGGAACCCTACACTGAGCATGGTCCGACATGCTCTTGCCCGGTTTTGTATAAATAGATAAGTTAAATTTTATAATGCTAATTGTATAGCAAAGTAACTTGTAGCTCTTTAATCCAGGCAGGCGCCATGGCGGGATTTTCCGTTGAAGCGGGTCTATATCCTCTGGATACACTGAAAACTCGTCTCCAGAGCGCTAAGGGCTTCCATGGGTCCGGGGGATTCAAGGGGCTGTATAAAGGTGAGGTACGCGTAGATATGGCGCGTTTGGTAACTCATCACTTCATCGAATTTCATTTCATCGAATGCTATTTTCTGCTGAAACCATAATGTTTTCAGGGTATCTCAAACATTATAACGTAGGTTAGGTTAGGTCAGATCTTTAAGATACCCTGAAAACATTATGGTTTCGGCAGAAAATAGCGTTCGTTGAAATAAAATTCGATGAAACGAAACATTCGATGAAATGATAGACACCCGGCGCGTTTAGGTTTAACGAAGATGTTAGCCTAGTGGGTAGTGACCCTGCCTACGAAGCCACCAGCCCCCTATTTCACCATCTTGAGAATGACACGTGACAGGTGGCCATTCAGTATACATTGCAAAGTTAACACACTGATACATCACTAAGTTTCATGTATGCTGCTCCATGTACACTAAAGTTCACCTGGCACCTGTCATTGTCAGTATGGTTAAATATTGTAGGGCTGATATCTGTAGGCTAGAGAAAATTGTAAAGACTATACGAATGGGTAAAAACCCATAAAAATGGGGTGTCTATTTGTTTATAGAAGCACCTTTCATCGAACGCTATTTCCTGCTGAAACCGTAATGTTTTCAGGGCATCTTGAACATCTAACGGTTAGATGTTTAAGGTTACCCTGGAAACATTAAACATTAATTACGGTTAAGTTAGTAACGATTACAGTTTTTTCTTTTCTTTCGAAATGTCAATTGTGGTGTTGGAATATATCGCCAGGGCTTGGGCCGGTGGCCACAGCGTCGATGCCCAATGCCGCGTTGTTCTTCGTGACGTACGAGGCGCTGAAGTCGCTCGCTGAGCCGCTGGCGCCCCCGGGCTTCGCGCCCGCTGTGCACTGCGGCGCCGCCGGCGTCGCGGAGTTTGTATGTAATCTATTTATTTATTTATTTAAACAATTTCTTGCGGACTTACAACGTCAGCCAAGGCGCCCAGCAAGATAACTCAAAAGCTTAAAAGGCTGGGAATAACATATACAAGAAAAATCTTATTCCTAAAAAACATAACATAACATCACGCCTTCATTCCCACAGAGGGGTAGGCAGAGCTACAGAATTACCAGCAACTCTAAACTTGTTGATAGGTAATTCTATAACCACATTTTGCAAAATCAGGCTAAGATGTTTACCAGTGTATTAGTGACAGGTTGCAAGCCCATCGCCTAACATCCACGGGAAGACATGGAGTGGCACTATTCTAACCCGGAAACTACATCTTATTCCTACCACCATCAAAAAACAACGCAATTCACGACGACAATCAATTTAATTGACGACACGTTGGCCTAGTTGGGAGTGACCCTGCCTCCGAAGCCAGCGGTCCCGGGTTCAAATCCCGGTAATGGCAGATATTTGTGTGATGAGCACGAGTATTTGTTCCTGAGTCTTGGATGTTTTCTGTGTATTTATGTATTTATTTCTCTATCTAAGTATGTTTATCGTTGTCTAGTACCCACAGTACAAGCCTAGAGCTTAGTTTGGGACTAGGTCAATTTATGTAACATTGTACCGATCACGGTAAAGTAATTAATTATTCATTTTACTTTCTACTTTACTTTACCTTATCCAGTAACCTGCCGCCAATCAACAATGTTCGCATTGTTGTGTTCCGGTGTAGGGATAAGACAACCGGTGAAATTACTAGCATAGGGGCATTCCATCTTAGTCCTCAGGGTTGGCAACGCTTTTGAGGTCTTAGGATTATAGTCTTGAGAATTCAAATGTCTATGGGACTCAGATTCCACTTACCATCAGGTGGCCTGAGTTCTCGTGTGATTTCGCCTTAACATACAAAATATTTATATTAAAAGATAGGGTTATAAATGCACATATAAAACAGGGTTCTAAATTACAATTCCATTACATCACAACTAGGCACAATAGTGCAGTTTATATTTTAAGTTTAGGAAGCGGTTTAACCGCTATAAGGACAGGCCACTTGACGAATCTATAAGGGTTCCGTTTTTTGCCATTTGGCTACCCCCCCTTTGGGAACCCTAAAAAAAGGTTTCTCGACAATTATCGCTTCTGTTGTCTTTTTTTATGTGTTGCGAATAAATGTGTTTCTTTCTTTCTTTTTAACTTTGTATCCCTTAGTACCTAAGCGTTTAGTGGCGCCATCTATGGGATATTTAGCGGTAGTCTGCAGAAAACAAATTTCAACAGCGGCTTCGTCGACAGGTGGCGTGCCTGATCCGAGTTCCTACGGAAATAGCGAAACAGCGGAAACAGACTTATGTTGGCGTCGACAAGCGGAGCAGCTTCAGCATTCTCTATAAGGTAGCTTAAACATCCGTGGACCTTATTAGTTTAACGTGTGTATTGACAGAATAATTAACTAAAATGATTTGAATTTAATTTGTTTAATAGTTTCTAAAAGGCCTGATTTGACAGCTGTCAACTGAGGTCAAAATATGTGTTTAAGGCACGTTTGAGGTTATATTTTGCACTGCGTTGACAGCTGTCAAATTGGGCCTTTTAGAATTTATGATGGACTTGAGAGAAACGCGTGGAGCTAACCCTCTACGCTTCTGATTAGTCCACAAGAGTAAATATTATTTTACCGAACAATTTAGTGATATACATAGACTAATTTGTCTAATGAGCCCGTGGACAATGGCGAAATACACTTTAACAAGAGTGAAGTAAGCTATGAATTAAAATTAAAAAATGTTTTAACATTGGATATCCTACAAAAAGTGTGGAGACTGTTTTTTACTGCTTATTTTGTGCTTCAGTTGACTAATTATTTTCGCTATATTTTTTTTATAGGCCTACAAATCTGAGGGTTTTCGCAGAGGCTTGTTCCGAGGGTACTTGTCGACGGTGGCCCGTGACTTGCCCTACGGCTGCATCGACATTCCTATCTGGGAGTTCCTGAAGTGCCAGGTCCGGGCGAGGAACAATGGGGAAATCACCAGTTTTCAGGTATTTGGTGGCTAGTGGCGACATCTAGTAGCAACTTAAGTAAATTGTAGATAAAATTTGGTGACAATATGACACAACAGGGGGCGATTTTTTACTTCCGAGCACTCCAAAGTTTCACTCGAAAGTGAGCAAAAAAAAATTAACCGTATTTTTGAAATACGATAGAAAATTTTAAAACGAGGTCACACACCATTCGTTTTCAATTCTATCATTAGAAAATTGTTTTTCACCTCAGCACCTCAAAAAAGGTGGTTTTGCTGTTTAAATACAGTGAGCTAAATTCGATTTTGCTGCGAGCGTAAGACAAAGTAACTTTAGAATAGAATAGAATAGAATAGAAAAAAGCTTTATTCACCTTAAGAAGTATGCCGTGGACATGAAAATAAAACAAAATCACAAAAAGTCTAAAATAAACACACACAAAACTATAAAATGTGAGATAAAATTGTGCAACATCTTAAAAAATAATTCCGTGATCTCCGTGAAAGGGCGCCGGCTCAGCATGTGCGCTGATATTCTGCCGGAGACCATGGGTGCGGCAGGGGACGCACTTTAAAAGTCACTTACATTATAATTTAAAACATTAATTTTAAAATAAAACCACAACCTTAACTTACAGTAAAATAAAATCTATTTATAAGTCTAATTACTATCAAGTTCCAAATATTGTCCAACTGCAACAATTAGGTATTGACCTGAAGTTTCTGCTGATTCAGCAGATGCAGCTTATATTTAACTTTAAAGGCTTCTTTTGAACGAGCATCTCTGATAGGCGGAGGAATGTTGTTCCAGCACCTCTAGGCCAAATACCTAAAACTTCCTCTAAAAGCAGCGGTCTTGTGTCTGTATGGAACCAAGACGCAAGATCTTGCCGATCGGTGCCTGGCTGTTTTGGATGACCAATTTAGTTTGTCATGCAAGTAAATAGGTGTACCAGTCTTCACAACCTCAAACAGTAAGCTTGCAAATAACAACTCTTTCCTGAGTGCCATGTTCAAAGTATTTGCTTTATTAACTTTATAGTCTTTTTTGTTCACAATTCAAAGGTGGTCGCGACGACGGTGCGCCGCGCGGGGGCGGCTATGGGTTGTCATTTTTTTTGACCATGTTGTTTTTTTTACCTTAAGGTTATATTTTCTCGCTGCTGAGGTAAAACATTGTATGCGCAACAAGAGACTAAAGTTATTGCATCTCGTGTCTTTGAATCCCTTTGAAACAAATACAAACCACAGAAGTTTAATTTTAAGATAAAACATACCTATCATAGACAAAAACGTTGGCGGAGTAAACGTTTCATTTAATAGTTTTAAATAGTAATTGGTTTTGGTAAACAGTATAACAAAAACTGATAGTGCACATAAATAATAATATTCTATCAATGATAACAATTTCTAATTACCTAATTAGTATGATTACTGATATTTAAAACATGATTTAAAAAAAAACCGGTAATCCTCAATTTCCTGCGTACAACGAAACATGTGAATATATTCAATCAATCGCTAGCTTTCGAGTAAGAGCTCTCAAAAATAAGGGATAACGGGTTCAACAAAAATAATCGTTACATATTTTCGTGTTCTAATATTTTCTATCACTCGACTTCGATTTCAGCCACTCGAAAGTCAAAAATCTCCACCACTGTGTGCAAATTAAACGTTCCAAATAACGTCACGAGATGGCGTTGATCATTCACAGAGCGCCAACGTTTCAAGTTTTGTCAGTGTTGTCACTAGATGGCGTTGATTTTTCACAGAGCGCGTGTTGCGGCTCCGCGGCGGCGGTCGTGGCGGGCACCGTGACCACGCCGCTCGACGTCGCCAAGACGCGCATCATGCTCGCTGAGAACACCGCTCCGCGCAGCTTGCGCATCCTGCCCGTACTGCAGGACATATACAGCGAGAGAGGCTTGAGGGGCTTGTTTGCCGGGTGTCCGCCGCGAGTATGCTCGCTGATGATTGGTGCATTTGTATTCTTTGGGGTGTATGATGAGATTAAAAGTACTGTGGAGGCGAAGCTTTCGTCAAGTTAAAACTTTAGCCATATCTTTTGTTAGACAAAGTGAACTGACGGTTGTCGAGTCAAGTTCAAGTTCAATTTTTATATTATATGGCTACTGTCCAGTGGGACAATTCTGCCAGGTTGGAAGTTACAAGTGATCGGTGAAAAAATTTTTCCAAAAGAAAATGCAGATTCATCAGTTGGGGGATCTAAAAATAAATAGATTATTTGAAATAACTACAACTACAAATACTAAACTAAAATGGCAATTTACAACTTAATATTAAAGTCATTAATATACTTAGCTAAAATATATACAAAGGAAGTATTTACAAAAGTGAGGACATAACTAAGGTTAGCTGGGCGAGAGATGAAATCAGGGAGAAAGTTGTACAGTGAAAGTTGAACAATTGAACAGTTAAAAAATATATGATCCGGAGTTCCCTCCTCGAGACCGCACTCACATAGAGAATGATCCCGTACATGAAGGTTCTCGAGTCATTCGTTTGGAAAAAGCTGACCGAAAATGTGTCAAAAAGTACTATGGGAAACTTTTTATGGGAGCCGAGTCCCAAAACAACAAAGATAAGAGATACTCGGGTAGACTAGCATAAGACTATATAAGAGCGAGTGAGTCTATTTAAGAGTTATTGCACTGGACGAGTACATGTCTAGGTAACTTCAAAAGTGTATTCCTAGATATATTCTTGCATAATTTTGAAATAGACTGTATATAGCAACCTTTCGCTATGTCAAATACAAAAGACGTCACTCACAGTGACAGCTGAAAACTAGAGCGAATGTCAACCTTGCCACATTAAGACTCAGGTCTATTTTGCGCTGGCCAACCATGACGAAAATATCCGTGAATTGCATTGAAAGGGTCACAAATTGTAAAGGTACTATAATAGAAATTATTAACAAAAATGTAGGTAAATTTATAAGGAAAATGTTTTAGGTAAGCGCGTAAAAGACTGGCTCTTTGAATTAAATCTATTAAATTCCATGTAAGTTTAAGTATTAATTGTATGTATTATTAGTTTAATTGAATTATATTTACTGAAATGAAATGCGAGCCTTATTTTCTTTGGTCGATAGTTTCGGTGGAACGCTGCTTTAACAATTAACGCCAAGTCAAATACGAAATTTGTCATAGACACGCTTATGTCAGGAGTAAAATCAGCGGAAATTTTAACCTTAAGGCAACACAGTTACGTCTAATTTGCGTTGAACCTGTGACTGTGAAGTATATTTATATCCTTTAATGGCGCTGAAAAATCCAAGTCAAGCTTAGTAGTCCAATAAAAAGAATCCTTTAAACAAACTTTATTGTTCATTAACCATAACAATTTATACAACTTTATGTTTTTACAATGATATACATTTCCTTAACCTACCTTTATACATAATAACATTTCTTCATTAAAACTATAATAAAACTACAATAATACGTTTTTTATATTTCTGGGTGCGATCAATAAGATTGAAGATCGATCGCAACCAAAATTTATAATAAATCTATTATAAATACTGAAATTTGTGACGTAATAAATTTAAGTAACTGATGATGTGTAAAATTAGGTAATAAGGCGAAACATTGAAGAAAATACATATAGTTTTTATCCGACAAAACCAGAAACTGCGCACGTCTTGATTTAAGAAAAGACGTGACAGTTTGTTCGTTCTAAATAGATGAAGAAAGAAAAATTAAAAAAAAAAGGTTGTCGAAAAAAACTAGATGAATACAGATAATACGTTTGAAAAAATAAAAGACCTTAATAAGTTGAAGTTGTGGGGCTAATAAGACCTATTCAAACTTTATATAAAAAACCGAAAATCATTTCCATGCTTAGCGTCTCAACTACTAACGCCATCTATTTGATTTTATTTAAAACGAAATCAATAATCGATAAAACAATTTATTGGAACAAAATATAATTTATAAAAATCATGATAACAAACACAAATACAATCGAACCCGCGATAAACATGCTTATTTATCCTTTAAACTAAAGTATTTGATATATTCTTAATCACCTGAATGCGACAAAGGAAGTTAACCCTATTTCAAGTGAAATTAGTTAGAAAAACAATGTAATTTATTGTAAGAAATAGCAATTTGTTATTCGTAAAGACACTTTGGAATTTCATAGCCTTAAGAAACCAATAGTCTAACTATATATTTAGAAAGCTAAATATATAATAGTTGCATTGCCAGCATTGCTTGCCGCTAAGTCGCTTCTAAACAAAAAACAACGTTTATTCTACTCGACTACAAATGGCGCAATCCTACAAAATCGAATATTGCATTAAAAATTATACACTGTCAAAAGATAACTGGAAAATATCGATATAAGAGTGTTTTATTTGGACGGATAATAGACGGACTTAGTTTTTTACTTTAGATGCAACACTTAAAGGTTCTTGCCCTTTTTCTACTATTGACTGCTTATTTATTATATTACAAGCTATCAAACAATGTCATTTACGTACACTCTTGGATAAAAACAATCTTAAATCTTTTTAAACCTTTAGTACCAATTTCACCATACGATGTTAACCACTTAACAGACGATTAGGTCGTTAACAGTTGTCAAAATGTATGAACTAACAGTCCATTGACATTGATTAAATTTAACATCGTATGGTGAAATTGGTTCTTAAGCTAATTACATTGCTATGATTTCACTCTATATGTATCATGCGTGTGACAAGTTCACAAGCATTAAAACCCTCCATCGTCTCCATCTAGTGAAAAGATGTCCTTGTTTCTACAGAAAAATACCCAAAACTATTCAGAGGCAATTGTCACAATTCTTTAATAGATGGCGCCACTCACCCTATATTGAGCTGTTTGCCACTAGATGGCGTTCTACTGGAAAATACGTATCTAAGTTTTCAGCACTTTCTAGGATGGCGGTTGCTTGTATTCATATTTAACTTCACGTTAAAAGTTACCCGCTAATATAGATAAGCAGTAAGTACTATCTTATCTACGACATCCGCTTCATAAGCTCGTAAGCACTTTTTTATAACGTTTCACCTGCTCGTCAATGTAATAACAACCTTTTTACATATAACATCTTGTATGTGACTTTATATTGATTTTTATTGACAGACAAGATGTTAACATCAACTAAGAGATGGCGCATTATGTACGTTTAAGTTTACGCTACTCGCTAACAGATGGCGGTTTACCGAAAAATGACATTGCTTGTGTGTGAGCCTCTATGCGAGCTGTTGTCTCTGGCGGTGTTGCGGCGGAAGGGGTTCCAGGAGGGCGCGCGCCGCGCCGACGAGCGCGCCGTGGCGGCCGTGGAGCCGCTCGACGCCGACGACGCCGCCGACACCGAGCCCTGGCTGGAGTTGGCTTGGCGGGTTATGTCGGGCGATGACTGAAAAAATATAATACGATTCACATATTTGGAACTCTAGTCTCAGTTTGGAATCCCAGAACTGTATTGATTCGAAATGCTCAGCAGTACGTTTTGGGATGACCAATGTTTAATAGGGTACAGTAGGGGGTAGAGTAGGGTAATGTTTAAGGACTTTAGAAGTATTTTGAGAAGGAGGATTCTACTTATACTCCTTTTTCAGGCGACAGAAAATGCAGATACTTATGGCCTAGTATCAAAATCATATCTAAGCTAACCAGTATGAACATTAAACAAATACAAATTTTATAATTCGAATTGTCACTATTCTGCATATAGTGTGACTTATCATTATCACACATCATGCGATATCATAAGATATCATCACGCGTGCAGGTCATAATTATGAATTCAGTTTCAATAGATGTGACGGCTATCAATCAATTTCTACGCAGATTGATCATGCCTCAAACTAAGCTCTATCTAGAGAAATAGGTACTAAAATACATAGAAAAGATGCAAGACTCAAAAACAAATATTAATCCACCTCTGTCTCAGGCAGGGTCACTATCAACTAGACTCTAACACTATCATTACTCATGTTGCTAGGACAATTTATCAATTCCTTTAGATTTAACATTTTTCTTACCTTGAGTAAGCTCTTGTCCATAGGCGTGGCAAGCCGTAGCGCGAGCGATTCTCCAGCTAGCTGGATGAGCCTCACGACTTCCTCGTGAGAACTCCACTTCACGTCTTTGTCACCCACCGAAATAATGAAGTCGCCTTCGCGCATCCCACCAATCTGTAAAATTTAGTTTTTAGCTGAAAACCTCTGTCTCAAGACACGTTAGAATTGACAGTTATTGTATGAATTGATGTTTACTTTGACATTTCTTAAGGCTGGCTTCTCTGCCAAGATAAGTTTATAGTTTATGAGCGATCTTCAATTTGTGAACTAATAAGCGAGCCTGGTGAGTCGGGCATGTTATGAATGTTCACAGTTCGTTTAAGTTCTTTTAGGTTATAGATATGTGTGGGTTGTTTTATGGTTCTAATGTTTTTACGGTTGTAGCGCTGTGGTGCGCGTCACTAGTGTATATTTCTTAAACCGTAACTATATGTGAGTTCCTGTAACTGGATATGTATCTCTATTTAAGATACTATTGGTATTATTAAGCTGTTAGTTCCCCTGAACCAATAAATAACTAAATTCAAATCCAATGTCCGTATCATTATTTATCCTTTACATTAGAAACATTGCTTTAAACTACATTTTTGCAGTTACGGCGCTCAAACGAATAACAGGGAAGCTATAGACGGATAAGTCAATTAAAAACTTACATCAGCCAAGGAGTTCGGTTCGACCGCAGCAATCATGACGGGCGCGTCTCCTCTCACGGAGAACCCAAACCCGTCGTCATCAGCCTTCGAGTTCGCCACATTGTACTCGCTCGCCACTCTCCGCAACGGCTCCTTCCTTCTGTCTCTCCCATTCTTCAACTTCCCATTCGCATTCTCCGTATTAGTCTTCACAAAACTCTCATTATTCCTGTAGTCATACTTATCGTAATCCAGGACCTTTGGATGGTAATCAATGTTATTGTAACTGTTGATATAAACACCGTTTTGCTTCATCACCCTTTGCAACTTATTGTCGTAATCGTCGTATTTTTCATCGTTTCTGATTATAGAGTTGTAGTACGTGCTGTTGTCTTCGGATCTGTCTCTTTTCTCGGATCGTTTTACGTTTTCTATGTCAGCGAACTCCCTGCGCTGCCGGTCGATTCTTCTGGAACTTTCTCGGCGTAAGTCGGTGTGTTTCTGGAGGGTGATGAGGCGGGGGGCGCTCCAGTGTCGCTTGGCCGAGAACACCGCGATGGGGCCGAGAGACTTGAAGAGGTCGTCGACTCTGTGCTGCGCGAAGTCCGGTGGCGTCAGGGACAGTTGGAATTTTGATGATGCTGTAATGTTAATAAAACAAAATGTAAGGTTGAATCGGGTTTCAAGACATTTATTTTGAAATTATGAGTTTGTAAACGATCACAAAAGTTAACATTCTGTTAATATAATTTTTGGAATGATGTCTAAACGGCAGATGTAGAGTAGAAATTAACGCGAGTTTCAAAAGATGTGCAACGTGATCCGTTTATCACCTAAGTATTCTGCCCTCGTCAATAAGCAGTATCTCAAATTCAATAGCCGAAGCAGATTCAATCCTATCCCGTTGGTAATAAGGTTGCATTTGCTACAGGATTTTTGTCTGAGATACTGCCACTTATCATAGCAGTGCTGTATTGGTGTTAAACGTAATGCAAAATCTTTTTTGTACAGCTAAAAAGGTGAGCTCTAGCGAGATTCTGCAGTTGACGAGTTCTATTGCATGCTTAAACGTCATTAAAAATTAAATAACGTACCAAAAGTAACACACAATATTTAAAGAAAGCGATTTATTTAATACCATCTACGATATCCTGAATAATAGCATGAGTCTCCGAGATACTTACCATTATACCGTCAGAGGTGTAATGGGCAGAGGCCTTAAAGTGGTAACAGACTCACGCAGGGATATAACCGGTTATAATTGCATTTAGCTTCAATTTAAGTATATTATCGGGTTAGCTAATTGAAAACAATACCTCTTTTTGATACTTACCCCAAAAACTATTACCAGCGCCTCTATTCAAGTGCGTTATAACGATATCGTTTTTGACCTGTTTCCGTATTGTCAACTTTTTGATAACTCTTGTGTCTTGTGTCTTGTGTGTTGTTTGAGGCCCTGGGCCTCTATTCAGGTGCGTTAAAACGATATCGTGTTTGACACGTTTAAGAATCGTTTATGTCACAGTCGCCATTATTGTAAATGACATAAGAGTTATCAAAACGTTGACAATACGGAAACAGGTCAAAAACGATATCGTTATAACGCAGTTGAATAGAGGCCCAGTAAGCCTGTCAGTGTCAATATACTCGTATATTTGTTTCTGTAAATGTTTTCGGAGTTATTACAAAAAACAGACACGCCTTAGACAAGTCTGAAATTACAATTAATTACAGTCTAATTGACATTTTACTTATCAGGTGCAATGAATGCGTATTGAATGCGGAAGGACTAATCTAATTCGAATGTAGGTATTGATTTTTAGCGGTAACTATTTGACAATTTAAATACAGGTTGTAAATCAAACCGGTTTTATAATCCCTGGACTCACGTAGTATGTGCGGCGCGTCCAGCAGCTCCATCGTGTCGAGGTCGGGCGCGTCGCGCAGCGCGGCGCGCTCGCGGGCGGCGCGCTCGGCGTGCGCGCGCACCATGCGCGCCAGCGGCTCCTTGTCGCGCAGCTCGCTGCACGCGCGCACGACACACACATTATATTGTTAAGAAGCCGTACACGAAATTTTGGCGATTTTGCTGATTTTCGTGAGTTTACAGACGTGATTTTACTGTTGAAATACTTTATTTCTACAAATTTGAATGCGCAACACGAAAGTTAATTTCGAATTTCAACGAATGTATGAAATACCTTTTCGTTTTTATTATTTAATTTTGATAAATCGATCTGAAACCGGAGACTGTTTTGTGAATTTTGCTGTAAGAGGTTTAGGATATCGCATATTCACGAATCGTTTTGACGTCTTAAAGCTATGAAAAAATTAGGCTTGTAAATCGCTAGATATGAATAGACAAACTTCAGAGCTGGGCCTCTATTCTACTGCGTTATAACGATATCGCGTTTGACGTGTTTTAGAATCATTTATAACTCGGTAGCCATTATTGTAAATGACATAAGAGTTATCAAAACGTTGACAATACGGAAACACATCAAAGACGATATCGTCATTACCGTATAGAATCTCAGCTTTTGTAACAGGGTTTGGTGATTTGATACTTTTTTTTTATGTTAAGAAGAAGGCACACGAGCGCTCAGGCCACCTGATGGTTAGTGGAATCTGAAACCCATAGATATTTGAATTCTAAGACAATAATCTTCACCAATTGGGGGTAGGGTTGGGGGTAGGCCTATGCAGGGTCCGTCCGGATTGCTACCACCAACTTATCCATTAACCACCCGCCAAGCATCAGCGTTCGCATTGTTGTGTTCCGGTGTGGGGGTAAGACAACCGGTGAAATTACTAGCATAGAGGCATTCCGCCTTCGTCCTCAGGGTTGGAGACATATTTGAGTTCTTAGGGTTATAGTCTTGAGAATTAAAATGTCTATGGGTCTCAGATTCCACTTACCATCAGGTGGCCTGAGCGCTCGCTGCCTTCTCTCTAACATAAAAAACGTGAGTAAAATGTGAGCTCACCGGCACATGCGCTGTAGCCGCAGCGCCTCCTCGTACAGCGCCTGCGCCTCCGCGAGGTGCGCGCGCCCCAGCGCCGTGAAGTCCAGCTCTTCGTCCAATTTCACCGTGTTCAACACCGAACCTGTAGGGAGTACAGCTCCATCTATCGTTAAGTAGTACAAATAAATCGATCACCAAGTTCACTTGTAAAAATTAGATATAATAAATATCAGGCGACAATCTCACACCAATTGACCTAGTTCCAAACTAAGCTCTAGTCTTTTAAGGTACTAATAAAAAAAAATGACTCATCACACAAATATCTGCCTTTACCAGGAATCGAACCCGGGACCGCTAGCTAGGCAAACGCGTCGTCGTGCGCGAATTAGAATTAATCTCAATGTTGACACAGCTTAACTACATGTAGATTTACACTAGATTTAACTTTTTGTGCAAGCTAGAAAAATAAAGGAAGAAACAAATAAATTGCATCTCGTCGAACTAGATAAGATTTAAGTAGGTATGTAAATGACTTAAGTATTTCTTAATACTTACGTCCATTCCATATATTAATTTCAACTGTAAGATCAAAAAAAGCAAGTTGCTATACAATTTTAGTGTAATCATGACAAAAACTGTAATTGTCTGTCGTTTTTTTATTTGAACTTATTTATAGCTATCATAATTTATAAACTAAAATCATATAAGGAAATGTTAACTAGCGTCATCTATCCTTAAGAACCATAAACAAAAATGTTTAATAGTGGCGCAGCGCCATCTGTTGCCGAGTAGCGTAACCACTAAGTGATGTGTAAGTAGTTCACCATTATCGGCGCTGCGGTCGTTGGCGGCGTGGTAGAGCGCGGCGACGCGGTCGCGCGCGCGCGGCGTCATGTCGGCGTGCAGCAGCCCTGTCGCGCAGTACTGGTGGGCTAGGGCTGCCAATAAATAATTGAGACATTAGTTTTAGTTAATTTATTTATAGTGCCCAATGCAGGGTTCCGGCGTATCTCTTTAAAATGTTTGAAAATGTTATGATTTCAGAAAATAACTGTATTTTCATTTAAATATATGTTGCCGTGCTGCGTTAGAATAATGCCACTCCATGTCTTCCCGTAGATATCGTAAGAGGAGTCTAAGGGAATAAGGGCTTGTAGTAAGTACTGTTAGGCGATGGGCTTGCAGCCTGTACTAATACACTAGTAAACTTCTTGGGCTGATTGTGCGAAATGTGGTTACAGAATTATAAACAATTCTTTTTAGATTTGTTCGTATTTCTGTAGCTCTGCCTATCCCAATCTGGCAATGAAGGCGTGATGTTATGTATGTGTATGTAAATAATTATCAAACAAAACTTCGGACGTAGGTACGATAGGTTACTCCGAGAGGTTAAAAGTGATACAGGTATAGTCTATATAAAATAGAGCTAAATATATTAATTACCTTTATAGAATTCAGTCTTAACGTGGACCAGAGAGACCCACGAGTATGGCACGTAGTTGAAGACTCCTTCTGTCTGCATCTATGAAACGAAAATATTACATTCAAGTATAATTTACATTACCTAGTAAATGTTATTGCTTCTACTAGATAGTTGTTCTAATGTGTAGGCTGGTGCTTGGCTGAACATTGTTAGAATCATGGAGAATTATTTATCACAAATCTACAGGTACTGACGTACCTGTTAAGGTGTATTTTGCATCTTATCATTTGTTTTTCGTTACGCGGTATTGTAATATCATCGACGAAATGATTAGTTTATTATTAGTTCTCAATACGTCGGAATGCTAAAGAATATTGGTGTTCTGAATGTAATTTCAATGGTTGTCAAAAGTGACTCGAGTGCACATAATTAAAAGGCATTCAAGCTTGGCCATTAGTAATGATAATGATGATTAAAAAATGGTTTTTATCAATGTCGATAAGCATAGTCGATATTTAATGGTTCTGTAGGAAGAGAGAGGACAATTAGAGAGATTTCTTTCCAGGCGGGTGTTTTCGCGGGACAGAAGTCCATTTAGATGAAGTCATTTGATTTGCACTGTCAGATTTAGTTGCGCTGTCTGAGGCTGGTGGCGCTGTTGAGTTGGTTGTAACAAATTATCACTAGATGTCGCTAGGTTGCCACATTTCATTTTTGTCCCCACCAATCCGGGGTTCGTACATAAACAACAACCACTGCATCTGTACCTTCTGGTAGAGCTGCGTGTATGTGTGCGCGCACTGCGCCGCCTCCTGCGCGAAGTCGAGGCACATGTCGAGGTCGTCGCGCAGCTCGCCGCGCCCGCACTCGCGCGCCTGGAGCTGCAGCTTCTCGAACAGGCATTCGCGCGCCTGCGCCTGTAAGTACAAACATTTCGTTAAATGATTTTCCCAACCATTAGGTACTAATTTTTGACATAGATTGGGTTTTTCAATGTTAAATATCTAGGGAAAAGGGGTCTATATTGCCTGACATTATTATTTTTAGTCATAATGTGTTTTAAGTCATAATTATCGCTAGTTATAACTTAGTCAGGATTTTCATAAATCAAACTTAACCTTGTGTACACGTTAGATATTTAAGAAATTTGGAAAAGTTAACGGTTTCAGCGTTATAAAAAAATATGACTCTCAATAATTATGTCAACATTGACATTATGCCCAAATAAAATATGGGAAACAACGGGCTCCCAGGGAGAAGGTGCCTTGCAGAGGGACATTTACACAGACTAATAGAAAAAATATTAGCGTCCTTAGGCCGTAGCCAAGATGCGTTCGCTAACTAGCGTTTCTAAACAAAACGATTAGAAACGCTAGTTAGCGAACACATCTTGGCTAAGGCGTCTTTACTCGAAAGTTTCCACAATTTTAAGTCTGAAGGCATTAATAGGTTTCGTGAAAATAAAATGGCGGTTAAAATACGTTAAATGAAAAAGGCCGCTAAACACCGATATGGATTGACATAAATCACCGACAAGAATGGTCTTAATTCATGATGCTAATGTACTTCTGCACTCTAGCAATGTCAGGACTTTCAAGAGAGAAACTATTAAAAAACAATCCCAAAATCCTGATTCTGGTCTATAAATTGGGACTGCAAGAGACTGCAAATTGTGTTTCGTAGGTTGAAATACTTACGGTCATGGTGGCAGCTAGCACCAGCAGCGTGTCAGCTGCGAGGTCGACGGACGGCGCGTTGGTGAAGTTCTCGTGGATATAGCGCAGCGTGCCGGCCGCGCGGAGCAGCGCGTCCACCGAGCCGTCGAGCCCGAGAGACGTGTGCCGCTCCTGGGGAACATAGCAGGGAAAATGTTAACTTTTTCAACGCCTTACGTCTGTGGCGACCTAGCGACATCTAGTGACAACTTGTAACAACCAACGCGACAGCGCTACCAGCGTCAGACAGCGCAACTAAATCTGACAGTGCGCTACATCGCGCTAACGAAGTTTCTTCAGTCGGTTGACTTATATACCACTTCCAACTTCATTCAAATGGATTTCGGTCCCCAGGTATAACACCCGCCTGGAGAGCCCGCCTAATTATACAAATAATAATAATAATAATATCAGGGGACAATGTGACACAAATTGACCGAGTCCCAAACTAAGCTCTAGGCTTGTGCTATGGGTACTAGACAACGATTAACATACTTAAATAGATAAATACATACTTAAATACATAAGAAAAGAACCAAGACTTAGGAACAAATAGTCGCGCTCATCACACAAATATCTGCCCTTACCGGGATTTGAATCCACGACCGCTGGCTTCGGAGGCAGGGTCACTCCCAACTAGGCCAACGTGTCGTCAAAATTCCGAATAACCTAACCTAACCTAACCAAACCTAACCTACGTAAAGCAACTAAATTATGCATTTTATTTAAAATAGCTCCAACGTAACATAGCTTTCGGAAAAATGAAAATTCGGACAAATTAATATTCGGAAAAACATAGTTCGGAATTTTAAGGTGTTCAAACAGGCACCCGTCTGCTAGCAGACTGGTGCCTGAATTAGGCTGAATGATTCCATTTTGAGTTTTCGACAATACACATTATTTTATAACGATACAGTCATATGTGCCAAGATAGGTAGATCTTATTTTAATAAATGTGGTAAATAAACAACTTACCTGTTTGGCCCCTATTTGAGTGTATATGCCGGCAATATTGAACAGCACACACGCTTTCTCGAAGGCCACTGTTCGTTGACACGACGGCACTCCTGAAAATAGCAAAAAATAATTACATTAAAAAAAACGGATCATTATTTTTGATAACATTACCGTATTTGCAATGCATTAGATGTTTCACTGTATGAATTGATTGGTCGGAAAAATCGACCAATCTACTGCGACTTATGAACAACCCTTAACTTAATGTAACTAGGTACACAGATTCTGTATGACTGTACAATATTTATTATTATTATCGCAGAATAGGTATTTATAAAGCGTCATTCCCTATTTTCAGATTCATTATGGAATCCGCAGTAGAACTTCCAAATAACAAGAATATAAATCCTGTATAAAGTATTTTGAATTGCAGTGATCGCATAACAACGATGCTATTAACTATAAGAACTGTTGTCAATCGCCATCTATCTACAGTAGCGTAAACTATAGTACCCCTACTCACCGCTAGATGGCCTTACCTGTCAATGAATCGAACCACTCGAAGTACACGCCGAGAGAGCGGTCCGGAGGAAAGAACCGTCGCTCTATGAAGTACAGCTGGTTGTAGTACTTGAAGAGGAGCGCTACGCCAGCTGTGGAGCGGACGGGGGTGCGGATGGCCTGCAAAATTCAAATTCAAAAATAATAAATAAAGCAGGGGGGTAATTTTTGAAGCTCACCGACGAAAAATGACTAACTTTAAAATCAATTTGTGCAGCTATTTAATCTACGAGTTGGCCCAGCTTTTGGATTGGATATGATAAAGGCGAAATGATATCAAATACAAAAGGTGGGCCCGCTCGTAGATTAAATCGCTACACAAATTGATTTCAAAATTTGTCACTTTTCGTCGTTTGAGTTTCAAAAATCGCCCCCCTGGTCGTTGGCGTGAAGGGAGAATCGCTAGTGTCATGTGGATATAGCGCGACCGTAGATAGATAGAAGATAGATATACATCTTTATTATCTTCATATTGCATAAAGGCATTTTTCCAGCGCGAGGAAAAGGATAAGGTGATGACACACAAACACCACAGAAAATTCTAAATTGAAATGAACCGCGAATCGTAGAAAACAGAAAAGATCTCTATTTATATTTACAATTAGATTTTGTTCAGGACTTCACTTGCGTTGAAGTCGATCATTGCTATTCCCGGTAAACATACTAAAAAGTGATCTGTACCCGATTCCGGACTATATTTTACATCCTGCTTAAGGTAGACTTTCGAGGAAAGCTTCAACGATGCGGCGTTAGTAGTGTTAATGAAGACGCGTTTTCCTTCCTTTCTGTCTACTATCGCTCTGTCCCGGCGACACTACTTAACGCGGCGTCACTAGCGTTACTATCAGGTTACTTGAGCTCGATTGCCATAAAAAAGAAAAAAGATATAAAGACCAGTGCCCTTACCATGAGTTGCAATTACGACACTCGCTAGAGATTCTAATACTGTGAGAGACAGAGCACTCGACTCGCTAGTGAGTACTGTAATTGCAACTCATTCAGGGTCCTGTCTTACTATTTTACTTTGTGTTAGGTATTAGGGTCAATGTTAGGTATTATGTTGAGGTTTCCGTCATGTAAACACTCACTCAGTTGTCGTCACTAGTAAACTGATTGTGCAAAACGTGGTAACAGAATTATATCGAAGTCTTTTAGAGTTGTTGGTATTTCTGTAGCCTACCCCACTCTGGGAATGAAGGCGTGATGTTATGGTTGTATGTATGTTTAGTCATGTTGGGTGTATTTATAAAGCTTTTATTATAACTGCTATTTAAAAAAAAAACCGTGTGGTTGCCGGGTTAGAATAGTGCCACTCCACGTCTTCCCGTGGATGTTGTAAGAAGCGACTAAGGGAATAAGGGCTTGTAGTGCTGTTAGGCGATGGGCTTGCAACCTATAACTAATGCACTAGTCAACATCTTACCCTGATTGTGCAATATGTTGTTACAGAATTACCAACAAGTCTTTTTTTAGACTTGTTTATGTTTTTGCAACTCTGCTTACCCCACTCTGGGAATAAAGGCGTGATGTTATGTATGTATGTATGTATGTATTTATTATAATACATCTTTGAGTCGATGCGTATATTACTGCACTTGTGTGTTTGTTTCCAAGTAAAAAAAAACCAAGTCTGTTTTTAAGAGAGTTTACTGAGGGTGCGGTTGTGGTAAAGTATTCGACAGATTAACCACGCGATTCGACAAGAAGTGTTCTCTAGGGTTGCTAGCACACAAAGACTTGACTAGTTTCATGGGGTGCCCCTAGGGTTGCTAGCACACAAAGACTTGACTAGTTTCATGAGGTGCCCCTAGGGTTGCTAGCACACAAAGACTTGACTAGTTTCATGGGGTGCCCCTAGGGTTGCTAGCACACAAAGACTTGACTAGTTTCATGGGGTGCCCCTAGGGTTGCTAGCACACAAAAACTTGACTAGTTTCATGGGGTGCCCCGTGCCCCTAGGGTTGCTAGCACACAAAGACTTGACTAGTTTCATGGGGTGCCCCTAGGGTTGCTAGCAAACAAAGATTTGACTAGTTTCATGGGGTGCCCCTAGGGTTGCTAGCACACAAAGACTGGACTATTTTCATAGGGTGCCCCTAGGGTTGCTAGCACACAAAGACTTGACTAGTTTCATTGGGTGCCCCTAGGGTTGCTAGCACACAAAGACTTGACTAGTTTCATGGGGTGCCCCTAGGGTTGCTAGCACACAAAGATTTGACTAGTTTCATGGGGTGCCCCTAGGGTTGCTAGCACACAAAGACTTGACTAGTTTCATGGGGTGCCCACTCTTTTCTTCTTCTTCTTCTTATAGTGCGTCCTCATTCATAGTTGGCCGTCAGTTTCTTACACTCGTCTCTATCCGTAGCCAACCTGAACAACTGTTTGACGGAAGCAATGTCGATCCACTCCCGGATGTTAAGAGCAGGTGCTCAACTGCACTCTCTTTTGTTAAAATAATGAATTTTGAAAATTGGCATATGCGTTTTATTTAAGCCTGAATACGCCTTGATTGTAAGTCGATTACAGTTACAAAAAAAAACCTCATAAGACCCAGTGTTTCATGGATAGTACATAATCAATGCATTTAAGTTTCAACTTTATTTAAACAAATATAAATTTTCATTCAATATCAATTTTGTTCATTTTAATTTTGTTTCAAAATTGAAAATGGCATTTCAGAGCAAAGGTAATTGAACTTTATTTCCTTGCTGATAGATTAAAATTGTCAATCACGAAAAATCTCCCTGTTTGTGATATATATGGCGGCCTCAGGAGGATAGGCCAATCAAAATTAAGGGTTCTCTAACGTTTGACCGAATTTCATATGCAATCATTTCATATGACATAATTTTATATGTCATACGAAACATGTGCCATAATATTAATTTGCAATAAAGGTTTTTTTTAACTATTGGGCTCTAAAGGATGGCATGTAAAAATAACTTGAAAAGTTTACGATTTCAGAAAAAAATCTATATGGCGAATGAAATTATTAAAAATTAAGGGATACGAAAATGAAGACCTACCTGCCGCATGTCCATGAAGTCCGAGATGGCGTCCTCATGCGCCGCGGCGTCTTCGCTGTAGTGCTCCAGGATGAAGTCCTTGAAGGGCTCCCGGAAGTCCACCTCCTTGGTCTCCTTCAGGCCCAGCGGAATCATCGGCATCACGCATTCTTTGCTGGAACAACAGTTGCACTGTCAGATTGGAGAACAATTTTGAGCCTTACTAGGGTTCCATAGTCCAACTAGGAACCCTTGTACTTTCGCCATGTCCGTCCGTCCGCAGCCTAGCTCAGAGACTCTTAGTACTAGAAAGCTGTAATTTGGTAAGAATATATTAGTCACGCCAACAAAGTGGTAAAATTAAATCTTGTTTTTTTAGTGTAGATCCTTTTCACGGGGATGTAGTTTTTTTCTCGTTTACCTCATAGTGTGGGGTGTTGGATAGGTGATTCAAAAATATAACGGGTTTGTGAGAACAATTTTTTGATTAAGGGATCCGTTTATGAAATAATTAATTGCGCTAATTTTTGTTAGAGTCAAGTGTCCCCCCCATACAGCCAAGACTACGAATGCGAAACTTAAGGATGAAAAGAAAGAGACAAAAAACATAAGCGACGTCAATCAAGGTCACTTTTCTTCAAGGCGTTATTCGCCGTGCAATCTCCAGTGTCATATAATTAATATATTATTCATTATTATATATTATTACTTATATGTGTCGCAGTGACAGGACTAGTGGCGCCACACGGCGGATAGTAGAACTAGCACTTTGTAAACAGATCGTTCGAGACACGGAAATAACAGTTTAGTTTCATTGGAAACGTCAAGCCATAAGCTTGGGTGTAGTCGATATGTGGCTGACTGGCAACACTTTGCCTTTGAATTTTAATGTTGGTACTTGACAACGATCAGGTTAGCCAACGGGAGGAAAGGGGGAAGTCAGTAGCGGGAATTAAAATATTCACTTTTCGTTGCGCTTTGGTCTGGAGTGTTTGTGCGATCAGCCCCATATCGAATTCACCACGTTTCCATTTAAATCCATTCGCATCCGATTATAGTGTCGTGCTTTGTAAGTTATTGTGATTGGTATTATCGAATACACGCTCGATCATCGCAAAAGAAGTATTATTTCAAGAATCCGACGTTATGGAGGATCGTAGTCTTTCTCCAATCCTGACATCAGATGTGGGATTAAAAAATCCGTGTCCACATGCTTCTAATCAAGAAAACAATGATGAACGATGGCGGCACCTTCTGGAACAGCAGAACCGCAATTTTCTGACGTTGGTGCAAGCTATGAAGACCTCATCGTCACCTAATGAGCTGCGACTACCGGATTTTGACCCCGGAAAAACGGATGTGGATGCACGTGCTTGGATCTCGACTGCGGATCTATGCATCGGTGATCAACAATGCCATGGCGCACAGCTCATGGTCGCCCTTAGCCGTGCTCTTAAGGGTCAAGCATCTACGTGGCTGTCAAGCGTATCATTTCCAGGGATGACATGGAGCAACTTCAAAGAGCTTTTTATATCCAGGTACGATTGTCCTGAAACTGTGGCTTCGTTTCTCGTTAGCTTAAATGATAACAAGCCTAAAGATGGTGACTGCTTGGCTACGTACGCTGCGACTCTAATGACTTCCATTATGTCGAGATGGAAAGGGCTTAGCGTTGAAGAGCTTGCAATTGCTACTGTTTTGGCGCATCTATCTCGATTTGATCAGCGAGTTCAACGGCTTTCTTTTACTACCGAAGTCAAAACACGCAACCATCTCCAACAGGAGCTGAAAGCAATTTCGTTCATGAAGCGTAAAGCTCCTGCTACTAGAGAACACGACGGACCAGAAGCTAAGAAGAACCTACCTATACCTACGGTTTGCTATTACTGTGCGAAACCAGGTCATAAAGGCGTGTCTTTCGCGACGACGTGACCTCAAGGAATCTGCTGGACGCTTTCAACACCGGAAGGAAGAAAACACGAAGAAACCACCTGCAGCCAAGCCAACAACGACCTGCTACTACTGCCAGGGGCAGGGTCACTACGCCTCCAGCTGCCCGAGGAGAAGAGGCCAAGATGGGAGCAGCGGCGCAGCAGCCCCCAACAAGGATAAGCGAGTTGACCTATGCATCATAGGGACACCCGGTGGAAGATTGCAGCACAACGGTGAGCAATACTCATTTAATTATGATTCTGGTGTTCTTTGATTAAGGAGTCTGTGGCTTCTAAATTTTCTGGCAAGAGATTTAATAACACTGTGACTATGAACGGTATAGGACAATCTTCTATTCACTCAACTGTACAAGTACTGACTGTTGTTATGATTGATGGCATCACCTTAGAGATAGTTTTCCACGTAATGCCTGACACAGTACTGGTAATGACATTAACATTGACAGTGACAATGACCGTGACAGTGACCAGTAGGTATTTGTAATCACTTGCATCTGCCACACGTCACTTATTTTGTGTCTTATTGTAATAGTGATGCTGATAAATGTAACTGTGTTTACTGGTTTGTAATGTGATTGTTATGTATCAGACGCCAGTGCAGGTTGTCTTGAGACCAATCAGACGCCGAGTAATGGTTGTCTTGAGGTCTATCAGACACCAAGTGCAGGTTGTCTTCGAATCTGTCAGTTGTGACGTTACTGGCTGTCTTGAGATCTATCAGTCACCTAGATGAGGTTGTCTTGAGGTCTATCAGACGCCACTAGTATGTAATGATGAGTTGCCCATCAGACGCCGGATAAAGGCTGTCTTTGAAGGCTGTAAGGCAGTAAGTAGCTAATAGGATATAAAAAAAAAAACTAATTGTTAAAACGATTGTTTTAGTTAAGGTACTCCTAATAAAGGATTTGAGTGTACCGAGTATGTTATTCCCTGTCCAGACTTGGTCAGGTTGACCGAGCTATGACACTTTTACTGTGGCGAACCTTTTCTTTTGTTTCAGACACCTCACACGAGGACGTGTGAGAGTCATGATGGCCGTGTCGCAGTGACAGGACTAGTGGCGCCACACGGCGGATAGTAGAACTAGCACTTTGTAAACAGATCGTTCGAGACACGGAAATAACAGTTTAGTTTCATTGGAAACGTCAAGCCATAAGCTTGGGTGTAGTCGATATGTGGCTGACTGGCAACACTTTGCCTTTGAATTTTAATGTTGGTACTTGACAACGATCAGGTTAGCCAACGGGAGGAAAGGGGGAAGTCAGTAGCGGGAATTAAAATATTCACTTTTCGTTGCGCTTTGGTCTGGAGTGTTTGTGCGATCAGCCCCATATCGAATTCACCACGTTTCCATTTAAATCCATTTGCATCCGATTATAGTGTCGTGCTTTGTAAGTTATTGTGATTGGTATTATCGAATACACGCTCGATCATCGCAAAAGAAGTATTATTTCAAGAATCCGACGTTATGGAGGATCGTAGTCTTTCTCCAATCCTGACATATGTTTATTTATTTTCAGTGGTGGTAGTCCGAATCGCTACCAACATCTTATCCATTAACCACCCGCCAAGCAACAGTGTTCGCATTGTTGTGTTCCGGTGTGGGGATAAGACAACCGGTGAAATTACTAGCATAGAGGCATTCCATCTTAGTTCTCAGGGTTGGCGACGCATTTGAGGTCTTAGGATTAAGTGTTGAGAATTCAAATGTCTATCGGTCTCAGATTCCACTTACAATCAGGTGGCTTCAGTCCTCGTGTGCCTTATCATTACCATAAAAAAAAGCTTCTTGGTATTGTTTTAACTCAGCCGCCATTACATACATACATAACATCACGCCTTCAGTCCCAGAGTGGGGTAGGCAGAGCTACAGAAATACCAACAACTCAAAAGACTCGTTGATAATTCTGTAACCACATTTTGCACAATCACTTTTAAGTAAATAAGAAATATCAACACACATGACATGTCAAAGGCAATAATGAATTACCGAGTTAGAGGCCCAGAACACCTGATTCAAAACTACCGTCGATAATAACATTAATAACAGGTCTCTTAACAAATAGATCGGCATTGAAAGCGTAAATTTAAATAGCGTCGCACGCGCACGCACAGATGACAACAAAGCGTAAAGATAATCATTATGTCTGTTATTTGTGTTTATATGGGGCTGTAATACCATAATATAAGATATTATCTAGTTTTTTAAACTGCTATAAAACGCCCGCAAAGGACTGCGTACGCGTAGAATTATATGCATACATAATATCACGCCTTCATTCCCATTGTGGGGTAGGCAGAGCTACAATTTTGCACAAGTAGGCTGATATGTTTACTAGTGTATTAGTGACAGGTTGCAAGCCCATCGCCTAACAGTACTACAAGCCTTTATTCCCTTAGTCGCCTCTTACGACATCCACGGGAAGACATGGAGTGGCACTATCTTAGCTTCATTATGCAAAAATAGGTTACAGATCAACAAGTTAAGAGTTGTTGGTATTCTGTAGCTCTGCCTACCCCACACTGGCGTGACGTTATGTATATGTATGTATGTATTATTTTTACTCTTTACATTTTAAAATAAAAACTATTCAAAAATATACTTTTTATTTTGAAATGTTTTTCATAATAAACAATCTATGTTTTTTTGCCAGGTTTGCCCTTAGTTACGATTGCCGCCTAGATGAAAAATTTTCACTTTAAATTACTAAACAGTCTGTCAACGTCCAATGTGGTCGACGGGACATTCAATCTTCAAATATTTAAAATAACTTAAACCCGACTTAAGAATCGTGAACGATATTGTGATTTATTCACCTTTTATAAGACTATGACTAAATGACACTGGACTTTTGGACATGGACTTTTTACCTTAAGAGTAGCAGAGATTTTTTATAAATAAACATGTATATCGACATCTTATTTATCGATATAAAATCCCTAGGACGTGCCCCTATCACACGTTTGGTTACTCGTATGTCTTTAGCCGTTATTAAGTCATTACTTAGTGACGATTTTTTATACACAAGTTTGAAAACACGGGCATAAGCAAGTCGTGCCATGTTCAGAGTAGGGTTTTGGAGCCGTTAAATACTACAAACACAAACACGTCATAACTATAGGTAATTTTTCAAGTCTTGGTACCGTCTTAGATGATTTTAGTAATAAACACTTTAACCCTTAAATTGGCAAAATTAAAAAAGTCGTGAATTCAAACCCTATTTGATTTCAAACTACCATAAAAAAAAAAAGTGAACATTATGGTATGCATCCTGTGGTGCACACTGCCGAGTTAAGGGTTAATCGCTTGTATCTCGAGAACCAATGCTGTCTACTTAGTCGTGATAGTTTTCCTTTAAATCTAATCATCTATACTATAAGCTACGGATGGACAGCTAGGACCCTATCCAAGATGCAAACGCTCCTAACGTTTTTCTTTTCTATCGCTCAAAATGTATGGGATGATATTCTAGTGCGTTTCGATAAAGCACGTGGTCGACTATCATCAGATACATTTTGAGCGATAGAAAAGAAAAACGTTAGGAGCGTTTGCATCTTGGCTAGGGCCCCTGGATGGACAGACGGACGGACATGGCGAAACTATAAGATACTAGTTAGACTACGGAATACTGCGAGTAAAAAGGAAGGAGTTCATTGTCTCTAAAATGTCTCAGAGTACAGCAGACAGTCCGCATAGTTAGCACTTATTCTATGGTCTAAGAGAAACGGCCAGGTAGACAAACGCCGCGTACGTTTAAGTCACAAATGTCACAATTAATAGATCGCACAAGAAACGCATTACCCACGTCACGTCACCGCGCATAGTGCCCTAAGTGCGCGAAATTAGTTCCAACCACGCACGCTGTGCAATTTCTAGAACACTTCGAGGGGCATAGGCTGGGAAGCACTGATAGAGTAGCTGAAGCTATCCGATATGAAAATAATATAATTAAACCTACCGTGCAGCATTGTCACATCTAGTGATGGGCTGATTAGAAGTTTCAAAAAGTATAATTCTCACTTAAATTTCATGCTATTTCATGAAAGTTTCAAAAGTGAAACTTTCACATAAGTTTTATGCTTTGTTCTGAAAGTTACCATACGGGAATAATCGTTTAATTTCTGAGTATTGCAAAAGTTTTGCCATGTAACCGTTCATGAAATTTATATTAAATTTACTAGTAAAGATTCTGATAAAGTAACAGCGTTGCGATCGCTCTGCCACACGAATCCTCTGCCTTTTCATCCACACGAATTGCTGGCTCCTCATTTAATAAGATTTGTTTAAATAACTTTGTATTTTATGTTTTTTGCTGTCTTGTAAATAAATATATTTAATTTCTTTCTTTATTTTTTCTTGTAATATTACTTTCATAATCTTAAGTTGAGATTATGTCCCGGACTTTAATTGTTGACTGACGCAACAACATAGCAGGAAACAAATTAAATTAACATTAGGCCATTATATTTTTGCGACGAGGTTTAATGGTTCCTCAACAAATAGTCAACGAAAGAGCTTACGTATGTTCAGTTGAACTGGGCCTCTATTCAACTGCGTTATAACGATATCGTGTTTGAAGTGTTTTAGAATTGTTTATGTCACAGTCGCCATTATTGTAAATGACATAAGAGTAATGAAAACGTTTACAATACGGAAACACGTCAAATACGATATCGTTATTACCGTGTAGAATCCCGGGCCTCTATTCAACTGCGTTATGACGATATCGTTTTTGAACTGTTTCCGTATTGTCAACGTTTTCATAACTCTTATATCCTTTACAATAATGGCGACTGTGACATAAACGATTCTTAAACGTGTCAAACACGATAACGTTTTAACGCACCTGAATAGATGCCCTGGGCTGATAACTACTCGCCAAGCAACAGTGTTGGCATTGTTGTGTTCCGGTGTGGGGATAAGACAACTGGTGAAATTACTAGCATAGACACTTTTCATCGTAGTCCTCAGGGTTGGCAATGCATTTGAGGTCTTAGGATCATAGTTTTAAGAATTCAAATGTCTATGGGTCTCGGATTCCACTTGCCATCAGGTGGCCTGAGTAATCGTGCGCCTTCTCGTTAAAATAAAATAAAATAAGTTGCTGGATACATTAGTACCTTTTCGCAGTGACATATTTAAAGTGAGAGTGGTTTGATTTTAATATATTAATAACTGCGACAAGGTGCCGTAAAATGGGGTTGGATTGATTGATTTTAAAAATAAATCTTCTGTAATTCCTACATTTAATCGTAAAGTAAATAGTTTGCTGTCACTTAAACCAGAGCTAGACAACGGTAAACGGCTTGGAAAAAAGACAACAATATGTAGCTTAAAATTTCAATTGTTAAAATGGGCTACTTGATTTTTTTTCTATGTGTGTGTCACAATATCAAAGTCACCCCTGAAAAATGTCAAGTCGTTTCCTGTTTCGATATTTGTATATCCAATATGTCTGAAAATACTTGAACTATGCTCGCATGTAATATATTTCTAAAAGTAATGACTTCGCGTCACGAGCTGAAAATAACAGACACAGCGCACAGATACAGCGATTCAAAAAAAAGCAAAGTCACCCCATTTTACCGGTACTAAAATGTAGAGCTATTTATTAGTTTGACCGCACAAAAACTAGCTTCTTACCCTAGAACTTTGTCACATCTACGCAGGTGAAGTGATAATGGGGTCTATCTATGTCACGTTATTGCGACAAGGTAAAAGGAATCAGTTACTTGAAATCCGCATAACGTGAAAAATTCGATGGCTTAATCTTATCAGACAAACTTTATTCATATTTAAGCTATCACAGGAACATCGTCCTATAAAAGCTAAACACAGCACAAGCCTGCACTTTAACTAATTTCAACTTTATTCATACACCAATAAAACTCTAAATATACGCGCTCACCTTCGTAAGAATCACAAAGGCTCGCCGCTCTATTATGTTGTCATTCCGGTAGAGACTTGCGGATAAAAGTTCATTTCGCTTGTCTATGGTCTATGCTATCTGTGGGAAGTCTAAATATAAAGCTACACATATATCGGCAAGTAGCAAGCCTAGGGCAGTCATGCGTTGAAGTGACTAAGACGATAACTTTTCATTCTTACGTAAATTAGGAATGCCCGACATTTTTTACGTTATAGTAGAAGGAAGAAGTTAATTCTGACACTTGTCATTCAAACACAAATTGTAACCTCAAACCCAATAAGAGGATATAAATTCTACTGCTATGAGGGGTGTGATACTATGGACTTCGTACGCCTTATACTGCGCATCTCTTTAGAAGCAGGACTGGGCCTCTATTCATGTGCGTTAAAACAATATCGTGTTTGACACGTTTAAGAATCGTTTATGTCACAGTCGCCATTATTGTAAATGACATAAGAGTTATCAAAACGTTGACAATACGGAAACAGGTCAAAAACGATATCGTTATTACCTTGTAGAATTCCAGCCCTGACTTATTTCATTCTCAAAACGCGATCGACCTTCCTCGTATGCGTCTGTGATACTCACAATTCCACATAGATTTAGGTATAATTTAACTATTTAAATTTAGAAGATTCGTAAACTTTTCTGACAAATGAAATTTACTACCCGCCTGCCGGCATAATACAGTTAAATGACTCTTCCATTCGCTACAGAACATAACTCCATTTTTGTGCTTATGATAACTTGTACATGATACTATATATCCCGGGAAATCGACAGACATGCGTGAAATGCCAGCCTAATTAAAAAAAAGAAAAACTTGTCTCTGCGCGTCGCGTTCCGAGCTCTATAGTCTATGGCATAGCAAACCGCGGGAAACTAAAAACAATGGCGGAAATGTTTTTTCCTACTCTCATAATTTCGTAAATACGCCTGTGAACGTATTAATTGAAACTGTTGTAGAAATTATTAATTGTTTCTCAGGCCGTATAATTGGAAAACGGATTAGTTTACGATATAAATGATATGTTGCTCTAATAATACCACTTTCAGGTGACATATAGTATACTCGGATAGTGTACTAGCAGTTGCCCGCGACTCCGTTCGCGCAGAAGTCATTTATAGATATTCACTTTTACCTATTTTGATTAAAATCGGTTTCAAACATACAATGTTATTATAGTATTTAAAATATTGAAACACACATGGCCCCTGGGTTCCTATATTTAAAACGTCTCGTTAAAATGCGACGTCTCGTTAAAATATGACATTTGCTACGTACAAAATG
Source organism: Acleris holmiana (assembly GCA_949316455.1). Taxonomy (NCBI): domain Eukaryota; kingdom Metazoa; phylum Arthropoda; class Insecta; order Lepidoptera; family Tortricidae; genus Acleris; species Acleris holmiana. The sequence goes on along the minus strand of OX438782.1, from coordinate 2,356,390 downwards.
TGTCAAATTTTAACGAGACGTCACATTTTAACGGCACGTTTTGAATATAGGAACTCAGGGTAACTGAATATCTAAACATTTTAATTCTTATTATAAAAATGACGTAATTGACGTAGTTCAGGTAGGTAGGAACATAATTGACTGGGATTCTAATGAAAAAGGGTATGTCAACTTTACTCGTAAAAAAACCGGGCAAGAACATGTCGGACCATGCTCAGTATAGGGTTCTGGGGGGTTATCATGAGCTAGCTTTGCAGTTCTGTTTACGCTCAGAGATAAGGACAGAGCTATATAACCGCCATAGCTCTGTCCTTTACGCTGACCGTAAAATGAACTGCAAAGCTAGCTCATGATGGGTTATCATGAAGCCGTTAAGTACTGCAAACATAAAAAAAAAAAACAAAATATAATAACTTATTTTTTTATTTAGTCATTTGGTGGCGTCTTAGGTGATTTTAGTAGGTATACACACTTTAATCGACTGTGTCTCAAGAAACAATGATGTCTAATTAGTCTTATCCCCACACCTGAACACCACAATGTGAACACTGCTGCTTGGCGGTAGGTTAATGGATAAGATGGTGGTAGCGATCCAAACGGACACTGCACAGGGTCCTACCATAACGAACGGTTAGACTCGTTTCGCCATTCGGCGTACAGAATAAGACTTCTTTAAGTACTAATTCTTTATTATTAGTAATGCTTTATTAGCGTGAAACGTGTTAACCTTTAAGCGACGTCAAATACATGTTATTATCCCGATGTATGTTTATTTATATTCAAAGTCTCACACGGCTAAGTATACGTATTTATATTTATTTTTAAATGATTTCCCTGACATTTTCGCGGCCTGCGGCCATAAAGAGTATAAACGCGAAACAAGGCGGCCATTACGCGTCATTATGGGTCATTCGCAGTTTTTGCGACAAGCCTTTTAATTTTAGAGATCCGCGGGCTCTTGGAGGCACGAGCCAGGTGTGGTTTAGGGTTCTGGCGATGCGATATAAAGACGCGAAACTATGAAGCTTATAGATGAGATGTCTGCAAGATGTTACTGTTTTTTAATTTACGGCCAAAGACGGGATGTTTTGTGTTCAAAGCGTTTGTTTTTCCGTGTGTCTGCCTGTGTGTCATCGCCTGTGTGTAAATGATGTCAGTTTTTTGGTAATTTCAAATGGAGGTTGTATTGATTAGGTTTTCTGGGCTAATAAAGACATATCGTCTAAGTAACGCTTTCTTAATATTCTTATTTATTATACTACGGGGCTAGGTGGAGCGACGATCTTCGTAAGGTGGCTGGCAGAAGCTGGATGAGAGTGGCCGCAGATCGTGCTAGGTGGCGTGCAATGGGAGAGGCCTACGTCCAGCAGTGGACTAACATAGGCTGATGATGATGATGCTGATGATGATGATGATGATGATTATACTACACACATACATACACAACATCACGTCTTCAATCCCAAAGTGGGGTAGGCAGAGCTACAGAAATACCAACAACTCTAAAAAGACTTGTTGATAATCCTGTTACCACAATTTGCATAATCAGGCCTAGAAATTTACTAGTGTATTAGTGACAGGTTGCAAGCCCATCGCCTAACAATACTACAAGCCCTTATTCCCGTAGTCGCCTCTTACGACATCCACGGGAAGACATGGAGTGGCACTATTCTAACCCGGCAACCACACACGGGTTTATTATACTAAGTAGTTGATTATTGTCAATTTTTATAAAACTTATAGCTTTGTACCGTGTGGTTGCCGGGTTAGAATAGTGCCACTACATGTCTTTCCGTGGATGTCGTAAGAGACGACGGGTATCAATGCTCGTAGTAGGTACTGTTAGGCGATGGGCTTGCAACCTGTATAATAATAAAGTAAATACACTAGTAAACTTCTTGGCCTGATTGTGCATAATGTGGTTACAGCTAATTATAAACAAGTATTTTTAGAGTTGTTAGTATTCCTGTAGCTCTGCCTATTCCACTCTCGGAATGAAGGCGTGATGTTATGTACCTATATGTATCTATGTTATAGCATTTTCTCTCAGGAACTATAAAACATTACGAGACGAAAGTAGTAAGAAAACACGTACAATGTTTTTTTATCCGCTTCAATTATCATATAATTAAAAAGCAACTATAGGCGTATGGTTCACTATGCCCATCCCAAAATGGAAGCAACATCTAGATATAATTATGCATAAAAAAAACGTGGGTTTTGAAAGTTTACGACTGCCAAACGAATGAGTAATTAAAAAGTAAATGTGCCATAGACAAATTGGGCTAATAATTTATAGCTGTGGGTGGCCAGGCCGGATTCGCCGGGTTTGCCTGAGGACTATATTACCACAGATAATGTATAAGTTACTATTACTTCTAAAGAAAGTTTTGTTCTTTTTAATGTATATTTTTTATCAGGATTTGTATGGAGGGGACTGTTTATTTCGGGCCTATATTGTCTGCCATCGTTATATCTAATACACTGATAAACAACTTAGCCTGTTTGTGCAAATGTGATTACAGAATTACCAACAACTCTTTTTGTAGTTGTTGGTATTTCTGTAGCTCTGCCTACCCCGCTCTGGGAATGAAGGCGTGATAGTATGTATGTATGTATGATACGTAATTCTGTAACCACATTTTGCACAGTCAGGCCAAGATGTTTACCAAGTGTATTAGTACAAGCCCAAGCAAGCCCATCGCCTAACACTACAAGGCCTTATTCCCTTACTGGCCTCTTACGAAATCCACGGGAAGACATGGAGTGGCACTATTCTAACCCGGCAACCCCAGGGAAAACTATTCTAACCCGGCAACCTAACGGAAAACTACTCTAACCCGGCAACCTAACGTAAAACTATTCTAACCCGGCAACCTCACGTAAAACTATTCCAACCCGGCAACCTCACGGAAAACTAATCTAACCCGGCAACCTCACGGAAAACTATTCAAACCCGGCAACCTCACGGAAAACTATTCAAACCCGGCAACCTCACGGAAAACTATTCTAACCCGGCAACCTCACGGAAAACTATTCTAACCCGGCAACCTCACGGAAAACTATTCTAACCTAACCTAACCTAACGGAAAACTATTCTAACCCGGCAACCTAACGGAAAACTATTCTAACCCGGCAACCTAACGGAAAACTATCCTAACCCGGCAACCTAACGGAAAACTATTCTAACCCGGCAACCTCACGGCAAACATAAAGAAAAAAGTATATATGAGGTGTCAGGGGGACCAATTCTACATTGTCCCAACTATAACGCATACACTTAAAAACTTTCGCGTTTATAATACGAGTGTGATAAAATAACATACAATAAAAAAGTTATACGACAGCCTCCCAAAAAAATTCCACTTAAGGTAGACGTCCGAGTGCTCGATATGTCAAGAGAAAATATTTATTTGCGTCGTGATATTCCGTTCATTTATACAACTACCCAAAAGATTTTCATGTGTTTTGGGAGATGTGACCTTTACTTTTGTTAAATGGAGTTTGTTTTATATGGTGACCATATCGACATTTCTAAAATTGAACAAAAATGTTAGTTAATCGGATTGTACGAGTAAATGTCCGGTGCTTTAAATTGAAAATAAGTTGTATATTTTAAAATTGACGTATGAAATATCAAAAGTCAACACATTTCTCATCGCTAAAATGAGTTAGTGATAAAATTAATGATGATTTTATTTTATTTATCGAAATTCAAAGTATGGTGAGAAGTACTAGTATAGCCCCGTGTGGTTCCCGGGTTAGAATAGTGCCACTCCATGTCTTCCCGTGGATGTAGATCCCGTGATTCCAGTACTGATAGGCGATGGGCTTGCAACCTGTCACGAATACACTAGTAAACATCTCAGCCTACTTGTGCAAAATGTGGTTACAGAATTATTAACATGTCTTTTTAGAGTTGTTGGTATTTCTGTAGCTCTGCCTACCCCACTCTGGGAATGAAGGCGTGACGTTATGTATGTATGTATATACTAGTACAGCGACGAGCACTGGGACATCCACCTTACCATGTATTCATCAACATTAGTCCTCAACTAAAACTCACAATTGCCTACTAATTGGACAACATACCTGAAGGTTACATGTTTAATCGCGATGAGTTTACCTGGCAACACTTTCACATTCTTGTTTTACATGCGTATGCGCAGGCCGAGTGTATGCGCGCGTACTCGGCGGCGATCGAAAGTAGGATGGGTTGATACGGGACTAGCGAGCCGCCCCGACTTTTCTCGGGTAGAATTAATAATTTACATACTATTCTTGCAGAGATGCATTAAAATGTATTGTGTTGTTAACACTAAGCGACAGACACAAATAGCGATTTTATTACATACTATTTAGAGAAGACAACCTTGTTTAATTTTGCACATTTACGCATACACGCACACACGTACACATGCACTCTCACACACACATAAATCCATACTCAATACTTTCTAATATTAATTGCTTTTATAATGTAATATAATATAATAATAAAATCCGTAATTTTTAGTTTACGCTAATATCAAATTAATCATGGGCCACTTACCAACAGGTGACATGTGTGCTCGTGTGCCTTCACCATGACATTAAAAAAAGATTCTTGTTTTTTATTAATAAATCTGTTCTTCGAACAAAAATCTTTGATATACATTTCAACACTATTTTGTTTGTTAAATAAAATACATATTTTTTTGTAAGAGCCGATTTGGTTACCTTTCGTTCAATCCCGCCCATAGCAATTTAGCTCGAAGCATAATGTCGCATTATGCACCAGACGATAATACATCATTTCGTCATATAATTAAAATAACTGGCTCCGACGGGTTTACTTTATATCAAAATTTCAACCATTTATTCAATCTATCTTGATCAGAAGATAAAGATATCTAGAGAGCGGTTACACCTATGTAATTAAAACAAAATTTTGAAATATTTGTGTGTGGGTTAGTTTGTAACATTTTCACAGCCTAAACTCCGAGAACGGATTTTAAACTAAATAAAATAAAAGATGATGCTGACTTGAAAGAAACCAGATAAAAACAAATTATAGAATACTGGTAAACCAATAAACGTGAACCGTTTACAGTTTCCGACGGAAACACTATTGACAGGTTTACGCAAAGTCAAAATCTAGCACTTAAGTGAAAATTAGTTTCGTGCTCTATAAGAGTGACTAGATTTGCTCAAATGTTGGAGGTACTGCCGAATTTTGCACCTTATCCCATTTAAATAAGGTGCAAAAGTACGGTGCATATTTAAGAACATGACTGCAGTACTTACAGTTGTTTTATTTCACGAAAGCGGTCATACTTTTAGTTATGCGTATAAACACGCACACCACCGCGACGCTTAGTGGCGACACCTACCCACACAGAGACAACGTGCACGTGCATACACACACAACTATGGCCCGCCCGCTTTTGTCAGATGAAAGAAGTGTACTTTAAATTGATATTGTGGTTGTAGTTCTTCTGAAGATTAGTCCAGCCCTCGCCGTGATCGGGTTAAAGCGAGATTTAGAGATGATAATAATAATAATAATTTCGAGATTTTGACGACACGTCTTGGGTTCAAATTCCGGTAAGGGCAGATATTTGTGTGATGAGCGCGAATATTTGTTCCTGAGTCTTGGATGTTTTCTATGTGTTTAAGTATGTATTTTCTATTTAAGTATGTTTATCGTTGTCTAGTACCCGTAGTACAAGCCTAGAGCTTAGTTTGGGACTAGGTCAATTTGTATGAGATTACATTACATAAGATCACGCCTTCATTCCCAAAGTGGGTTAGGCAGAGCTACAGAAATACTAACAAGTTTAAAAACATGTTTGTAATTCTATAACCACATTTTGCACAATGAGGCCAAGAAGTTTACTAGTGTATTAGTGACAGGCTGCAAGCCCATCGCCTAACAGTACTACAAGCCCTTTTTCCTTTAGTCACCTCTTACGACATCCACGGGAAGACATGGAGTGGCACTATTCTAACCCGGCAACCACACGAGGAAAACAAATAAATATCAGGGAAAATCTCACATAAATTAACTCAGTCCCAAACTAAGCTCTACGCTTGTACTACGAGTAATAGACAACGATATAAATACTAAAATTAAAGTCATAGATAACATCCAAGACTCAGAAACAAATACTTGTGCTAATCACAAAAATATTGTCCATAACGGGAATTGAACCCGGGACCGCTAGTTTCGTAGCCAGGGTCACTATACACCACAGTTATCCACTAACGCGTCGTCCAAACAAACAAAAAAAATGTCTTATTATCGCCCCTTGCCACGTAGCATCTTGAACTGCCCTCTCTCTTTATCTTTCTTTCGAAGAGGATGCAAAGGTTCCAGCTGTTACCTGTCGTTCTGGTAGAGCTCCACCGAGGAGTTGAGCTCAGCCAGCTGCTCCTTCAGCAGCTGCAGGTTGGAGTTGACGAAGCTTAGCTCCAGGGCCACCGTCTCTCGCAGCTTGCGGTTCGTCGTCGCCTGCAACAGACGGTATCCTCAATTAGATGGTCTAAGACTTAGGTTAAGCAGCGAAGCGATGAGACAAGAAGGCCGTATATTAGTCCTGAAGGATAAAAAAATGCTAGCCTGCCTCGCTTGGCTTAGCTGCTTCGCTCGGCTCTCCAAACGCACCCTAAGAGGCCGGTTAGATGTTTCACTCTAACATACGAAATAAGTATGAGTATTATAATGGGATCGTAACATAATATATATAGTCCAAAATACATAATGGTTCATAATACATAATGGTTCAAAATACATAATGGTTCATAATACATAATGGTTCAAAATACATAATGGTTCATAATACATAATGGTCATTATATTGTGGTTTTATTTTTGAAACCGTAAACTATTTAGGATTATTTATAAGGCCATAGTATAGAACCCATTAAATATCAGTGGACTATCTCACACAATTTGACCTAGTCCCAAACTAAGCTCTAGGCTTGTACTATGGGTACTAGACAACGATAAACATACTTATATAGAGAAATACATACTTAAATACATAGAAAACACCCAAGACTCAGGAACAAATATTCGCGCTCATCACACAAATATCTGCCCTTACCGGGATTTGAACCCAGGACCGCTGGCTTCGGAGGCAGGGTCACTAACAACTAAACCACCGTGTCGTCATTAGGTTAGGTTAGGTTTGTTTTATAACATCCTGAAAGGTTTACGGTTACAAAAATAAAACCATGATAGATTATGACCATATGTATTATGACCCATTATGTATTTTGAACTTTATATGTACCCATTAATAATAGTTGCTAACCACAATTGATGCATTACAATCATTACTAGTGGCCCTAACAAGCTGCTACGGGACAAGATTTTGACTTTGGATCGGGACTTAAATTCGTCTATTCCATATTCGAACGTAAGAATAATATGTTAAGGTTTAAAATAAATGTGTGTTTTTTGTGACTTGAGTCCTTTATTACTAAGCAAGTTAAACCCTTGGCAGCTGTCATTTTAATAATTTCATTATAAGATTTGACACTTGTTGATGTTGATTTTTAGTTGTAATTGTTGTAAAAGCAACAGTATTCAAAACCAATTTTAAAAGCAATCCAGTGATCCTACTAAAAATTTAAAAAATGTCTGACTATTGAGTTTCTTGCGGCGTTTCTTCTCAGCAGTCGTCTCCTCTTGGGAACCGCTGGTAGAAATTTGACGTGAGTGCCCGTGAGGCCTACTTACTGAATAAACATTTTTTATCTTTTAAGTGACGAGGTTACCCTAGTTGGTAGTGACCATGCCTACGAAGCAAAAGGTCATCACCCGGGACTCCCATGTTCGATGTTCGTTGAACCGTTTCACTAAAGGAAAACTAGCAAACGAATGGCTCATCCCCGACAGCATAAACCTGTCTTCGACCACAATGCCAGGAAGAGGTTCCGCGAATCGTGAGTCACTCGGTAAGCGTTGACATACTCGGAAAGTATCGGGTCCAGTACCCTTACCATGAATTTTAGTAGCCGTACTCTCTAGCAATTCAAATGTTGTCCCTCTCAATACTTAACGTATGACGTATATGTATACTGGGTGTTGCCTGTAATAGGAGCAATAAATTGAGGGATCGTTTCTACTGTATAAACGTAGCAACATTTGTTCTACAACTTTTACAAAATATGTACCTAATTTATTAATTGGGATTTTTTCGAACAAACTAAATAGCATTTTCAATGTACTCCATCCAATAGTCTAGTCGACATCTACTGTCAGCCTACAAACTTCGTAGTTTTCGCAATACATTGCTGGCTTGGGAAATCTAAATTCATTCATATTTAGTAAACGACAAGTTATTTTTAAAAGTTGTAGAATAAATGTTGTTACGTTTGTGGTGTGGAAATGATCCCTAAATTTATTGCTCCTATTACAGGCAACACCCGGTATACTGTGTACCGGTATGCACGTGGGTCAAGTTAATATTTAAACTTCTATCTATAAAGAGGTGTTTTCATGGGCAACCCATAATTTTATCGAATTTCACTTCATCGATTGTATCATTACATGGAATTTAATTTCTTCGAACGCTATTTACTGCTGAAATCATGATGTTCTTAGGATATCTTGAACATTAATTACGTAGGTTAGGGGTAGAGTTGTGATAACCTGATAACACTAAATAATTTCCTAACAAAGTTTCCAAAAAATCGGTTGAACTAATCAAGAATTATTAGTTCTAAAATTACTTCGTGTTACGATGTAGGTGATAAAGTAATATGGAGCTTACGTCAAATTTCAAATATATTATAATGTCGAACGGTCTATACAGAGGGCTAGACAAGTTGCATTCGACAAACGTAAGCGATTATGTTTCGACTGAAAAATGTATGGAATTGACGTAAGCCACAGAGATAGTACCACGTGACCATCTCGGTGACTTACGTCAATGCCATACAGTTGTCTATCGAAACATAATCGCTAACGTTTATCGAATGCAACTTGTCTAGCCCTACAGATGTGTTACAATTACATACAACAATTCTTACTTAAGTTATTCACCTATAGGGACTTGTCGGGGTTGTTCAATCTACTAGAAATATTAATATTATCATCTATTGTAGGTAATGTTTATAAAAAAAACTCCGAGTACAAGTGTGCAAACTAAACCACAGCTAAATAATTTTGCTGCGCTCCAATTAACATTAACTTTAGGTAATCTGTCACTGAGATGATCTTATTACTCGTATTATGCAAAACTTTGCACTGTATGTATAAAATGTAAAGTGTGCACACTTTCTAAATTAATGTTGTATCCCAACGCTACGTAAACTGATAAAAAAATCAAAGCAACACATTAGTTACGCAGTACGTAGACAAAAAGCTGCGCGTGGGCAAGGAAGCGGAACACCCTTTCTTGCGGGTCCCTGACCCCTGACCTTGGCTGTGGGAACATCTACATAATCTTAGATACCATTATACTTGGGTGAATTACCTCCAAATTTGGTTTCCAAGATAATTTTAAGGCGATTTTAGGTCTTTGTCTGTTTTGTGGATTTATTTTTGTAGTACGGTCGGCGTTATAAGAAGATAAACGCTTCTGTGCTTTGTCACATTAATTTGACAAGATCGATCTAACTACGAGAATGGAAGGTTACTAAACTTACTAAGGTTACAAAGTACTAAATTCGAAACTTCGAAGTTGTCATACTTTTTACTCTTATGGTGAACCAATCGAGAGAAAAGGATGGAGCTAACGTAGGCCCACGGAGTCGAAGGTATGAGACACGGTATTTAATGATAAGTGATAAAATCAAAGCATTGTTTTTTTTAATGGGCTTTAATATTTTGCAATTTCACGGACGAAAATTCCTCCGCCAATTAAGTATTTTGAGACATTATTAGGCAGGGCGTTTAACTTGGCAATAAGGACATCTTTGGTACCATGACATCACCACATCATCGTAAACTAAAAACTATGCCTTATAAGCCATTTTTATTTACTTGATTGGAACGATTAAGAATATTGATTTGAATTCGACACACGTGTGTCTTTCGCTTGTATTTTTTTTGCTTAGGATTAAATTCTTTGACGAAGATTCTATAATACTGGGCTGCCCCAGAAGTAAAAAGACAAAATTAGATTAAAAATATTTAATATAAATATTTAAAATACGAAAGGTTTATTTATTTATTATAAATTCTGTATTAATAACATGAAATGAACTATACTGAATAGCCGCCTACTACAACTATATTTTTTTATGGTTAATTGCTGCCTGTCTCATCACAGCTTTTCAAGATCTCGAAGCTACAGTGTTGGCTAATCTGGTCCACCAATAATTAAATACAGTGAAAGATTTGGAGTTTTCCGCTTGCATTTTTACATAACGACCATATCTATCTACCTCGACAAAAAGCAAGAAAATATCGCTTGCCAGTAATGCAATTTTTATCGACATGAACCAGGCTCGACATTAATAATGTCAACTTTCTATGTTTTTTTGTAAACTTTTCCGTGGCCGATTTTAGCGTGCTCCTTTTGATCTTTAATATACGTTTGCCTAGACAATATTCCAAAATCTTAAATTCCTGGTTGCTTAGCCCTTATCCTGGTTATACCAGATCTTGATATCTTAGATTTTGCTGCTGTAACAATAACAGATGTCAATGATATTTGCTCAAATGTCTTGTTTATCTTATTTATATTTTGAGCGGTAGCAACTGTACGTAGTCCTCCTGTTATGTACTTAAAATTTCGTTTTTCTGTTTCTATAAAACATTAAATAATTCTGTTAATACTTGTTTTTTTAGATTCCTCTACAATAAAATTATATTTCGTATGCGTTTTCCCGTGACATTCATACATAGTATAGAACAAGTCTGTTCTCATCTAGTATTTTTGCCACTTATTTAAAAGATTTGACATTGACTGTTGATATGAGAGTTGGTTTAACCATTTTTAGATGTTTTCTCTAAGACCAATTTTGTTTATGAAAATTGTCTCGTTACTTCTTGAACAGCCTTCAGTACAATGGTTGCCGGGTTAAAATAGTGCCACTCCATGTCTTTCCTTGGATGTTGTAAGACGTAAGAGGCGACCAAGGGAATTAGGGCTTGTAGTACTGTTAGGCGATGGGCCTGCAAGCTGTCCACATGAGTAAAGAAACGGAACAGAGACTAAGCTTCATACAACCGCGCTGCGATAGGTACACTACTACAAGCGCGATGCGCGTGTGCGTGTGACCAAACTCCTCGTCACGTACACGCAGAAACTGGTTTATACTAGTTCAGTTTGTTCACAAGCGCAGGGCGCGCACCGCGTCGTGTTCGATTTCAATGTATTTGTTGTGCACGTGAAAATATGGTGGTTTGTACCGTGTGTATGAACAATACAAGGAAAAATAATGACATCTCATATTTTGGCTATCCTACGGACTCTGTTAGGTAAGTAAAATCTTTATTATCTACATAAGTACCTACTTACTTCTAATTTTGCTTACCAAAAGGATACTGCTTGAGAAACTTCAGAATAAAAACATTGAATTCACCAGTAAATAGAACGCGGTGTTCTCGCTAAAGAGTGATCTCGTTCAGAAAACGTTTGGGTAGTGGATTTACACCTACCTATTATTTTTATGCATGCAAATACGTAGGCTCATGTTTTTTCTAACCGACTTAAAAAAAGGAGATGCTATGTTTGCATGTTTGTCCGCGATTATCTCGCGTTTGCATTTTAACATGCAGTTTTTAGAAAAGTGTTTGTTACATTCTGGAGAAGGTTTTGGTATAAGTACAACAAATGGTAGTAACTCATGCAGTTGCTCTGGAAAAGCATTATTTAGTAACGTTGAACTAATGATATAAAACCATAGAAGGATAATGAAAATACTCAATAATAATAATTAGGTATATTGCAATCACTAAAGAGCAAATTATATTTTTTTTTATTAATCGTGCACCGAGGGTTCCGTACAAACACTTATTCCATCTTAGCTGGCCGAATTAAGTTAAGTTTGCAACTGATATGTATAGCGCCGCATACAAATGAGGTGCAAAGTTAAAGCAACCGGGTTCTCCAAATATGATTTTCGAAAAGGACTATATTTTTTATGAATTAATTACAAATGTATAGTTACAAATTAAAAGATATAATAAATTATTAAAAAACAAACGTTATAAAAACAAAATCTTTGGCGTAAGTAATTTGTAATCAATAGATGAATAAAAAACTGATCGATATTATTTTATTTATTTTTGTCCACCAGTGCCAACCCTACCATATTAGGTAGAAATTTTGCGCGCTCTTTAGAAGCTTAGTCTCTGTTCCGTTTCTTTACTCATGTGACCTGTCACTAATACATAAAACAGGACACTAGTTAACACCTTAGCCTATTTGTGCAAAATGTGGTTACACAATAATAAACAAGTCTCTTTAGAGTTGTTGATATTCCTGCTCTGCCTACCCTACTCTTGGAATGAAGGCGTGATGTTATGTATGTATGGATACCAGTGTATGTTTGCAATCCTTTCGCCTAACAAGCCCTCATTCCCTTAATCACCACTTACGACATCCACGGGAAAATATGGAGTTGCACTACTCCAACCTGGATTGTGAAGCGATGCGTAAATCGCGTAGCTGTCAAAAATAATCCATACAAATTTTGCTCCGGGCGATAACCTTTCCCACCTCCTAAATCTAATCCGATTTCAACGATTTTTGAATATGTTGTAGATAAGTATTATGAAAAACTAGGTCTGGACAATTCCGCTTTTGTTTTTTGATTTGTTTTCTTTCCAATACATATTTTTTTGGAAAGGAAAACGTAGAGACCTAGTTTTTCACAATATCCACAACATGTTCAAGAATCGTACAAATCTGACAACGTTTATGGTGAGAAAAACGCTATCGCATTTGGAAGGAAATTAAATTCTTCGCAGTCCTCTTAATTAAACAACGCATTCAAAATAAAATGACAATTGTCATATAACAAAGTAAGCGTAGTGGACGCAATACCGTGGCACCACAATGGCATAATCCGGTGGATTTGACAAAACTTTCTATTGTCACGGGGAAATTTCTATTACTTAACGTGCCCGTGCCATCGGAGGTACCTAGCAAGTTGGTTAGTTACTGGACAGAATTCGAATTTTACTTGTTTCACTACATAAAACAAAATCGCTTCCCGCTGTCTGTCTCCATGCTTAGATCTTTAAAACTAAGCAACGGATTCTGATGCGGTTTTTATAGATGGAGTGATTCCAGAGGAAGGTTTATAGAAAGGTTTTAGTTTAAAATAAGTACATATAAATTGACCAAGTTCCGAGCTAAGCTCTAGGATTGTACTATGGGTACTAGACAACGATAAACATACTTATATAGAGAAATAATAAATAATAGACAACATCCATGACTCATCACACAAATATCTGCCCTTACCATTTGAACCCGGGACGACTAGCTTCGTAGATAAGGTACCTGGGTCATACACAGATTTAGTTTACCGCCTTTCCTGTGGACACACCGAAAGTTAACGTTTTTAAGGCCTAAATTTCTTGCTAAGCCCATACCCTCAACGCCGTCAGGACTGCTTTTGACCTATCATAATTAATAACATAACTTATATGCACACAAGCTTTTAACTATTGACCACAGGAGAGACAACTTTTGTTTTTAAGAGTGTGTATGACCATTAAATAAAACGATTTAAACGGATTTTAATCGCGTATATTAAAATCCGTTTAAATCGTTTTATTTAATGAGTAACAATCGCGGAAATCGAAGGCAACATAGTGTGTATGACCTTATATATGAGATCATTATTATTATTATCATTATTATTATTAGCTACCAACTAGGCTAACATGACTGCTAACAACGCTGAATCAATTTAAGGGCATTCTGTTGTGATTGGTTTATCCATAGTCATTAACGGCTGCGCTCTGGGTTAGTTTAGGTTCGTTTTAAATTACGACTAAGTCGTTTCTTAGTGATGATTTTTCGTAGACAAATTTGAAAAAGGAACGAGGTAATTGTCTCTAAATATGGCGGTAAAACGGTTTCACTGTGCTCTATTCATTGGTATAACCATATTGTTTTTGACTTGCTATCGTATTGTCAACCTTACGATAGCTCTTATTTAATTGACAGTAATCGCGACAATTGACGTCACAGCTGTTGTTCCATGTTTAAAATATACGGTCATATTTTTCATACAAAATGGGTTTGCTCTTGACCCTAGTCGAGACCAGAAAGTCAGGACCGGGTCGACGATGAAGCGAGCGTACCCAGAAGGATAGGTACCTTCTGGGTACGCTCGCTTCATTTTTGAAGCACCGGGTAAAAGACGTTCTTACGTTTTCTCCTAAAACGGATCAATGAAACTTAATTCTGTTTTTTATGCATGTTGCCTACGTATTATGTAGATAAAGCCACCCCGTTTGATTCTCGGGTGGCCGTGTGCATTTTCAACATAAAGTGTACCCTAGTTAAGGAAAATTAAGAAACGTTAACTTCATCAGTTTTGTGACCGACATTTTCCATACATATAAATGGCTAATTTCGTCACAAAACTGACAAAAGTTAACGTCTCCTAATTTTCCTTAACTAGGGTACACTCCATATTGAAAATGCCCCGTGGCAGCATAATATAAGCCTTTTAAGGAGTATAACTGTTGAGAAACGTTAAGGTACGTACCTTGAAGAGGTTCTCGGCGCCGGCGCGCAGGCGCAGCTCCTTGTTGATCTCCTGGTTGAGCTGGCAGCGGCGTGTCTGCAGGCGTCCGCGGCACGTCGCCACGCGAGGGTCCGAGCCCTGGGGAAGGAGACACTGGTTAATATGGATGACTTCATCATCAGTATTTAAACTGATACACGTCTTGGATGTAGGACCAGCACATTATTAGGAACGTGGGGTTATGTTTTTGAATGTATGTGTGTCCATTTCTGGTTTACCCTTGAATCATCGACAGTCATTTCATAGATTGTTAGAAGATTGAAGTTTATTCAGTAAGTAGAAATTACTAGCATAGAGGCATTCCATCTTAGTCCTCAGGGTTGGCAACGCATGTCTATGGGTCTCAGATTCCACTTACCATCAGGTGGCCTGAGTGCTCGTGTGCTTTCTCCTTAACATAAAAAAAAAAAAAAAAAAAAAAAAAAGTAGGCCACACCGGAAGATTTACACTTCAAAATTCTACCAGCAGCGCCAAGAGGGAAATCCTGTCATTTTATAACCAACGTTTCACAAATTATTCATTGCACATCATTAACAACCCGCGTTTTTTTCCGATACTGTAAATAATTCTGGATTTATTTCAGTACCATCGTAATAATCCTGAACAGGTTTCGAAACGATGCATTTGTCAAAGATTTGGCGGCGAAAAGGCAGAGGACCGCCAAGAGGCGACCGAGGTGAAAGAAGTAACAGTCAGTCATTGTTTAAATATTGTTTATGACAGTGATAATACTTAATCTAGCATTATATTAAGTCAGTCAGTCTTTGAGTCCCGTTGGTATTCCGAACTCGACGCTAAAAGGGATGAATTGAAAGCCCGACCACCCGCATCAATCAATTATAACTATGTCGATGGTGTGCTCACAACGTGCGTCGGCGACGTGTGTCACGTGCTTAGCTGCAGCGCGCTGTGGAAAACATTTTACCAAGGAGCTTGGCTACTCTAGCTATATGCGAGCACACGATCGACACTTGGACGGAGTTAAGCAGCCCCCTTGGTCAAATCAGCTAGATAGAATAGTATCCTTCTAAGGCCTAACGAAAAATTCAGCATGTAGTCACTACGGCCCGTAGTCCTACCAGTAGTACTATTGTTTTATACTCATTCAGACCCAAGTATTTAAAAATACTTTTTCATGTTATTGTACTTAATCATAGCTTACCACGGTCTTACCAGTAGGATTTCTATAAGTCCTGCTGGTAGGACCGTGGTACGCTATGACTACACAACTGTCGAAGGAGCAGGGTCTGAATGACAGAGTTAATAAATACTATGGGTAGGACCTTGGGCATTAGGAGGCTATATAAATTAAGCAAGAAATTGTAGTTCACCGAACATTCATTTCATCGATTTCAATTTTTACAACTAATCAAAAAGTTCTTAACCATTTTGTAATTTACATTTATCGTTAACTAATAAACTTAGTTTTAAACTGAACGTGCAAATTATCTTTGTTGTTTTCATCTTACCCAAACCACCCAAACTGAGCTCTAGCCTTGTTACTGTCTCAAGATAAACAAAAACTGTATCCACCCGTAGCGCCACACGCGAATAAACTAATTAGATACTTAGCAATAGCAGCGCGCGCGCAAGTGGCAGCGGCACGCGCAACTTGCCGGCTGTGTTTCTCTTACGTGTGCGCCAAGAGTTTTTTATAACTTAGGGGGCGGTTTTAGTGGTGGTATGACCTGCAAATGTACAGGGTCCGTCCGGATCGTTACCACCGTCTTATCCTTTAACCAACCGCCAGTATTCTCAGACCTCAAGGTTGGCAACGCATTCACAGTCATAGGAGTAGTCTTAAGATTGTAGTCTTGAGAATTCAAATGGGTCTCAGATTCCACTTGTCATAACACTTTACCATTCTAAGTGACAAAAAAATCTATATGCTTTGCGGCCAAGTGATTTGCAAAGCAACGACGTACACCTATACAAATTATTTTTTATTTATTCGAATAAGGGGGCTTTTTTACATTTCACGTCGGTAATATGGAGTAAATCGACTTATCAATATAACCTACTGATCGTGTTGGTATGAATGATCGTTAAGATATGAATGAATGAATGGATATTTATTCGCTGTAAGAGTGGGTTACAATGTTGTTTTAAAATTTGCTATAGATCGCACACTTAGCTGTGTCCAGCATTAAATGTATCGAGTTAAAACTATACTCATTGCTAGCAATTACATTTAAACATGTCATTTATAGGGTTACCTCCCGTGTGGTTGCCGGGTTAGAATGGTGCCACTCCATGTCTTCCCGTGGATGTCGTACGAGACGACTAAGGGAATAAAGGGCTTGTAGTACTATTAGACTAGTAAACTTCTTGGCCTGATTGTGCAAGTCTTTTTAGAGTTGTTTGGTATTTCTGCAGCTCTGCATACCTACCCCACTCTGGGAATAAAGGCGTAATGTTATGTGTATGTGTATTTATAGGGTTACCTTCGTTTCGTCAAAAAGTTTTTGGTCCAATGTTTCATTCCCCAAATTCTCATTTGCCAACTCGCTTTGTTTTCTGTAACCGTAAATATTTCAGGATCTTATAAAAGCTAAGCTAACTTAAACTATATCCTACACGATGGTACTAAAATAAATTCTGAAAAATTTAAATAACATTGGTTTGGTAAATGAAAAATTGACCAAAAATATTTTGGTCAAATGGCAGGGTCCCCATTTATAACATCTTTACATTAACATAATTACAAGTATTACGACATTGATCGTGTCATATTCAAAAAGTTGTTGAATTGTATAAAAACATTTTGTTAATTAACAATTACAATAGCTTAAATCTGAATTTTCTTATTGGAATATATCACAATACAATTAAAACCTGTCAAGATTCTATTTGGCCCTGTGCAGGGTCCGTCCGGATCGCGATCTTATCCATTAACCACCCGCCAAGCAACAGTATTCGCATTATTGTGTTCCGGTGTGGGGATAAGACAACCGATGAAATTACTAGCATAGAGGCATTCCATCTTAGTCCTCAGGGTTGGCAACGCATTTGAGGTCTTGGGATTATAGTCTTGAGAATTCAAATGTCTATGGGTCTCAGATTCCACTTACCATCAGAGCCTGAGTGCTCGTGTGCCTTTTCCTAAACATAAAAAAAAAAAAAAAAACAACAACAACACGACAACATGTCAGAATAGATTAGTGCCCCTGTAAAGTATAAATTCACAAGCGACTTCTCTTCATGCGCTACCAAGTAGCGCGTCGTCACATAACAAATGAAAACATATTCACTTGCATCACGTCTCGCATTCCACATTAAAGTGATACAGACCTGCGACAGATCGGCTTTCACCGCGGCGCAGATGACCGTAGCGTGTCATACATACATACATACATCATACATGAGCAAGATTTATTACGAAATTGATAGAACGTGGTGGAGATGAACGTATTTGTATGAAAGAGATTTTTTTTAATGTTACTATAACGTAATGCTAATTGTTGAAGCGACAGCAAAAAGTAACTATGTGTACATGACATGTGAAAAGGCCATAAATTGTGGGTTTTACATGTCATGCACATACAGTTCCTTTAATACAGTAAATAAATAATATTGAACTAGCGTTTTATTGCGTTATTGTCTGAGTACAACTCGTTCAATGTTCTTCCCACTGTAACTTTAATAATTTTTGGAATCAACTGTTTATGCATGATTGAAAGATTAAAAGGCGAACATCAAAACATCCTAACAAACCATTTTAATGAAGGTATTATATTAGTGGAATTAGATGGTGTTTCTAAAGTAAGAATAAATATCCCTACCCCTACCTAGTAAGTTTCAAAACGGTTTAGTATTTTAACCAATGTTTCTAATTATTTATAATAATTTTAACTAACCGCCCGTGTGGTTGCCGGGTTAGAATAGTGCCACTCCATGTCTTCCCGTGGATGTCGTAAGAGGCGACTAAGGGAATAAGGGCTTGTAGTACTGTTAGGCGATCGGCTTGCAACCTGTCACTAATACACTAGTAAACTTCTTGGCCTGATTGTGCAAAATGTGGTTACAGAATTCATACAAGTCTTTTTAGGGAAGTTGGTATTTCTGTAGCTCTGCCTACCCCACTCTGGGAATGAAGGCGTGATTTTATGTATGTATGTAATTCAACTAATATGTCTCGTTACGTCAAATTCCGCGCACCTATCAACCTTGATCAATTTCTTTACCAAATGTCTCATCCATTTAAAATGGCAAACATAAAATTTGCATATAAGCATAACAATATTATGTAAGGATCGTTATCTAAGCATTATATTATATCAAAATGGCGACCACGCATGCCATCTGCATACTAATAAGTTACAGTATAGAACGAAATACACATATTAACTAGTTGACACTTTTTTATGGGATGGTGAAGCCCCCTCACATTTGCATTCCAAAAATTCCTATCTTCAGATAGCAATCGTGAGATCGCAAATGCATTACCAACCCTGAGGAAATGCCTCTATGCTAGTAATTTCACCGTTTGTCTTATCCCTACACCGGTGCACAACAATGCGAACACTGCTGTTTCGCGGCAGGTTGGATAAGATGGTGGCAGCGATCCGGATGGAACCGACACAAGATCTTACCACCACTAATTTTTACTACACATTTCGCAAAGTTTGATTTAAATAATGTTGTTCTATATTCACATTTATAGTTCTAGCGAAAAGAATATTTAAAAGACAAAAAGATATTTTTACTCAAAATGAGTTCCTCATTACCGTTTTTAGTCCGTTACTGAACTGTTAATATTTAATAAAAAATAATATAAATAATAATATCACGCGGGACAATGTCACACAAATTGACCTAGTCCCAAACTAAGCTCTAGACTTGTACTATGGGTACTAGACAACGATAAACATACTTAAATAGAGAAATACATAATTAAATATATAGAAAACATCCAAGACTCAGGAACAAATATTCGCGCTCATCACACAAATATCTGCCCTTACCGGGATTTGAACCCAGGACCGCTGGCTTCGGTGGCAGGGTCACTCCCAACTAGGCCAACGTGTCGTCAAATTTATTTTACTAGTTCTTCATTATTATTTATAGAGGTAGTCCTAGCAACTTTGCCGCCATTTTGTTTGATTAAGCGCCATTTCCCGATATAATCAGCTGACGTTGACAACAGTGTTGGGCAAAAACTAACTTGAATAAGAATAAGAATAAAACAGAAAAGTTATTCTCATTCAAATCGATTTGAATAAGAATAATTCTTGTACCTCGTTAGTTGAAATGGAATACTAGTGAATAAATCATGGTACTTTTATTTTAAATGAAGAATAAAATTTTAAATAACTATATTGGAAATGGGATTATTCTAACTAACGTTTTATTCAACTAACATGTTATTTGGAATAAAATTAATTTCGTAGTACAATAAATATTACTTTTGGCACTTTCTTTCAATGTACTTACGTGTAAGTAAGTTTTATGACGTTTTTTTTGCTACCTTTGATACGATGGTGATGAAGTGAATCCCGGAATTCTTTCATGGCTAAATGAACCCTTCGCAATAATATATCTTAAGTTTAATATGTTTTGTTTGTTTATATGAGTCGATACATTTGATGTCATTGGTTTGATAATGAATCCAGGAGATAGCGGTTTTTATTGACGTTGTAGTATACCAGCGTATAGTTATACCATAAAGTATTAGTTAGTGGTGGTAGGACCCTGTGCAGGGTCCGTCCGGATCGCTACCACCATCTTATCCATTAACCACCCGCCAAGCAACAGTGTTCGCATTGTTGTGTTCCGGTGTGGGGATAAGACAACCGGTGAAATTACTAGCATAGAGGCATTCCATCTTAGTCCTCAGGGTTGGCAACGCATTTGAGGTCTTGGGATTATAGTCTTGAGAATTCAAATGTCTATGGGTCTCAGATTCCACTTACCATCAGGTGGCCTGAGTGCTCGTGTGCCTTCTCCTTAACATAAAAAAAAAAAAAAAAAGCAGTAATAAGTCAATTATTATTATATTTGTTTACTCAAAATATATAAAGAGTCTAGCGAATGGTTATTATAGCTTTTTAAATAATTGGGATGTGTGAGGGAGTTGAATGAAAATTAAAATTGTCAGAGTAATCACTTTACTGTAAATCAAGCATAATCGTACCTATTGTAGCATAGCGGGTATAAATTAGACCAGAGTACTAGAGTTTCTAACTGTACTGTACGTAAATATTACGTAAATTACATTTACCTACTGTATTCTTATTCAGATACTTTTATTCAAAATAAAAAATCATGAATAAATGTAAGTGACTAAGAATAAGTTATTTTTATTTAATTTTCCCACGTACAAATTATTCCCGACGAAATTATTTAAATAAATTTCACAGGAATAAAATCGAAATGATTTTATTCTTACGAATCTTCATTCAAATAATGATTTTATTCTTGAGTGCCCAACACTGGTTGACAATCGACTCACGCGCAGCCGGCGCGCCGCCTGCATACGAAGGGCGCAAGAGTGAGTTACGAGAATCAGATGCAATCACTTCAAGGGCTTTTGTTTGGATAGTTGGTTGCTTAGGGCGAGCTTGAAATGAGTGAGACAACAGTATTAACGGCCGTAAAGTCGGTATATGGTCCGCGATCTCAAAAACCATAACGCGTATGTGTCTGTTCTTCGGATATATTAAACTTGGTCATATTCCCTTGAGACTGTTAAACGTGAAAACACGATTAGAAACAAAGACCTTTTTCGCATGTTTTTGATTGAATCTTCGAAACCTTACGATCTTTAGCGATGATTTTTGATTCTGTAGTTGAGAATTTATAAGTTCTTAATCATGGTAAACCATTTTACCTTTTTAAGCCTTAAGGTTAAGAACCCCTAGCAAACCTATAGGGTTTTAGGTGATGGTCCTAAAAAAGTCCTGACATATTTTAGTTTCGGAAAAAAACAATTTGGTCAAATGATAAGTTTGGGAAATTAATGGCAGTTTAGCAACAACATTTTGACAAAATGTAAGGCTCAATTAAAGCTTAATTAAAAAATGTAACTTCAACACATTTCATTGTAAATAAACTACTATAGCTAGGGTGTAAAATAGTATTTAATACGACGATCCGAACTAAAATCACTCGTTAGCGCACGTGACGAGCGCTCAAAGAGAAAATATAAATATTTCAGATCATTGATAAGCGTGTGATCTATTCGAGCTCATGAATTTACTGCTTATAAATAACACATTCTCTTTTGAAATGATTCATGCACTTTGTTGATATTGTGTTTGGACGTTTTTGTTCTGACACACTTTGTATTTTGCACCTGACCCCAACGCGAAGCGAAGTGTTTGGGTTAAACAAAAATAAAGCATTTATTCAGGGAAATGAAGCTGCCTATTAAAAAACCAATTTAAAAAATCGGTTCATTTAAATCAACCCCGAACATTCAAACATATACATAGCTGATTATAGTAGCAACTACAAATAATACGTAGCGGGTACTAAAATGTAATGTAGTAAAATACCAGAAAGTAACCTAGTTGAAACAAAGTTATAGTAGATGTTACAAGGCAGTGTGCTAGACACAATCATGTGTGTACCGTAACGAATACAAAAGGATGTAGTTATGGGCATAATAACACCCTTCATCATTTACAATTTGAATCCTAATGTTTACTATACATTCTTGTATATGCTACATACATACTTGTCTATACAGTATTTTTTTTGGCGAGAATTGAATCGTGGAGTTAACTATAATAATATTGTAGTGTGTACGAAATTCTCGTCAGAGTAACCAGGGGGATGATTCTCTCAACACAGCGCTGCGTCGATCTCAAAGGTGAAGTATTCCGGCAAGTTTAAGATGTCCCGTCGGAGCGTACAAAACACATTTTAGCGCGTGCCTTCTTAATTAGGCAGCTTTATACGACACTGAACTCGACTCACCTGTCAAATCACGGTACAGTATTTATTTTTCATGCAGGACCCTTAGCTTCGAGGGCAGGGTAGCTACCGACCAGGCTAGCGTATCGTCAAGAAAAAAAGGTATTGAAAACAGTTACTTCAGACGTGTCTGGAGACGCCATTTCAGATAGGTCATTTATTCTCTTAAAAACGGCTCTCTGTCGAACTAAATATAGTCAAAAGCAATAAAAACGGGTCAAGTAGTAGGTACAGAATTTCCATAGAAAGTGACTCGTTTTCATTGCGCCAGAGAGTAGATAAAACCCCCTCGTGGGCCTTCTTTCAGAGCTAATATCTCTTAAACAGCCCAACCGAAATTAGTATTTTTTTAAAAACCGCGTTATAATCGGTTTAGGAGGTATGATGCCACCGACACACATTTTTTCGCGGGTTAAAAAAAGTCTGCATTGGAGGCATTGTTGATTGATGAAATTAATTTATATTTGCTAACTAAATACAATTTCCTAAGCACACGTTTCTCAACTAATTAAGGTCACATTTCTCAAGTATTCAATATTTATTTTGTACACATCTATTGACTAAGCATTATCTAGTGAATCTAGATGTTCTTGAATTTAAATTGGACATGTTGGGAAATGTATGTCAAGGTTTATGTCACCGTATGACACAAGGAAGTAGATTTTAAGGCAAGAAAAAGGCAAACGATCACTCAGGCTACCTGCCCCTATTTCACCATCATCGTGACAATGACGATTCGGTATACATTGCATAGTTACCACGCTGATACATCACTGGGTTTCATGTAACCTGTCACCTGTCTTTGTCAGGATGGTTAAATAGGGGGCTGATAGCAATTAGGAAGAGCCATAGACATTCTTATAATTCATGAAAATAATTACATATCACAGGACAATCTCACACAAATTGACCTAGTCCCAAACTAAGCTTTAAGCTTAGGCTTGTCCTTACTATGGGTACTAGACAACGATAAACATCTTATACAGAAAACTACATACTTTAATACATAGAAAACACCCAAGACTCAAGAACAAACATTCGCGCTCATCACACAAATATCTGCCTTTAACGGGATTTGAACCCAGGACCGCTGGCTTTGGAGGCAGGGTCACTCCCAACTAGGCCACCGTGTCGTCAAATACAATCCTAACACGGCAATTGCGTTAAAGCAAACCCTTAAGAACTAAGATGGAATCTATGCTAGTCCGACCGAGTCCCAAAGTAAGCTCTAGTCTATGGGTACTTAGACAACGATAAACTTACTTATAAAGAGAAATATATGCTAAAATACATAGAAAACATGCAACACTCAGGCACAAATATTCGTGATCATCACGCAAATACCGGGATTTAAACCCGGGACCGCCTGGCTTCGAAGGCAGGGTCACTCACGACCCAACTGGGCCAACGTGTCGTATTAAAGGATAAGACATTAAGTACTTACTTGATGCTTATGCATCAAGTTGAAACACGCTGATTTATTAGGGTTCCGTACCCAAAGGGTAAAAACGGGACCCTATTACTAAGACTTCGCTGTCTATCCGCCCGTCTGTCTGTCACTAGGCTGTATCTCAACAACCGCGATAGCTAGACAGTTGAAATTTTCACAAATTGTGTATTTCTGGTGCCGTTATAACAACAAATACTAAAAACAAAATAAAATAAATATTTAAGGGGGCTCCCATACGACAAAGGTGATATTTTGACGTTTCTTGCTCGATATTAATAACGGCAACAGTTAGACACTTGAAATATACACAGAATATTTATTTGTATTGTGGCGACCTAGCGACATCTAGTGACAACATAACAAACAACTCGCCAGCGCCACCAGCGTCAGACATAATTAAATTAAAATTATCCCATACAACAAACGTGATATTTTTGCCGTTTTTTGCTCGATCTTAATACAGACACCGTGGTTGTACACATAATGGTACGGAACCTATCGTGCGCGAGTTCGACTCGCACTTGGCCGGTTTTTCATAACCTTTTATATAGCTTTATTTAATAAGACAAAGATCCACCGTCACGGAAGCGCAGAGAATATCATGTAAAATGCATTTGCCCGTTGCAATACGCAACATTGCCACGAGTGAACGCTCCGCTGCTCCGATCTGCATGTGCATAAGATAACTGCACTTGGTAGTGTAAGGACCTTTTACGGAAGCTTTGGTTGGATGTCTATTCAAGCGCTTAACTCCAGAAATATAACGGCGTGTAGATTATGGGCGTTTTAAGATGATTTTGAGAGAGATGTCCGTCTTAAGACATGAGATCAGAATCTTATCCGATATTACTCAATTTAACCTCGTGAGACCCGGTGACCATAAAATATCAATCAAGGGAATTTAGTTTAAACTATATTTTAATATTTCCCGTGTGGTTGCCGGCTTAGAAGAGAGCCACTCCATAATATATCTTCCCGTGAATGTCGTAAGAGGCGACTAAGGGAATATGGGCTTGTAGTACTGTTAGGTGATGGGCTTGCAACCTGTCACTGATACACTGGTAAACATCTTAGCCTGTTTGTGCAAAATGTCGTTACAAAATTATAAACAAGTCTTTTTGGAGTGGTTGGTATTTCTGTAGCTCTGCCTACCCCACTCTGGGAATGAAGGCGTGAAGTTATGTATGTATGTGTTGCTTGAGAAGTTACTTAAGTGACTGGTTGGCATAACTTGTAACTCAGCTTTTGTACGAACTTAACCAATCAAAACCGGGCAAGAGCATGTCGGACCATGCTCAGTGTAGGGTTCCGAAGCCGTTAAGTACTACAAACATAAAATTCATCAAGTAATAACTAATTTTCTATCAATGATATCTACTTACATATTTTTCCTTTAAAATTCGTATGCTCTTTCCTGTACGGGGGGGAGGGGGGGACAACTGATTACTTAATCGAAGAACTGTTTCCACAAACCCGTAATATTTTTGAAAGTCCTATCCAACGATACCCCACACTATAGGGTAGACGAGAAAAAACATCCCCACGTTACGTGTATGGGTGGTACCCTAAAAAAAATGTTTATTACATTTTATTGTACCACTTTGTTGGCGTGACTAATATGCATGTTTATGCCAAATTACAGTTTTCTAGTACTAAGAGTGTCTGCGCTAGGCTGCGGACGGACGGACGGACGGACGGACATGGCTAAACTTATAAGGGTTTGTAGTTTGACTACGGAACCCTAAAATCAACAACACCAAAATAATCGGTACTCACGAGTCGACTTAAATCTATCAACAAAAGGTTCAACTTCACTGGTGTTCCTAGTGTCCGAGTTATTTTATGTATGAGATAAAAACAAGATGGTTGCACATGTTTAATTCATCGATGTGATAATTAATATGTTTCTTACAAATCTCCCATCAGTTAAAAACAGAAATCGGACAAATGGGTGACATTACTCGCAATATTGTGGACACGACTCCAAATTAAATTATATTAATTTATTTCTTACCTGAACTTTAATCTTGATCCTTTGCAGGATATTTTTAAATAAATAATACAGGAGTGGCCATTGATATTATATTAATTTAAGTACATAAGTTTGCTCCATTAACATCCGTGAATTGTGAAAGGAGCTTTCACCTCATAAGTTTAAGTTAGCCGTGAAAAGGAATAAATAACCACGGAAAAAATATTTAAATACCTGTTTATTTGCTTTAATAAATATACAAAATAACAAATCCTTGCATCATTTATTTATTAATTATTACTGCCTTGCAAAGGATCAAAATTATTTTTAGGGTAAGTAATCAATTAATGTAATTTAATTTGTTTAATTAAAATCTATGGAGTCATATCCACATTATTGCTAGTAATGACGCCCATTTGTCCGATCTCTGGTTATAAATGTATTGAATACTTCATTTGTTTGGCGTGTTCGTATTTTGTATTAATACTGTGATCTCTTGTCCGTCATTATTTATGTGAACTTTTTTGTTGATGCCAGAAAGTGACAAGGACACATTAATATTAAAGTACAGTCGGTCAAATAAGTCACTAAGTTTTGACACTGTTACATGCACTGTTGCATGTTTAAGTCGACAACTGACAAAAGGTTTTGTTTTTTAAAAAGGTCTCTATAAAATGTCATGCTTAAAGAGGTTTGTCTCCCAAGCATTGTGTATGTTATGGGTCTCTATCATTTTATCGAATTTCACTTCATCGAATGTATCATTGAAACTGGTATCTCAAACATCTAACCTAACCTACGTAATGAATGTTTCAGTTATCCTGAAAACATTATGGTTTCAGCAGAAAATAGCGATAGATAAATGAAATTCAATGAAATGATACAACCGATGAAGTAAAATTCGATAAAATGATGACTTACCATTTTTTTTTTCTTTTTTTTTTGCATATTGTCAGTATTTGCTACGCCCGATATTGACTAGTAGTCGCAATGTCGTATTTGTAAACACGTTTGCCTTTTAAAATCTATCTATCATGTAGAAGAGACCATGTGACGTTTAAGCTCTTTATTTCTCCGTAAATAATAAGCAATAAAAAATTGAATTTACCTTTGAAATAAAGCTCTAAGTTGTTTTTTTTTTCAGTACACCTTTTAAAATTTTTTTTGATGTCAATTCAAATTGGAACTTTATCAACTTTTTTATGACGACGTGCGATCGATCTTTATTTGAACGACACACACGAACATGGCACTTTACAGTGCGGAATTTTCCAAATAATGGACTACGTTTGACATATCGAAAGAAAGAGATACAAATAATGTATTTTACATATAACAGCCAATTAAAATACTTCCATCAAAATTAAATTTTGAACATTTGAAACAACCTCCCGATTTTTGAAGTCTGCTAAAACATTAGGTATTTGTGAACTTTTATCAAAATGTATTATGGAGAAGTCATTAAAATGTCAAATTTACATTTTTATCACCATATTGGTAACATCTTCGATCTAGTTTATCTCAAAATGTCAAGGTTTATCTCAAAAGTCTGGCCGGTGGGGATATCTTGGATAGTTTTATAAATTTTAATTTGTAGATTAAAGCAACAAGACCATCAACTTTTGAAGCGATCAAATCAGCAATTTTTTAATTTAGAATTACATCATTGTCTGTATCGGTTCCTTTAGTTCTTTTTGATTTATATTTGTTACCTACTGCGAGAAATTAATCGTTAACCATTAAGTATTTATGCAGATTCTTAAATAACCGACTTGTCAATTAATCAACTTATTATTGAAGGTAAAGTAGAAATTTGATTTCTAAAATAATTATCGAAACTGGCTGTTTGAACTAGTTCCATTGCGCAACTGCCGTCATTTAAAATGTTGCACTGACAGTCCACCATCTTTGATTGATAATAATGGCGCTACAATTTTATAATAACACAAAACCGAACTTTTCATCAAAATAAGTGACAAAGAAATGCGGTAATCTATAGGGAGGTAATCTATTTGTTTGGCTTTTATTATATAAATATATTATATGTACATACATATATCAGGGACAATCTCACACAAATTGACCTAGTCCCAAACTAAGCTCTAGGCTTGTACTATGGGTACTAGACAACGAAAAACATACTTACATAGAAGACATCCAATAATCAGGAACAAAACATTTCAACACAATTACACAAATTTCCTACCTTACCGGGATTTGAACCCAGGACCGCTGGCTTCGGAGGCAGGTTCACTCTCAACTAGACCAACGTGTCGTAAAAATAATAAGAAATATCTTCAAACTTATATGCGTACACATTAAAATATTTTTTAACTCGAGTTTATGTTTGTATGTACTTTACTTACTGGTACCTACTTTGATATATACTTAAATAATCATGATATAATGCTTTTTTTGTAATGGCGGTCCACCGCAGTATGCCTCAGTAATTTCAGCAAAGTCAAGTGAGTAAATCAAATGTAAAGAGAACAAAACAAATGTCAAAAGCCGGGCATCTTTCAATCGGCCATCTTCCCTCCCCGAAGCTGATCGGAACTATGCGGACGAAGGGGTAATTATAAAAAATGGTCTCATAGGGTCGAAGTGTATCCGTAAGGACCCCACCAACACGATAACATAAGATGCGGACGAAGTCTCGGGGAGAAGCTAGTTGTCTCTAAATGTCTCTGAATACGGAGATAAGCCTAAGATAACAATACTACAGTTTGTACATTGTATTGCATCCATAGATTGCATTAAAATATACTATTGGAAACAAACAAAACCCAGTGTGGCTGCCGGGTTAGAATAGTGCCACTCCATATCTTTCCGTGGATGTCGTAAGAGGCGACTAGGGAATAAGGGCTTGTAACTGTTAGGCGATGGGCTTGCAACCTGTCACTAATACACTAGTAAACTTCTTGGCTTGAATGTGCAAAATGTGGTTATAGAATTATAAACAAGCATTTTTAGAGTTGTTGTTATTTCTGTAGCTCTGCCTACCCCACTCTGGGAATGAAGGCGTGATGTTATGTAAGTATGTAATTTGAAAATAAGACTAGAAGTAGGTATAGAACGTTTGTACGCATCGTTTCTCAATTGTGAATGAAAACTGGTCCAAATTGACCTTTGCAGTAATCGCTTTAACATTATCGACTGCAGGGGTCGATTATTAGACTATACAACTATAAATAAAGTAATTTGATCAGCTGACAGCTGAAGGCAGACACATGCTGCCACGTGAGATACGATTATAGAAATTAGCGAGTAAGCGCGTGGAGCTAATCCCATGTGCTTCTGTATAGACCACAAGGGATAATACTCGTTTACCGAACAATTGTCCTCGCGTGTGATATCCTAGGACTTATTTCTCTAATGAGTCCATGTCTTTCCGTGGACGTCGTGAGAGGCGACTAAGGGAATAAAGGCTGTAGTACTGTTATAGTCTGTACTTTTAGGTATTTAAAAAAGTGTAAACAAACCAAACCACGTGGCTCTGCTCATCAACCAATCCAAGCTGTTTGGTCGAGCTTTGACGTATCAGTGTTAGATAGATAGATAGATAGATAAAAGCTTTATTCATCCAAAAACACAACACAGGTTGGCTCTTAAGATTAAATTTAAAACAAAAGCGACCAAGAAAATACCAACACCAAATTAAAAATAAAAAAATAAGATACACAAAACAGAAAAAGAAAAATATATGAGCCATGTGTCGTGGGATGAAAAGGCGCTGACTCAGCATAATGCTGCAAGGGCTGCAGTGTTCTGCTCCTATTGGCTGACAAACTGTCATCTGTCAATGTCAAGTGGTTTTTTGTTTACACTTTTTTAAATACCTAAAAGTACAGACTATACGCGATGAGCTTGCAACCTGTCACTAATACACTGTACACTGGTAAACATCTTAGCCTGACTGTGCAAAATGTGGTTTACAGAATTATCAACAAGTTTAAAGTTGATGGTATTTCTGTATCTCTGCCGTGACGTTATGTACGAGTCCGTGGAAGCGTCTTTAAATAATTCGACATCGGCAAAATACACTTCAGGAGTGACAGAAGTTAAGGCCAGCTGTAACAGGGCCTCTATTCCACCGTGTAACATACTGCTTGTTAATGTATAGCTCTGATTACCTTGACCAGGGTCTATATAATTTTCTATTTGGTAAAACTATGTTGCCTTCGACATACTGTCAAATAAATAAGAGCTATTGTAACGTTGATAATACGATAACATGTCAAAAGCAATATGGTTGGGTTAGGTTCGTAAGGACTAGATTGCATAACGACTCTATAAGCAAAACATCTTAGTTGCACCATTCCCGGTTGCAGTGGCCTAGGGGACATTTGTACATATCATAGTTATTTAGAATAAGTTAATAATAATAATAATAATAATAAACCACAGGACAACCTCACACAAATTGACCTAGTCCCAAACTAAGCTCTAGGCTTGTAGGTACTACGGGTACTAGACAACGATAAACTTACTTATATAGAGAAATATACACTTAAATATAGAAAAAACCCAAGACTCAGGAACAAATACTCGTGCTCATCACACAAATATCTGCCCTTACCGGGATTTGAACCCAGGCCCCTAGCTTCGAAGGCAGGGTCACTACCAACTAGGCTAGCGTGTCGTCATGTTTGTAATGTAATCTATTTCATGTTTGTATTTATTATGTTTTGGTTTTGAATAAATGTTCTTGAACTTCCAAAAAAACTTATCGATGATATCAAATTATCTATTTTTATGTATTTAACGTTACTCGATTAATTTAAGTTATTTATTGTTATATGCTAATCAAACGAGAATACGATGAAATATGAGAGAATATAGCTGGTAGTCGGTAGGGCCACAAATTTACTTCCACCGGTTTCGAACCTGTTCCTAACGGGATGCCACGCGCCAACGGGCTACTTAACTACATGTATAGGTCTAAGAACTTTAAGAGTGTGAAGGGTCATTTATTAAAAGAGATTGGCTATTTGTATTCATTATGAATAATAAAGAAATAATTTAATATTGAGATGGTAATATGACTCAACACTTATTATGAAACACCAGTTATTGCCCGCGTAGAAGTCGTTCATTGGTATTAACTCGGGAACTGTCCAGTTTTCCGCGATAAAAAGTAGCCTATGTACTATTACAGACTATAATCTGGGTCTCCCTCGCGATCCCTAACATCGTTTGTCCTAAAATCACTTGCCCGAACTGTTTTGCTCTAATGGGCATTAGCCCTAATGATCAATTGCCATAACAATCATTTTTCATAATGTAATGATTGCCCTAAAACTCATTCGCCCGAGTATTTTTTACCATAAGTATTAATATTCCTAATGTTATTTGGCATATTCCTCAAAATCCCTTATATTGCATGAGCGAGCGAGCAAGACCTTCTTGGGCAGAACCGACTCGGCAAGGTTAGGTTAGAAGTCTGTGGCGGGAGCGAAGCGCAGCGAGCTCCCGCCTTAGCCTTCGAGGTTATTTTTTTTTGACATCCCTTGAAAAAGCTATGCTGATCATTATGCTAACCGATAATTATGACACATGACTATTATGGCACATAACGTTAGGATGAAGAATCTAAATGGCAAGTGATGTTAGGAAATAAAACATTATGGAAAAAAAAAACATCTATACGATGTTAGTAATCCTAAAGATAGGCCATGTGAGCGTTAGGACAAGTGATCATTATGACATACAACGTTAGGGAATATAAAAATAGGTTAAAAAACTTTAGGGATTCAGATATAGATCCCTATAATCTATCTCTGTGCCAAATTCCGTCCAGATCCAGGCGTGTTTGAGTAACTAACATACATAACATCACGCCTCCATTCCCAGAGTGGGGTAGGCAGAGCTACAGAAATACCAACAACTATAAAAAGACTTGCTGATAATTCTGTAACCACATTTTGCACAATCAGGCCAAAAAGTTTACTAGTGTATTAGTGACAGGTTGCAAGCCCATCGCCTAACAGTACTACAAGCCCTTATTCCCTTAGTCGCCTCTTACGACATCCACGGGAAGACATGGAGTGGCACTATTCTAATCCGGCAACCACACAGGGCCAAACCAATTTCGCATTTATAATATTTTTAAAAAGTAAGACAAGATAAAATAATTAGTTAGACTTTATGTTGTACGGCCACTACATCTCGAAAATGTAACGGCAAAAAATTCGCTTTTTTATTTTTTTATGTTAAGGAGAAGCACACGAGCACTCAGGCCACCTGATGTTAAGTGGAATCTGAGACCCATAGACATTTGAATTGTCAAGACTATAATCCTAAGACCTCAAATGCTTTGCCAACCCTGAGGACGAAGATGGAATGCCTCTATGCTAGTAATTTCACCGGTTGTCTTATCCCCACACCGGAACACAACAATGCGAACACTGTTGCTTGGCGGGTGGTTAATGGATAAGATGGTGGTAGCGATCCGGACTGACCCTGCACAGGGTCCTACCACCACTATGTATGTTAAGTGTATTTTACACAGTAAGTAAAGATTGAATAAATAAATATACCTACGTATCAATAACAATAACACAATTAGTCTGGACGGTTTGTTTAGGCTTGTTCGATCAAACATTGTTCCTGTGGAATGGTCACCGCGGACAGATTCGCGGGCAAAAGCTAGTTGGGTAATAATCAGTTTACTATCACTGATTGCTCTGATACAAGTAAAAGTCAAAATTCATTTTATGCAAGTACCTTAACAAACTCTAAAATTCTTAACCTTTTCGCCGCCTTTTTTTATAAATAAATAAATAAAATAAATATCAGGGGACAATCTTACACAAATTGATCTAGTCCAAAACTAAGCTCTAGGCTTGTACTATGGGTACTAGACAACGATAAACATACTTATACGTATAGAGAAATACGAAGAAAACATCCAAGACTCAGGAACAAATATTCGCGCTCATCACACAAATATCTGCCCTTACCGGGATTTGAACCCAGGACAGCTGGCTTCGGAGGCAGGGTCTATCCCAACTAGGCCAACGTGTCGACGTGTTGATGCAAAAGTCGTCCTCACACGCCAATGACAGCTGCAAACCACAGCTAATTTGAAACTACATATACATTTGACGACACGCTAGCCTTGTTGGGAGTGACCCTGCCTTCGAAGCTAGGGGTCCTGGGTTCAAATCCCGGTAAGGGCAGATATTTGTGTGATGAGCGCGAATATTTGTTCCCGAGTCTTGGATGTTTTCTATGTATTTAAGTATATATTTCTCTATATAAGTATGTTTATCGTTGTCTAGTACCCATAGTACAAGCCTAGAGCTTAGTTTGGGACTAGGTCAATTTGTGTGACAATGTCCTGTGATTATTATTATTATTATTAACTTACGTCACAAATACTCGGGTCTATTTGTCACTGTATCTGTGACAACTATAAGCGTCGATAGCGTAGCAGGCACGACAGTACACGACACCTTTAGGTGTTCTTGGCGTTCAAAGGGTTAAATCAAAAATTAATACAACCGGTGAAATTACTAGCGTAGATTCTTTCCTAGTCCTCAGAGCTTGCAACGCATTTGCAGTCTAAGGATAAGTAAACTTGAGATTGCAGACTTAAGATGGCAAATCGCTCCAAAGCCCACTTATCATCAGCAAGCCTGAGTGTTCATTTGCCTTCTCAATGTCATATAAAAAACTTGAAGCGTATGCAAAGTACAGAGATGAACACAAGGAACCGGAGTCAATTCGCGGCTCCCGCTGGTCTGCATAATTAAATGTACCTTCATTATAATATTATCGTCATAATACTGAAGACGCCCAATTTAAAACCAGTTACAAACTCTCTGACGTAAGTAAAAAGCTTTAAGAGGAACATTATCAATCTTAAGCACAATTATTTATGGTTGAAGTTACAATGCTTCATACTTGGAGTTGGTTTGGGATAGGGAAATTCAATAGGTAATTATGTACTATCAAAATAAGTACTTTACAGTATAAAAAACAATAAACGCATCGTTTATGTTCTACCGTAACTTGCACGGTTAAAATAAAAATTTTAACTGAGAATTTTATTTGAAGAAATCTTATTACGTGGATTTTGGCCAGTCCCGTAATGCTGGAATATTAAGGTATTTTTTGCTTTTGCTGGTGGAATCTTAAGGTGTTCAAAAGACCTTCCTTGTTGATACCATTCACCCCTTACACCTTTTATTAACAGGTTACGCCAGTCCACTTCTGGACATCAATGTCTTGCCTAGAACAGAATATCCGGGGACATTCTCACACAAATTGACCTAGTCCCAAACTAAGCCCTAGGCGTGTACTATGGGTACTAGACAACGATAAACATACACATACATTATAGATAAATATTAACTTAAATAAATAGAAAACATCCAAGACCCAGGAACAAATATTCGCGCTCATCACACAAATATCTGCCTTTACCGGGATTTGAACCCAGATCCACTGGCTTCAGAGGCAGGGCAACGTGTCGTCAATTAAAGTAAGTTCATTGAGTATTTCAGTACACTTAGAAAATCAATCCAGCAGTTAGAATTAGAAGCACCTAGTTAAATCTTATAAAATAAGTTATCGTGGAATTAAGAAATTCACAAACATACATACATGACCCTGAAAACATTACCAAGAAGTGTTCAATGTTTTCTCTTTGTTTCCTTTTGTAACGTTCTAAATACCAATAAGTGTTGTTTTTTTTTTTTTTTTTTTTATAAAGTTATAGGGTATGGGTATTATAATAGAATGTTTACTAGGTATAGGGGCATCACTTTGTGAGGTATGAGGAAAAAGGGACCTGCTGAAAACGCGCTGCGCTGACGCAGCCTACCGCATTCGCAGCAAATGCTGACCTAGCGTCTCTATTCGATTTGTTTTTGAACCAATCGCGACACTGGTAGATCACGTCATACGAAAAGTCACGTGATCTACCAGTGACGCGATTGGATTAAAAACAAAACGAATAGAAACGCTAGTTAGCGAACGCATTTTAGCTAGGCCTAGGCATCTATTCTGCTGCGTTATAACGATATCGCGTTTGTGTCACAGTCGCTATTATTGTAAATAACATAAGAGTTATCAAATCGTTGACAATACTAAATCCCAGCCCTGGCTACTTTCGCCGCAAACTTTTTTTTTTTTTATTTTTGTAATAATTTATAAGAACGAAATTTATATACAAAAACTTGAAATGTGTGCCTATAGCAATACCTTAGGAAATCGGCTACAAAATATGTCTAAAACACTAATTCCTCCATTTAGTACCAATTACAGTAAACCTAGCATTTACATGCCCAGCCGTTCTAAATTTCACCCGTTTAGTATGTTCGCAGCGATAGAAACATGCAATGGGCACATCTTTGATATGTAGAAAGTACAGGGAAAATTCGCGAATGGCGACTATAGAATAGAATAGGGTTTGTTTGGAAAGCGCTGGAAAGAGAAATGACGGGAAGCTGAATGGTTATTGAAAGGAAATGTGAACAAACAGGCGTTCCTGGTGTTTATTCACTAATTGACGCAATATTATTTGAATACGATGATCATATAACGTCACGCCTTTATTCCCAGAGTGGGGTAGGCAGAGCAACAGAATACCAACAACTCTAAACTTGTTGATAATCTGTAACCACATTTTGCATTCAGGCAGTATTAGTGACAGGTTGCAAGCCCATCGCCTAACAGTACTACAAGCCTTTATTCCCTTAGTCGCCTCTCACGATATCCACGGGAAGACATGGAGTGGCACTATTCTAACCCGGCAACCACACGGGGGACGCGCATTAAGACGCGCGAAATCGCCTTTTTTATTCAAAAATATTTTTATATTTAAACCCATAATGTCACTTCATGTCTTCCCGTGGATGTCGCAAGAGGCAACTAAGGGAATAAAGGCTTGTAGTACTGTTAGGAGATGGGCTGTCACTAATACACTAGTAAACTTCATGGCTGATTGTGCAAAATGTGGTTACAGAATTATATACAAATCTGTTTAGAGTTGTTGGTATTTCTGTAGCTCTGCCTACCCCACTCTGGGAATGAAGGCGTGATGTTATGTATGTATAAATAAAATATTTTTTTGAAGTGCACCTGTATCTCTCCCTTCCTTTTCGTTCTTTAAAACACGCAACGGATTTTGATGCGAATATCACCATCAGTTAAATGATTTTTCACGGCTGATTGTTATATAAATTTTTATTTATAAATTAAATAATAAAATAATCAATGTATAATAAATTTTGGTTTAGGTACGTGTGTGAAAACTCATATAAACCATAGCGAAGCGAGGGCGGGTCACTAGATACATAAAGGGGTCTCTACCGTTTGGGAAAAATATATTTGAGTAAACGATTTCCCAAATTTGGAGACCATAAAAACACTTCAAACATAGACTATTACTCACTAAGTAACCTTATTTTCACTTCGCGCAGTCTAGTAATAACACCAGAAACCAGCACATTCAAATGTTCCACTCGAATACCTCCTAATAGCTATAGAACCCTAGTACATACAAGTTAGTGCTCCAGGAAACCAGCGACCGTTAGCTTGCCCTAGGCCCGAGTTCGATAGCCGCTCGCGTTTATAATCGCCTGGTACTGTGCATTTTAATTGGACATATTTATGGCCTTTGTTATCCGTTATTTTGATGACTTGGTAGTTAAACCTGATTTATTTTTTACATCCAAAGTGGAAAATGCTTTTGTGCTTTATTTCCTGTATGTATAAAAAGCGTGCAATCCGCATTCTGTCAAGCTAAAATAACGGCCAAGCTAAAATTGATTTGCATCTAATTTTAAATACACTAATCTGAATTAATTAATTAATGTTTTTAATTAAGTCACTATAGTACAGAAAACAAATAATTCAATACTTAATTAGTTTTTGTACGGTGACCGACTGAAGTAACACGTTAGTCATCTGTAATAAAAAAATGGACCTTTAATACTAAATTGTTAATACAGCTTTTGGATTACAAGTTTAATTTTCTCGGCAAATCCGATAGGAAGTCAAGCCATCTCTAAAAAGCGTGAAGATGTTATCTCGCATCGGAAGATTTAATAATTTCGTATTAACTTGCAAATTAGTGTGTCGTGAGATCTTCCAAGAGCATTGTGTGGTAGTTTGTACATCCGATAGGAAGGCTAAAGAACTGTTATGTTGTACGTCATAGCGTTAGGAACAAGTGCAACATAAAAAACCCGATTTTTTAACGACCCCATCTTTCGAAGCCGATATCTCCTAAACGGCGTAACAAATTTTCATGAAACTTAGCCCCCCGACTAAATAGTCTGTCAAACAACCTCTAAAAAGTAAAAAATAATAAGTAGTGGCCCTAAGGGCTGATTGTTTGATAAGTAGATAGTTAACTGAACATTGACACTAACTAAACTGACACGGCGGGGGACCGCCAAGGGGGTTTTATATTTTTTTTTTTTTATTTGACACTTTTTTAACTTCTTCATCTGATTGTCTGTTTGTGGCATCGTAGCTCCCAAACGGATGAACGAATTTAGACGCAGGATTTTTTATAAAATAAAGCTACATTAATCAGAGATATCAGTTCTAAAAGTAGGTGTCGCTGTTATTTTGAGGGCTTTTAACCCCTTTAAAGCTCAATATCTCAAAAACGGCTGAACCGATTTCTATAAAACATGTCTAAGAAAACACTTTCATAAAAAAAAAACCGCATTCAAATCGGCTCATATATTTAAGAGCTACGGTTCCACAGATAGACACACACACTTACACGTCAAACTTATAACACCCCACTTTTTGCGTCGGGGGTTAAAACCATCAAATATCAAAATTTAAGTTGATAACCTAACCAAAAAAATCATTAATGAGACAAGCTTTTGTTTCCGACTGTACTTTTTTTGGCATAGTCATCATCTGCATATCAAGACGATTCTGACGAGCCCTCACACGACGGGTTTATCATGTGTAATTAAGGAGTTCCCATGGCCACCTTCCGTCTCCATCACCAGATACACACTTACATACGAACAGTGCAAGTTAAATAAAAGTACAAGCTAGTAAAAATGTTTTAACCTTCCAAATTTCAATCGGCCTAAGAGCTCACATAGCCTTTGCGCTCGAATACCTTCCTACCATTAAAAAAAACATCTTAAACCTACTTATTTTTAATTGCAGTAAGTATACGGTACAGATTCGTGATAGCTATCATTAAATTAAGATGTCACTCAAGAGTTCTTTAGCATGACAAACATGTTTGCATTGCCAGGTCAGTGATTCGGAGTCAGCCTTGTTGGCTCGCCCTGGTTCACTTGTATTCTGTGAACTACTGAGAAGGAGCAGTGTTGCGTGAAATCAATGTTTAAATTATAGTAATGTCGTCCAATGTATTCTACAGTGAAACGATCATTTTGTAAGCTACTACTGTGGGCAGCACTAGGAATCTATTGATTATAGTCGTATCACATAGATACCCAATGTGATGACACGTTTGCCTAGTTGGTAGTGGTAGTGGCCCTGCCTACGACGCTGGCGGTCCCTGGTTCAAATCCCGGTAAGGGTAGATATTTGTGTGATGAGCGCATGTATTTGTTCCTGAGTGAACGAAATTAAATATACGAGATAGTTTTTTGTGTTTTAATATAAATTAACTGCCCTTGTCTATCAATCAAAATAATAAATAATATACCTACCTACATAGTACTATGGGATTACATTTTATTATGAAAAAGATACAAAAACATAAAAAAAAACAATTTCAAAATCACAAACTCAGCGTCAACAGTGTGGCAAGGGCGCGCTATAGTCGAAGCCAAATAATTTGGCTAGTGGTCTGAATTTAAATCTTGTCCTACGAATGCACATGCGTGTGACACGGATTATTGACATAATTTTGCGTGGAGTTAACCATCCCATTACTAAGCTTAAAGATCTGTCCCATCGATCAGCAATAGTTTCTTCGAGGTGTTTGACAAATGCAGACATTTGTGGTGCGAATACTTCGTCTACTGAAGCTATAAGGGAAGTAATAGTTGCGTGTCGCATTCCAGCAGCATTTTGTTTTTCATTTTCAGCAGGTTTTAGTACGAAAACAAGTGACAGGGCGAGAAACGAGAGGGAGCATCTGTGTCTACAACACAGACAACCCTCTGAGCATTCCATATACCACGACAAGATAAGTTTCTTCGTAACCCTCAAACTCCTTCAGAGATGATGGGTTCTTTACTTACATTATACGTTTCCCTAAGCATGTTGACATAGTTCACAAAATAAATCTCTAATTTCATTATGACGACGTGCTATTACCTACCTACATTATTTATATTTACTATATTTCTTAACCGACCACAAGTTATACATTAGACATAGTTTTAGACATTTCGTTACAGTCTGCCTGCCAAGCGGTGCAAGTTTAATCACTAGG